>CANSZD010001692.1:600000-1132678 GCA_947648045.1 Beta corolliflora
CCCTCCCTTTTACCCCTTTCCATTAGCAACTAGTTATTGGGCTCGGGCGGTGCTCCGAGTTATTAATATTTTCATGTCAAAAGAGTAGCATCTAATGTTACATAGTTCTTTGGTTAGAACTTTACTATATTAACTTGAGGTCACGTGGTCAAATCTTGTATGGAGCATGTTTCTAATTTTTTTAATGTTTATTGATGACATGGAATTAAACAACTAAAGGGACATTGCCATGTGGCGTGTAGACTTGCTTTAGAACGCTTTTTAATATATTTGTATAGATAATTTTAAGAACAAAAAAGGGAAATTAAGTACAAAATAAAAGAGACTAGTCTTAAAGAGCATTTTTCCCTATGTAATTTTAGAAATACAAAAAAAAAATCTCACTTTACATGAAAATAAAAAATAACGAGTTTTTAAGCCCCGGCTACGCCCCGGGTAATTATATCTTTTATTTATTAATATTTTACTTTTAAATAATAACATCAAGTATCACTTGGTTTAGTGGTTAAGACATTAGTATATATGCTTGTGATCTTGGGATCGAATCTTACATAATGCATTTTCTATTTTATTAGTGTATGTGGATTACATAGCATAAAATACTCAGCGCGAAGGTGTCATGTGGCATCGTTCCTTGCTTAGGAATGCCTTTTAATATATTAGTATAGATAGATAGATTGCCTTCGTACCCTTCCACATATGACTAAATATACGATTATTAAAAAAAACAGTTCCAAACAAAGACAGTGACTTTTGGTAAACCATTAAGTTAATTAGCTCTTCCTCTTCGTTAATAGATAGGTATCTTCATTAATGTAATCTGTTAGAGATGTTTAGTATACACAGAACTAGAAAAAAACATAATATCATTCTTCTCAAAATTGAATATGACTATCGGTTTCATATAATAAAAATTGGTTAATCATTTTCTAAAAAGCATAATTTTTGACCATTTTTTAACACGAATTGAATTGTTTAGTCTTCCTGACTTGGTTAGTTACCCAAAAGCGGATCTATACAAAATTGCAAAGGGGTAAATTAATTTTTTTTGTTTTCTTAACGAGTCTATTTCATCTTGTGTTCGTACCCTCGTCTAGAAAATCTTGGATCCGCCTCTGACCAGTGACCACCGTTCCTTATTCTCTCTCCTTCGCACACAACCTATTTCTCCATTGCTCCCCCCCCCTTCTCCACCACACACCCAAGTGACCCAATCCACTACACACATTCTCTTAGGGGTGATAATGAGCCTGACAAGCTCGCGAATAGTTCGGGCTCGGCTCGAGTTCGGGCTCGGCTCGAGACTTAAACGAGCCGAGCTGAGCTAAGCAAAGCTCGGCTCGAAAAGCTCGTGAACAACTCGATTAATATTTTATACTAAAAAAATATTTTATATTAAAAAATTATTAATATATTAAAAATTATATTAAGTATTTCTTTTAAAATATTGACTCAACTAAGGTATATAGAGATTTTTCGCAAAATAAATTTCCCAAACGAGCTCGAGCCCAAAACTGAACCCGAGTTCGAGCCGAGCCTGAAAACGAGCTCAAGCCTAGCCTAGCCGAGCCGAGCCCATGCAAAGTTAAACGATCTCGAGCGGAGCTCGGCTCCCCCAAGCTCGTCGAGCTCACGAGCCGAGCCGAGCCCATGAAAAGTTAAACGAGCTTGAGCCGAGCCCAGTGTTGTTCGGGCTCGGCTCGTTCGATAAGCACCCCTACATTCTCTGCAACCACTGTAGCTCAGCTCATCACTCCTCACCATCTCGCTACTCCCTTTCAGGCCGTAATTAAGTTCTTAACTTCTACTCCCTCTGTTTCCTTTTAATCTACGTACTTTCCTTTTTGGTCTGTTTTTTTTAATCTACACACTGTTACTTTTTCTATATTTCGTAACATGTCTCATTTACTTTATCCTCTTTTATCACATATGTCATCCACTTTTTAATATTTTAACCCACTTTTTAGTTTCTCTCTCTTACTTTTCAGTTTCTCTCTCCATCTTTTCAGTTTCCCTCTCATACTTTTGTACTTCCTCCTTGATTCTCTCCCAAAGTGAAGTGAGTTAACTAACAGAAATGGAGGGAGTATAAATGATTTTGTAAGTGTGGGGTCCAAAATATGCTTGTTGTTCGACATTGGGAAGGTAGATTGTATGACTTAATTTTTATACTGATAATTCATGTTGAATTAATTATGATTAGCTGTTAATTTGTTAGGAATTAGGAATAGGAAAATGTTTGAGCGACCCTCTGCCAACCCTCTTAGACACATAGGATAAAATATTAATATATAAGCAATAAATTAAAGAGAGAAATGTAATAAAATTAATATCTTAACGTATAATTGACAAAATGAAGATTCAATGTTAAGAGGGTTGACAATCCTTTTGGTCACCAAATCACTCCCCGAGGGAATATATGTTAAATTATTAGCTATTGTAAGAAATTGGGAATTCTAAGTTTCTAAGTTAGGAAAGTCGTGCTTAATTTCAACAACAAAAAAACAGAAAATTGCTAATTGTCACTAAGCAAATATAATTGGCAATTAGCAGTACTACTTATTTTGACCACTAATTTTACTTTTTTTTTTTTTTTTTCTATGTTTTCTAGCCTAGTTGTTTCTTTCCCCATTCAAAAAAAAAGGAAGTGGCCCTGTTTGGCAATTAGCGGATAGCTGTTAGCTATCAGCTGATTGTATTAGCTGATAGCTGATTGTATTAGTTGATAGCTGATTGTATTAGCTTATTTGACTAGCTGATTGTATTAGTTGTTTGTATAAAAGTATTTGGTAAGTAGCTGATGGCTGATTGTTACATAATTGTGTAAAATGACCAATTAAGACATGTGCATAATCTATTATTGTACTTTTTATTGTTTATTAATGTAATTTTCAACAACTTTATTACATAAATGTAATTGGCCCACTCATTCCCAAACCTCTAATGTCAAAAAGCTCCTCCCCTTAGCTTTTTTAAAAAGAGTTTTTTGAGCCAAATCAGCTAATTGAAACCTCTCTTTACCAAACACTCAAATTAGAGGATTGACTAATCAAATACTCAAATAGGAGTTCAAACCTCTAGTTTTGCCCCAAACCCCTATTTACCAAACAAGGCCAGTATGAAAATTTCTTATTTTATTAGCATTATTTATATGCACGCAATGTGTGCGAAAATATATAAAAATCTTTTGATATATATTTTTTTCTTTAAAAAAAACAAAAATAAAAGAAGTTGTAAGTGCAATTCTCACTTCACTATATTTATTTAGGGTTTAATGGTAAAATATGATAGACATCAAGTCCTTACCTCTTTGATGAAAAAGCCAGGTAATTTAATGAAATAATCTAATTATTCGGATCGGATTCCCGATCTGATAAATTATATAAATAGCCGGATCGGGTCGGGTCATAGACCGATTAATGGGGTAAGCGATTACTCGACTACCCGTAAATTCAAAAATCTAGATGTTTGGCAGATTTCTGGCTTAGTGCTAAATAGTACTCCCTCCGGTCTTTATTAGTTTACCCGTATTCCTTTTTGGGATGTCCCTTATTAGTTTACCCATTTCTTTTGTTTCTATTTTTGAAATGTGACCACTAACTTTCCATCACACATACATTCAACTTTAATATAAAATAATAATTTCTTTTTCTTTCTACGTCCCACAATATTGTTTCTCCTAAAACTCTGTGCAAAAGAAACGGGTAAACTAATAAAGATTAGAGGGAGTAAATACTAGTACTAGTATCATTTGTTTTCATTCTCTTTTCTCTAAAGTCTAAACTCGTCTATCTTCTTCTTCTCATCTCCTGCAGATCTTTGTACTTCTCTCTCCTCCACTTACCAACAAGTACACCGCCATAGAACGTCAGCAACCATTTCCACAGATTCACCACACCAGCGCACCTCACCCCTTCCATACTTCATCTTCTTCTTCTTTTGGTTCTAATTTACATCTCTCTAACTTCATCCATTTCAGTTTTCCATCTAAAAATTTGGCAAATAACATTTTCCATTCGAATTTTCATATACCGAATGTGCGGAGCAGATAAGAAGACTGAGAGAAAGACATTAAAAAATTTCAAGGCAAGTTAACCTTCTCTTGGCGACACCAGAAACTTGGATATTCCGAAATTTTGAAGGTATGTTTAGGACCAATTTTACTGAATTTAAAGATTTGAAATGTGTACCTTACCTATTTTTTAGTAAGAATTCAGAATTGATTTGTTGATTTATTCATTCTTATTCTTTTCACTGGTGACTGGTGAGCTCAAAAAATTCAGATTTTGGGGGTTGAGTAAATGGGTAATTTGTAATCACAATTATAACTTATGGTTCCAAACTATTTGCTTTGAGCAATTATCTTCTGGGTTTTCTTTTGTAAAGGTAGCAGAAGTTTGTAGAGAATTTTAAGTTGCTTTAAGTTTTCATGATGATGGGAGTGTGATTGTTTGGTAGTTGATGAAATGCTATCATTCTGCTGCAACTGTATACCTTTTGTATACTTATATATGTGGTCCTTTTGTTTCATTACTCAGTTCATTCTTTGGTGATGCCACTGGTGATTCTCCAGCCGAGTTCGGTGACGCCGGTAATAGGAGGTACCCTTTTACCTTTCTTTATGTTACCTGAATTGGGTTACTCTTGTCGGATACGGGTACATATCCAAGTGTTCGACTCGACTTCTATTATAAATTTCCATCTTTTGGTTTAATAACAATTTTAAGTGTCCACAACTCCACACTGGTGGAGTGTTGAGAATCTGATTTGCGTACTTTGAGCTGAAAGGAAGAGTTTAAGTAAAGTGCTTTCCTTTCACCATCTCATCCTTGGATAAGGAGATTGTTATCTACTTGTGCATGAATCAAAGTTTCTTAAATTCAGTTGCTACCTTCTTTGTTAATGTTGGCGAAAGGTGCAGCCCATTGTTTGTTGGATATTTTCCATTTTATGTAGATCTTTCATTCCATCTTTTGGTCCTTACAGGGACTTCATCTCATCAACAAGCATACTGCATGCATTCAAGCTATCTTAATGAACGTGGCTTGGTTCTTCGTCATAATTTACCCAGTGTTTCCTACAGCAGACAATCAGAGTTTGTGAAGTCCAATGTCTTCTCTGATCTTGGCTTTGTTAACCATTTGAAGGTATGATGGATCTGAGACTTTTGATGCTTTATGTGTTATGGTTTAGGTACACAATTGAAGCTGCAATCTCTCTGTCCCTCCTTGCTTCACTCCACGAATCCTTTCTACCTGTATCACCTAGTTATCATTTACCTGGCCCTAATAAAGGGAAACATTTAGCTGAACTGCGAGTTGTAGTGGAAAATCCGGCATGTCAAACAACTTAATCAATGACGAGGCCTCTTTTCCTTAGCTTTGTAATTCACTTGAAATTATGACCTCGAAACATAAATCTAAGGTGAAAATTCAATGCATTGTGCTAACTAGGAACTTTTAATTCTGTGATTTGACGTGGAGCGAGAGCGGACAAAAGGGTGTTCGGCGAGTGATGCTGCCTGAATGGCGCCGTTACAACCTTGAACACTGGTGATCAATAGTTTCCCTATGTCAGAAGGCTAATGAAAGTCAGAGAAGTTTAAGGAAAATGAAACAATAAAGAAAATATGTGTAGGAGTCTGCTGCCATTCTGAATATTGGTTTTTTTTTGTCATTGATGTGAATTTTAAGTTGTAGCCCACAAAAGCAAGTTGCTAATACCAAAAGTGTAGATGGGTGAGCTTGTTCACTGGATGAGAACATATGGCCAACATACTACTTCTTAAGTCACTATCCCTGCTGTCATTAGATCTTAAATTCCATTAGCTCCCACTATTTTTAATCTATAATATAAAAGAAGGAAATTTAAATGTTTCATATGAGTAGAAGGAAACAAAGGGAACAAAACGGAAAGGGGTAAGCTGCAGAAGCCTTTCCTAGCCCCAGGCTTCCCCTGTACTTGTCCCTTCCACTTCTTATTAAACAAAGTTTACAAGTCTTTCATGTGCATTGAAACTGATGAATGAAAGCAATGAGAAAGTGAAGACATTAGAAGAAGTTAGAATGATAAAGGGGAAAGACATATGGAAGAGGAGATTTGAGAGAAGACGAACCAATAAGGGAGAAGAGGAATCATAGTAATAAAATTCAAACCATCCTGAGTCAGATCTAATGCCAGAACATTTGGTTCCCAATCTAAAAGATTTTACTGATTGCTTTCTTTATAAATTACGGTCCTAGAAGAACATGAGACTTTTTTTTTTGTGTGTGAAATGGTCATTATATGGATTTTATGTTAATCTTTCTCTGTAGTCTCTGTAATTACTAAGTATGATTTGTGATATGTTTTTACTTAAAATTTATCCTATGTAGTTAGTTTGTTTGGATTTCTGGACTAATTATGAGGGGTTATCTTATTGTAGGTTTGTGGCAATCTATCCAAACTTCTATTGAAATATAGAATTGTGCTGCAAACTTCAAGCCAGAATTCTTCTTTGGTCATTAAGAATGATATTCCCCAAAATGCTGATTTACCTAAATATTACTCAAAGAAGGAAAAGAAGCCTTTTCCAATACCTATAATAGAGCTGAGGCGAGCAGCCAGAGAAAGATTAAAGAATAGCAGAGGCCAGCCTAGGAGGCCTGTGCCACCACCAAAGAATGGATTGCTGATTAAGAGCCTAATACCAGTTGCTTATGATGTCCTGAATGCAAGGATTCTATTGATAAACAATCTGAGGAAGCTTTTGAAAGTTGTGACTGTCCATGCATGCAAGTAATATTTCTTTTAAAATCTTATTCAATTCTTTGCCAGTAATAATATTTACCCGCATTTACAGTGCTAAATTCTAGCTAGTGATTTCACTCTGGTATGCGTTTGGACTGTAAGACTGTCACTGTATACCTTTCATTACCTAGCTTGTGGCATGCAAATTTTAGAAAGAATTTCCATCATTTGTCTTTACCTATTAGTTTGGGTACTCCAAAGATTCAACTCCTCGCTTTCTTAACATTTGCAAGAGTCAAATTTGATATCATGATGGTTGAATGACTACCATCTGTTCACTGTTGCATACACTTGCATCATTCATTCTGGAAAACAATTGTGATGTTCATCAATCTAGATTGTCCTTGTTATATTTAGCAATTCTGGTACCCAATTTATTGCAAATGTCAATGCTTAAACCTTAGCGTTTTGTTCTATTTGATGTCTTTGTGCTATAGTTGTGTAGAAACATACTTCTATAAGGCAATAAAAAGTCAAAGTTTTCTTAATATGGATATCTCTAAAATCTGCACCAGTTAACTAGGCTCTATTGAAATATTGTTGGTGCGCCTATAGCTGAGATAAAGCTGAACATAAAATAATGGATCTACCTTTGTCACTCCTCATCACAAGGAGACTTGCAAAGAAGAAAGGAACATATTAGGAAATCCTATCTTTTCTGATTAATGTTTTTGTATTGACTTTCATATTTAGTTATCTTTTGGTTGTGTAGATGCTGCAATGAGATCCATGTTGGGCCTGTTGGGCACCCCTTCAAGTCTTGTAGGGGTGCAGGAGCATCAAGTCGGCATGGTCTTCACGACTGGGGAAGTGCTGTGGTGGAAGATATTTTGGTCCCCGTGGATGCTTACCATCTGTATGACCGTCTCAGGAAGCGTATTGCTCATGATGAAAGATTTTCAATACCACGTATACCTGCTGTCGTAGAACTTTGCATCCAAGCTGGAGTCAATCTTCCAGAATACCCAGCCAAAAGGCGAAGAAAGGCCATTATTCGTCTTGGAAAAAATGAATTTATTGATGCAGATGAAAGTGATCTGCCAGATCCTGAACCTCAAAGTCCCAGAGTTCCAATATTATCTGAAATACCTGAATCAGAAATAGTACCCCCATCTAGTGCAGAGGAAATTGTCTTGCTTGCCGAAGAAACTCTCCTAGCATGGGAAAGGATGAGAAAAGGAGCCAATAAGTTGATGAAAATGTATCCAGTTAGAGTGTGTGGGTATTGCCCTGAGGTGCACGTGGGCTCTTCAGGGCACAAGGCCCAAAACTGTGGAGCCCACAAGCACCAACAACGGAATGGACAGCATGGCTGGCAGAGGGCAGTTCTTGATGACCTGATTCCACCCAGATATGTGTGGCATGTCCCTGACATTAATGGTCCTCCAATGAAGCGAGAACTTGAAGCTTTTATGGTCAGGCACCTATAGTGGTGGAATTGTGTGTGCAAGCTGGGGCTGAAGTTCCTGACCAATATAAGCCAACTATGAGATTGGATATAGGAATTCCAGTAAGTATTGAGGAAGCTGAAAAGGTGGTTTGAATTCATAGCACTCTGCAGTCTGCACTGTTAATGCTTATGGAATTGCTCAAAACTAAGCATATTGAATCTGTGCACTATCCCTATAATTATCTTACTGGAATTAAACAGAGTTAACTGCCTACCAAGTAATTGTATTTCAAGGGGGTGACTTATTTATATACCACAGTAGTCTAACTCAATGTAACTGTGTAATGAACTTGCAGGAGTCTTGTTTTGTACATGGAGCCTTGTAATTGCTGTACTTGGATATACTGACAAAAATTAGCAACTCTTTCTAGAATTATGAAATATTCATTTCCTGAGCTATCAATAACAGTTGGAAGAGACTGGCCACCCTTTTTCTTGTACCATTCAGGTTATCAACTGATCTCTTCTACAGTTTCACAGCTTTGCCTCTTGTACTCTTGATTTCTCGTATGCGATACAATACACTCCATTGCTCGCTCATGCGATGTGCTGCTCGTGTCGATTGTGATATCAAGTGTTAACCCAACCCCACTATAGCTAAGACCAAACTGAAATTATTTCTGGGGGAAATTCTATCTTCATCCTGGCAAGTCGCGAGACTTGATTGTCCTAACACAATGCATGGAGTCAATGACTTCTTTATTTTCAAAAGATATTTCGTCTTTTATGTTTTAGTCATCATCACATCATGCAAGACCTTATTCACCTGTCACTAATGTATCCTCATCGATTCTGCTTTCGACAACTCTTTCCCATTTCTCCCATGATGATTTCTCAGTAGCAAATTTCAGGTTGTTTTTCCATCTGATTATTACTCTTATTTTGTTGGGTTAGTGACAAGGAGTCACCTCATATAAAAGGGCAAATTATCCTCTAAATGGATGGTTATTTGTTCAAGAGATTGATCAACCTTGTGGACATTTTCGTCCTTCGAGGATCCGTCCTTACACCCAGACTTCCCATCTTTTTTGCAACAAAAATAATTTCGTCATTTTCAATTTGAGGCTTCTCCAGTTGAGGGGACTTTCGTATGGCTTCCATGGAGAAGCATGTACCATTCTAAAATCTTCACCGGATCAAACGCCTTATTCATAACCCCTTTCTCTATGGCCCAACAGAAGGGTATTAAGGTTGTACTTCACTTCCTTGTTTATAGTTTCTCATTAGGCGTTTTCGTTATGAGTAGGTTGTTTTCTTTTTTTAGTAAGTGTGGTAATTCTGCAAATAATTAGAGGAAGTTGTTTATCTTGCGTTGTTGATGTTGTGATTTGTGGTTGGTTATGGCAATCAAAAGATGATTGTCACTTGGGTAAGGGATGGTGGTTCAATTCTGCAATCGTAGAATATGTAGGTTTCTTGGAGTCTTTGATGAAGGATAAGTTGCATCCAAAGACTGAAACCTTTTCTGATGGGTATAGTCGATTTCCCGCCTTAAACTCTAGGAGTAGATCTTTCAAAGATAATAGGGTAGGCTACCTTGATTTTGAGCTTGATGAATTCTTAAAATTGAGGGTGAATAGGGAAAAGGGGTCTAAAGTGAGAGATCAAAATGGTCCTTACTTAGGACTCCGAAAAATGGAAGTTGAAAGTGGGGATTCAAAGGTTAGGAATCCCCCGGGCATTTTATCCAAAGAATGCGAGCGTGACCGAGGAAAGGGGAAAGGTTTTCATGGTTTGGACGTTTGTTCTCCGATTTTTTAAATCGGAGGTATATTGGAGAGCTAGTAGTACTTAGTTCTCTTTTTAGATTGGCATTGGTCTGGAAGACCTCTGCCTTTGAAAAATCAAATCTGAAGACGGCACCCCGGTTGAACCTGGTGGTTTACAGCGTGTCCGCTCAAATATGGTTCTCATATCAAACTGGGAACCATGAAATACTCTCTCTGGAGAGTAATGAGTCACCAAGGAACGTGACTTTTCGAAGAATCATGAGTCAATAATTCCAAATGACAAAAGGTTGTTGGGATTGCTCATGTGGTGAGATGCAAATCTCGCCTTTGGTTGTTTGTTATCCAAATTGTGAACGAAATTTGCTCCTCCCACCACTTCCAGCAGGTAAAATATACCCCGTTACTGCATATTGCCTTTATCCAAGAAGCTACAATGGCTCCTCATTTTTCGCTGCAGTCCAGCTATTGTCAATCCTATTCAGCAGAGTTATGATTCAATTACCGAACAACGCGATCCTCTATATCCAGCAGAATCTCAATAGTGTTACTTGTTTTTTTAACTTAGTTTGGTTTGTAAGAGCAAGTAAAGCTCAATTTAGTGTTCTTATGTTTTTGTTGTTTAGCCTTAGTTTGTATAACGTGTTTTAATTATTGCAAATTTTCTCGATGTCAAAAAAAAAAAAACAGACCGCAAACGAAGCTCAAAAGATTTAAATTTTTGGTACCTTATGTTCACCTTCTCTTTTTGTCCCTCCTTTCCATATGTTTCAAGGGTTATCTAATATCCAACTTAATTCTCAATATTATCACTCTCCCGTTGTGTTCAAATGATCTGTTGGAATGAAAGATTCCAGGTTGCCGATATTATTTTCGCATTGTCAATGTTGTTGTGACCCTTTGTGGGTTAAGTATTTAACTCGAATCTAGAAAGAAAATATATCACAAAGGGAAAATACATCTTTCCATCTCCAATTAAACAAAGTAAATGGAGAACAAATTTTTGTCCAAGGCCCAAAACTTCATTCCACACTTCGGAATCCATATGACGTTCATGGTTTTACTTTTACAGATGCACTAGCTTTTTGACCCGTGCAAAATGCACGGGAAGTTTTTTGTTTTATAAATTTCATATTTTAGGATATAAAACATGGTGTGAATATTAGCTCGTCATTTAAAGTTTTAATAATCACATCGTACATTAAGAATATTTTACAACTAAGCTTATGACCCGTGTCGTGCATTCAGTGACTAATGTACGTAATATTATGCTAGAACACGCGGAAAATCATTTTTTTTAGAAAAGAAGTTGATTGAAAAAGTCTTCGTTCTGCCCTAAAGGTGATTATGGCCCGGGCGGGAATTTAGCCTGAAAAAGTGACCCGTTCTGGGCAAAAGCCTCAGGCCAAAATTTCGGCGCCAAAACCCCTATACGAACCAAGCGGGCTTTTTGGAGCAGTCAAAAGTTAGCCTTATTTTCCGAATTTAGGTTGCTCGTGGCCCGGTTTTCTTTCCCAAAATCAGGTCGGACCCGAACCGCAAGCTGAAAAATCATGTCCAAAACCCTCCCATTTTCGGGGCGGGCTGCACCTAGTTGATCCCATGTACTCTGTCAGCCCATTGATCACTTAGAGGCTCAAACAAAGATCACAATTCTCCCCACTACTGGCGCACAATCGTGCAACCAATTTCGCTCGCGCTTTCCGTAGTCCCACTCACCCCCTCTCTTTTGTTGGAAATATTTTGTTTTATAAATGTAAGATTTGAAGATGTTTATCCTAAAATCATGATGTGAATGTTAACTTGTAATTTAGAGTTTTATAACCATGTATAGATAATATTTTAAAACTGACTCATGATGGTTTACGTGACCCATCTAGACGTACAAATAAAAGTTTATTATAAAAGTCTTCCATCTGCCTACTGCTTTCCGTAGAGGGCAAGATAAAATTACAATACGCAGCACCACGGGCACTCAGCCATACATTAGCTTTTGCTCTTGCTTCCCTCAGTCTTGCGTACCCCATCTCTCTTGTTGTCTTACACCATCACTGCATCGCACCAGGACACCTGCTGGTCACCACCCACCAGGCCACCAATGCTTATATGCTTCTTCGCGACCATCAATCTATAGGTACCTCTTTTTTCTTTGACTTTGGATTTTTTTTCTTCTAATGATTTTGTAATGTGTTAATAGGTTTTGGTTAATTTGTACGTAGGTAAGTTATACTATTGAATTTTGATCGACCTAATTAAAAATTCTTTTAAATGGATATTTATAAGCTTAAATTTGTAGTGCTAATACATAGTTCAAGAATTTTGGAATAATAATAATGAAACCCCTATCAAAGTATTTCTCTCTTGACTCCTAATTCATCTGAACTCATCGACGCAAGATTCAAACATTCGTTGTTCACATACATGCATTAAGCCTTAGCCATTTATTTACATGCGTGACGATGTAGTTTCGTTTGCATTTCTATTAATTGGTGCAAGATTCCAACGAAAATTTATTTGGTTAGTAATCTAATATCTCTCCTCTATACTCCACTCCCCGCCCTTTCCTCTATAATCAGTTACTACTTCAAACTTTACACATATTACAAAAACCATTGAGCTTTCACAAAAAACAACCAAAGCTATCTTCTTCTTTGTTGTTCTACAACATACAAATCATGCCATTAAAATTAATTTCTAAAATCCACTTTGATTTATTCGTCAAATAGTATCCCGAATAACTCATATTCATCCGCAATGTTGCCCAAATGAAACTCCACAAAATCTCTCTTTGTTGGTTTCTAATTCCTCTGAACTAACTGACGCAAGATTCCAACGAACCTTCGTTATTCATATACATGCATTAACTCTCAACCATTCATATACATGCAAGTGGCAACGGTTTAGTTTCGTTTGCATGTCCTACTAAATTTGAAGGTTATCCATTATCACTCATATAATTTCAGGGTGTCTTTGTCTTTCTTGAATTGTAATTGATTTTCTACTAATTGATGCAAGATTACTGCGAAAATTACCAGTTTATGAACATGCATAAGCAGTGGCCAAATTTTCATATATTTTTCGGTTGACCCGTGACTATTTGATGAGTTATGCAATTTACCATGAATATCAAAGTACTATTCATTACTCATCAAATTTTGTCCCTAAATGAATGTTACTTTTGATCCCTAATTTTATCCCCAAACGTGATTTCTTGTTCTTTACTTATATATAAAATAGAAAACATGTATACTTGTTCAAACATTATCTAAGATTATAATCCCCACTCCCAGTGGCTGATCTAGAGTTCACACTAAGTGGGTTCAAGTCAAAATTAAGGTCAAGATTATATTAGTTTGAACAATTATATTATTGCTATATCCTACTATTATTATATTAGTTTTGTAAAATTACTTTGGCAAAAAGTAAGTAAAATATAAAATGGTCCCTATTATATTCCTTTCATCAAACTTAGACCTATCTTTCTCCATCTTTCAATAAAAAAAAATACCATATTAGCACCTATATTTTTCTGAAGAAATTAAAACACGCTACATATAATTGGTGAAGCATTATTGCCTTATGAGTTTCATAATTTCTTTTCAAAAGTGAAATTATCTATAAAAAAAATTAAAGAAATGACCCACTTTCAAGACTTAGCATTAATAATAGGGAAATTTTAAATTACTTTAAAAATATTCAATAGTTTGACCGATTGAAATTCTAACAAAAGTGAGTTACTCATTCATTTTGCCTTTCAAGCCTTCTTCAATGTGATGGCAGTGAGTTCATTTGGAGATGTTTTTCCACTATATTAGATGACTATTAGAAGTTTTTAGTAATCTAAGTGGGTTCATTTGCACCCACTCCTCAATGAGTAAATCCGCCCCTGCCCACTCCCCGCTCCCCCACTCCTCACTACTAATTAGTAGTTACAATGTTTAGTTTCTCTGTCCTCCTTTTTCAACCGCGTCTTTAATGTTTTATCTCTTAATTTCTTGAATCTTACAGCTACGTTCATCCTTATTTTCTACATTTGAATTATGCGTTCCATAAATCCCTGTTTTACAATCACAATCGTAGAAGTGTGGTGCTCATGCACCAGATTACAATTCGAAGCACGACAGTGGTATGTTGATAGTAAATGGGTGGTGAAGCGCTAGAGTAGAAACACCGGAGATAATATGTAGGGAGTGACTAAATGTCTTTTATATGTGTTTATTAACTTAGATCTCAAAAAATATAGTACTTCTTTTGTTCTGAAATAAATAAAACACTTACTATTTTATACCGTTCCAAAATAATGCTCATGACTCTTAACTAAAAGTGCCAGTTATGAAGAAACAGACCAAGTAATTTAATAGCAATAGCGTTTTATAAACCACACATACATATTGTTCCAAAAAGTTCAATTATCATGTACCAGGTTGTTTTATTGTCTTAATAATGATAAAATTTATTGAACTTGTTGAATCTATAAACTAATCAACAATATACGTCACTAATATGGTGTTATTATAAAGAAACCTATAGCTTTTTTATTATCTTAAAACATTTAGATACTAAATGTTCAACCTCAAACTGTATAATACACGACTTACATTTAGATTTGAGTGGCAGTTCTCACATTTTTTTTTTTGGTGAATAAAAGGGGGAAAGCCCAACTGTAAACCAAGAATCCACTAAAGCAAATAAAACTAAGAACTAATCAACTAAATACAACATAACAAAAAAAAACATACACCATTAGATGCCTACGACAGAAACTACACTACTGCCTTTTCACTTAACTTTGTTAAAATTTTCCTGTAAAAAAAAAAAAACTTTGTTAAACATTACACCTAGTAAAAGTCTCCTCATAACTCCCTCTGTCAACCATTTCATCCAATTTTTGTGTGTTCTTCTCTTGCACGCTAATTTTCTAGTATTTCTCCTTCTGAGGCATGCATGAATCATAAGTTCTTCTTTGCAGGCCGGGTAGTTGTGGGTGTACCTTGTAGAAAATCATATCTCCTCCTATATATCTCCTTCTCTCTCATACTTAGAAGCCAAAAGCTTATGGAAAATGGTCAAGTTTGGTTTTTATGGTTCGAAAATTTGGGTTAAAAAAGTCGCATACCTTGATAGAAAATTTTGGCTGAATATTGGTGCTGTGTTGGGATTTTTTTTAAGGTTCAAAAAATTAGGGAAATTAAGAATATCTTGTGCAATTTTTAGGGTTCGAAAATTTGAGGGAGAATTGGGCAAATCAAGAATATCAATTGCACACTAACTGAGTATGCTGTTGAAATCCATTATTTATGTTTTAAAATCAATAACAATGACCGGTTGTAATAAGAATTGATTTATTTCCTTAATTGATAGATGCTTGATTTATTCACTTAGTTATTGTAATTGATTCTATTTCCTTAGCTGTTACACTGTTGACTTAATTAATTGATTATTTTTACAGTTGGTAACACCAAACGTTTATTATAATTGGTAATCTACCAAAAAAGTGTGAAACTATAGGAATATAATTCCTACAATTAAGCAAGACGAAAGATGGAGGGTGATTAGAAGAAACTCAATGCCACGTGGCATAAGCAAACAATAGGCCGAAAAATTTAGGATTAAGGACAGCTGAGGAAGCTTCATGGCTTGACACCTAGGACGATTTTTTCTTCCTTTAATATTATATATGATATGATGATTGGCATTGAAACACTTTAACACTACTACCCACAATTTCCTACTTTCGCTGTTATGCAGAAAGTAGTTTTTCGTCGGTCTCAATCGTCCACTCAAGTCAACCTTATCATTTTTAAGCCCTTCCCACCTCAAAGAATAAATTCTCATTAAAACAAACCTAGTCAGAAACTAGTTGAAAAGCCCTGAAACTAAAATTCTAAAGGGAAATAATTCTCTAAATTTCATATTTGGACACAAGGCCATATAATTTATGAGGTAAGCTAAGCTTGGCCTAGTGGTAAGCAAATAACCTTAACCTTAAGGTTGGGGGTTCGATCCCCACTAGGAGCACTTTGAGATAGGGTTTCCCCTTACCATCCTCTCCACTCTTAAAATGTCTGCCCGCAAACCCAGGCCGGGTTAACCTGCGAGAGCTTCCGGTCTGGCAGGGCCCTTCATCTTACCATGGGCCCCCGCCTCAAAAAAAATATATATATATATATAATTTATAAAATATTTTTTTAATCTTATGTAATATAAAAAAAAAGTTTTAAGGATGTTTGCAGAAAGACAGAAAAGCTATAAGATCCATTATCATAATCTTATCATAATCAGGCCGGTGTAAAAAATATTGTCAAGTTCAGAAATATTATTAGTCTTAACTACAACTCTGTTTGAATTTTTTTTTTTTTTGAGGGGAAATAGGGAAATTATTTTAATAAAACGCCATACGGCATCTACAAGACTACAACAATAACAACCCTTACATAAGAGATAATCTAAAACATCAATCGAAGATCTTCATCCAGGTTCTACTAATATAAACGCCGGGAACCGCTTCTGTGATATGGTACTCTTCCAACTAGGGGTGTTCGCGGTTTGGGTTGGTGCTGTTTGGGATGTAACCCAACCCAAACCGCAAATATACGGTTTGACATTTTCCCAACCCAAACCGCACCGCACTTTTGCCCAAACCAACCCAAATCGAACCGCGCGAAACGGTTTGGTGCGGTTTGGTTTGCGGTTTAACCATTTTTTTCCTCCGCGATATTAATTTTGTAATCTAAGAGTAAATTTTTTTATTTTTGATAAATATAAAGAGTCCAAATAAATATGAAGTTTCCTTCATAATTAAACATAAATAATAATTTATCAAAAGTTTCCAAGTTCTTTACCTCAAACTTCTTTTTTCAGTTGTATAACTTGTATGCCACCTTGTCAATTGTATTTAGAACAAAATCAAAATAGATAAAAAATTTAAAAAAACAAATCATATAATATTACGGTTTATGGTGCGGTTTCAGTTTACAAAAATAAAAACCCAACCCAAACCGCATACCGCGGTTTGCTTGAAATCATAACCCAAATTTTGAAACCGCAAACCAACACATACCACGAAAAAATGGTTTGGGTTGCGGTTTGAGACGGTCCGAGCCACCGCGATCCGCTTTCGAACAGCCCTACTTCCAACCATACTGAAAATTCGATGAGTTAACATCTTTCCTGCCTGGAGGCGGAGCCATAGTAAGAACCTTTTCCCACAACTTCAAACCTCCGAGCTTCGCGAACTGGAGATACTAAACAGCAACAAAATAAACTTATAATCCCTACAAGAAAGGGGACTGCAACTCCTAGAAAACTAACACAACCAGAGGCGTTCTTATTCAACAAGACAAGAAAACGAAAAGATTGCACCCCTCACAACACATCTTCGCCAAAACAGAGACCGTAAATTTGCCAAACCCATAACTCTGTTGAAATTTAAACAACCAGAGTTTCAATAGTTAAGACGTCGTAAAGTGTGAAAGCGATTTTCAACACCAAGAATAGGCCATGTAGGGGAATCCCAGTACAGGGTAAAAGTTTGTTTATAATATCAGCACTAAGCATTTAGTAAATTAAAATTAGATCATGATCGAACATTATCTACTGAAAAAGATAACCATGAGATATTCTAATGCACCGTTACCATTTCATAGCCAGAAATTATCATCGGAAACACAAGATACCACGTTCGAAATACAAAGTTTCCACAATACATGAGCACAATGCACAAGCAACAAAATGAAAAAGGGGTCCTTCAACAGCCACAATCAAGCATCTTTAGATGAAACCCGATTTTAGTACTCGCCTTCATCATCACCTTCATCATCCTCGGCACCCTCGGCACCAACCTCCTCGTAATCCTTCTCAAGAGCAGCAAGATCCTCACGAGCCTCTGAGAACTCACCTTCCTCCATACCCTCACCCACATACCAGTGAACAAAGGCCCTCTTGGCGTACATGAGATCAAACTTGTGGTCAATCCTGGAGAACACCTCCGCAACACTGGTGGAGTTGGAGATCATGCAAACAGCCCTCTGGACCTTGGCAAGATCACCACCAGGAACAACACTGGGTGGCTGGTAGTTGATACCACACTTGAACCCAGTTGGGCACCAGTCAACAAACTGAATGGTACGCTTGGTCTTAATGGTGGCCACAGCAGCATTAACATCCTTGGGAACCACATCACCACGGTACATCAGACAACAAGCCATGTATTTTCCGTGACGTGGGTCACACTTTGCCATCATGGAAGAGGGCTCAAAAGCACTGGTGGTGATCTCAGCAACAGAGAGTTGCTCATGGTAAGCCTTCTCAGCAGAGATGACAGGGGCATAGGAGGAAAGCATGAAGTGGATCCTGGGGTATGGAACAAGGTTGGTCTGGAACTCATTGACATCCACATTCAAGGCACCATCAAACCTCAAAGAAGCAGTCAAGGATGAGATCACCTGAAAATTGGAAAAGGAGAAAGTCAATAAATAAAAGGATTTGATTATCTTTCATAATATGTGCTGTAAGTTCAGAGACTTGTAATAATCACCTGAGAGATCAGACGGTTGAGGTTGGTGTAAGTGGGACGCTCAATGTCAAGTGAGCGCCTGCAGATGTCATAGATGGCCTCATTGTCAAGGAGAACAGCAACATCAGTGTGCTCCAAGAGAGAGTGGGTTGAGAGAACACTGTTGTAGGGCTCAACAACAGAGGTTGAGATTTGGGGAGATGGGTAGATGGTGAAACCCAGCTTGGATTTCTTTCCATAATCAACAGAGAGACGCTCCAAGAGGAGAGATCCAAGACCAGAACCAGTTCCTCCACCAACAGCATTGAACACGAGGAACCCTTGGAGACCAGTGCAGTTGTCAGCAAGCTTGCGAATGCGGTCCAAGCAGAGATCAACAATCTCCTTGCCAACTGAAATTCGACAAATTGATAAGATTCATTACTCACAGAAACAAAAACAGTAAAACAAGGAGTCAAGGACACAGATAACAGCTGCAATACTTACTGGTATAATGACCACGGGCGAAGTTGTTGGCAGCATCCTCCTTGCCGCTGATGAGCTGCTCTGGGTGGAACAGCTGGCGGTAAGTCCCAGTCCTCACTTCATCAATAACAGTGGGCTCAAGATCAACAAAGACAGCACGAGGAACATGCTTGCCAGCACCAGTTTCACTGAAAAAGGTGTTGAAGGCATCATCTCCTCCTCCTACAGTTGTGTCACTTGGCATCTGGCCATCAGCCTGTCAACACAAAATGGGTAAAAAATATTAGATTCAACTAAGATACTAACTAGACAAAGACCAGACATGTCACTTTTTTGACGAATTTCAAACAATGCCACTAGAATATCAAAGAAGCAAAGCGAAATTGTTTCAATACAGCTTTCAATCAGAGTCATATCGCATCGAGAACATATAAACTCAACACAATGGAATAATTCATGCCGTGAAACATCATGGGAAGAGCTTAATATAAAATTATAGGTCTATAACGATGGATAATAAATCATAGACAGCTTCCAATAGCGTGAGAGTGAAGCTTAAGCAAAAATAAGACAGGATCCACCTATCATCAATACATTAAGAAAGTAGAGGAATCAACGAATTTGTAAGTTGTAACTCAAATGTACTGGGGAAGAAGTATAAACACAACATTAATCATATTATGAAATTAAAAACTGTTATGAAGTTTAATTTATACCAAAAAACTTGAAATCTTTATTTCAGATCATCCACAAGTCACATTTTAATAATATACACACTGAAGATCAACATATATAAATCATCAATATTAACCGTCAAAAAATCTTACCAAAAATAACAAAAATAATACAAACATTTATGTCGGTTGAATGAAATCAGAGATTCTCCATATGAGACTACAAACATTTACATGAGATTCTCCATATGAGACTACAAACATTTACATGAATCATAAAATCATGTAAAATAGATCACCGTCCTTGAATCAAACTAAACAATAACAAAAATGTATTGACAATCCAAATCTACAAGACTTTCACAAAATCATTCCACATCCTCGTAACTTTCATCAAATTCATTAGAAATGCTCTCATTTTAAGAACTTCAATTAGATCCTACAGTTTATATAAAACATCTACACACAAACTTCAACATATAACAAATCAAAACTTTTGAAAAACATCATTTTGAAACGTAAATCATTAGATCTGGCATTAACAATGTCAGATCTAGCAATTAAAAGATCTAGCAATTAAAATTAATCAATCAAAATGTAAAAACCTAAACCACAAACGAAATCATCACTCAAACCATAATATATCACCAGATCTTGATTCAAATACTATAGATCTACATGTTCTACTAAAATGCGATATCAAAATCAACGAATTCAACCAAATTAAAACAATATAACATCAATTTTTCGGAATATAGAAAAATTAAAAATGAAAGATCGAAGGAACGAGAGATACCTGAATACCGTGCTCAAGGCAGTAAAGCTCCCAACAGGCATTTCCGACCTGGATACCAGCTTGACCGATGTGGATTGAAATGCACTCCCTCATTTTGGCTAAAGAATTTCTAGATCTGAAACGACGAAAGAATGTTGAATAGGAGAGAGAAAAAGAGCGGAAATGAAGAAGAAATCGAAGGCGTTTATGAAGACGCCTTCTTTGAAGAACAAGAGAGAGAAAGAGTAGAGCGAAGAAGAAGGGATTTTGCGTTTGTGGGAGAGGATGGGGTGATGGTGGTTCTTATACCGGAGAAATGAGGAAGTTATTTTAAAATATTTTAATTTTGAGGGTTTTCTTTTTTTAACTGTGGTTACAGGGTGGATACCAGAGAAGCGTTCGGTTTTAACCATGGTTGTTTTTGTCCCTTGTTTTGCGGGGAAGCCTTTTGCTCCAATTCAAATTTTAAAATTTGAATGTCTGGGTTGTAATTGGTGGATATTTGAGACGTTGCTGTACATGCACTCAACTTTCAATCGGTCAAGCTTCAAGGTGAAATTACAATTGCTCTACCTCTTTGAATATGATATCTACTAGTCTTTTAAATAAATAAAAAAGTAAAATTGTATTGTTAAATCTATTAATCTCAAATAGTAAGTCTTATGTATAACCGTTTTATTATAAAATTAGTATAAGTTCACTTCACTTTGTTCCCTAAAAGGATCATTTTGTAAGTTAAAAAGGTCATTCTATAAAAATAAAGGGGTCACCCCGTGTATTAAAAGGGTCAATTGCACAATAAGTGACCCATTTAGGACAACAAGTTACACATGTCTTACCATAAATCATGGTAAGATGATCTCATATGAGATTTATGGAATCTCAAATAATATGTAAGAAAAAATATTTATATGGTTTCTTGAAAGAAAATTTGACATTATTTCTACTTTGCAAATATTAAGGGCATATTCAGCATAAGCTTTGGAATGTTTGGTTAGGTAGTGGTATGAGTAGCTTTTAGTGGTAGAAATAGTATTTTAATAGTGTTTGTCAAAAGTTACAATTTGTAGCTTTGGGGTCGTGTTTAGTGATTTTTTAAAAATTTGTTTCTTCATTAATTGCTGTCAAAGGAGGCACAGTTACAAGATAACCTGAAGAGACCAAGTTTAGAAAAGCCAAAGCGTGCCAAAATCAAACTAACATCTCAGAAGAATAACTCAGAATCATAACAAACTAGAAGGAAATTCCAGTTAGAGCCAAGCTAAAAATTCATCCCTTCTTGAGAACCCTTTCTTGGCAATTGCATCCGCAACCATATTTGCTCCCCTACACTTATGAGAGATGGACTGAAGAGGAAGTTTATGCAAAGCTTCACGGTTGGAGAGCCAAGCTAAAGTTTTGCTTTTTTAACCAAATACCCATGGCAAATTCGATTATTCGCCATATAACCCTATTGCTTAAAAAATTCACCATATATCCATGAGTTTTGGAAAAAATGTATAGAATGCCCTTAATGACTAACGGAAGTCAACTCTTCCATTAGTCATTAAGGGAAATTTTATTAATTATCCCTTAAAGACCATAAGTAACCCTTGATTAATCCTAATTAACCCTAATTTTATTTTTTTTAAATAATATTTTCTCTCTCCCCTTTCCTTCTCTTCCCTCCCATTTCCATTTCTCCACCCAGACCATCATCACCCAACCACATTCTCCCTCTTTCCCCACCCTCACCCACCGAAAACCACCCTCCTTTCCGCCCCACCAACTGGAAATCACCCCTCCCTTCCCCAACCCAGAAAACTGGCGCAATTCACAAGAGAAACCAGGAAAAAAAGGTGGACAATTGTCACCACAATAAGTCCTACACCACCAGAAAATCATTGAAACTAGCCCAAGGACCACCGGTGTAATACTCCGTATTTTTAGTAAGTTATTAATTATAATTTTTAAAAGGTTTTATATAGTGAAAAGACTTTTTATTAATTATAAAGGTTTTAAATAGGATTTTATAATAGATTATGGGTTTTTCAAATAGACTCTAGCCCAAATTAAGTATTGGGCCTAAAAGTTCACATTTTATAATCCAAGTAATTAGTTTAGAAAATTAAAAATATTTTAAAAGGAAAAAAATTCAAAAAGGATTTACAAAAGATTTACAAAGGATTTATAAAAAGAAAAAGAAAAGGGAAAAAAAAATTATCAAAACATTGCCGACGACAACTCACCGCCATGAACTAAGTTCATGATTATCAAAATTTGGTTATTTTGTTTTTATCTTTTGATTTTAAGCATCTAGACTATTTATCTTATGGAATATTCCCCTATTTTAGCTATATGATCATAAAGAAATAATGTATCCTAGCTAAAATTAATTATCTTTTCTCAAAAATTCATCTTTTAGTTCCGAGTCCTAGTATGACTCTACTTGTCTAACTAGTATAAATAGGGGCTCCACCCCTCATATTCTTCACACCAAATTTGAGGAATACATCTCTTTTCTCAAGTTTAAACTCTCTCTCCCTCTTAGCCTACCTTTTCTCTTCTCCCTAGTAGTTATTAATTTTCAAGGTGCGTGTATATGTAGATCTTTAAATAGTGTTTTGCATATGTAGTATCTTATTTCTAGGGTTGTTATTTTGAATCGAAATACTTGTTTTTTTTTTATTTGTTGAATGTGAACAACATGAATTTTTATATGCATGCATGTGTTACTAGGAACACTATAGTTAGCCGATCGAATACCGGTGTTGCGTTGACCTTTAATTATATGTTCTGTAATCTCTAGTACTTATTTCTTGCGTCGAAGGCTTGAATATAATGCATGCTAATGGTAACTAGTGGTTATGTTGGCAGAGTATGGAAATATTAATGATTGTCTTGGTATTATTAGAAAAGAAAACCTACGAGTACTGAGTTGGTAGTTGGTACTATTGTGAAGTTTGACCTCTAAGACTTTTAGGTATTACTTAGATCGAATAACCTTAATCTTAATTTATGGTTATCATCGTTGTTATTGTCATTATTAATATGAATGTTTTTCCAAGATAATTTTATGAGCAAGTATTTATACCTTTATATGGCTAAAGTTTCATATAAGAATTATCATTCTTTTTATAGGAGGATTATTTCCAAAGAATTTTTATTAGATATATGATCTTTTATGATCGCAAATTATAAAGAAGCCACGGCTTGTTATTAATTAACAAGAACGGTAGCTATTATATTTTACCCATGTACTTTTTGTATAAGTCATGTGGACAAGGTAGTTCCCCTCGTAATAGACTCGTTAAGGAATACTAAACTTGGGGGTGTGCACACTTTAGGAAAGGTACCTAGGCAAGGAAAGGAGTTTTATTAAAGTTATATACTTTATTTTATACAAGTATTATAAGTACCCAAGGAAGGCTTATAGAAATATTTTGAATGTTTAATAAAGTATTTAAACTTCCGCACATACATGTACTCAGTATTTTTACTGACACGCGTTTTGTTTGTTTGTTTTATGGCTTTGTCCCTGTTATGACCCTTTTGGTGAGCAGAATTTACAGGTTGATTTGATGCATACTTCACATGGGGGAGCTAGTGAGGAATAATACTTAAGCTAGGAGTTGCTATTTTTATTTATTATAGATTCTATTATTGTCATAATTGAATAATAAAGTTTTTTTATATTATCAATAAAGAAAAGTTATTATTATTAGTTTCCGCTGCATTGTTAAATTAGTAGTTAGTAGTTTTAGCCTTTAACGTTATCACGTGGCAGTAATACTCTCAAGTTTCTCAAGTGTTTTATATTAAAATATATTCTTCAAAAGGAGAGAAATTTGGGGGTGTTACAAAGTGGTATCAAAGCCTAGGGATATGAAACTGGAATCTAAAATTAATGGGTAGAATTAAGGATGGGCATATAGGTTAGAGAGTTTCGCATTCTTTTCATATTTATATTAAATATGCATAAAAATCTATTTTATTATTTGAGGAAAAACGATTGATTTGGATAAGTTGGGTTGGCAATGTTTCTGGCAAGGAAAGGCTTGGGCTCTCACCAACGTTGCGTGTAACCAACCCTTTCCTGGGAAATTCATTGGCCCGACTATTCTTTGTCATGAACCAAGTACTCATTATAAAACATATTTGGAAAAAAAAAAGGTTGAAAAAAATAATTTTGGCAAGAAAAGTTTTAGCATTTTATGTGCATCGCATTAATAGTTTGAATTTTTGTTTCCTTATTTACACTCGCATTATTATTATGAATAATTGTATGACATTTTTGTCTAGCTAAATGTGAGAATGTTCTTAAATTTTCATAAGGAAGGAGATTTAATTGTCTTGATGACAATATGCGTGGTACTTACTATTTATAATTTTTACCACAGATTCATTATGGCAAGTCATAGTCCATTTTTCGTACCCACTATAGTCAAAAGAGATGCAGAAACTGTGACTGATTATGTGCGTGCTATTCTGAAGTATGCAAACTTTCTAATAAAGCAAGGATACCAACAATTTTACTACTATGGACCAACAATAGCTCTGCTTTTAGAACACTTACCCTACATTGAAGCTTATCATTAGTTATTCAATAAGTATTATAATGTATTGCAATTATCGGATGGAATGCCCAACATGAGGGATCATTACCAAGAAGGTAGCTACCGTACCTTATTTCATAATTGACCTCCGATATGCTGAATTGTGGAAAGAGCAACAAGAAGCACAAGACATGATTAATGCATATCAAACTCCGAGCCACTCCTATCATGAATCTACTACTAGTCCTGAACCCCCCAATATTCAGAGCAACCTGCCAAGCTCAGAGGGTAGTTCATCATCTCCGGGATATCACCTTATGCCTGAAGATGAATGGTTGAGACACCAAGCTAATGTTGAAGCAGAAGATCAAAATGACTCAGACTTCGATTCATCAGATTTTTATTATTTATAAATTTTTGGGAAAATGTTTAGATATTTCAGTAGTTGTTAGTAGTTTAAATAATTAGTAGTTCTGGAATTAGACTACTACTCTTTAAATATGTCAGCATTCCTTTTTAAGGAAGTTTAATAAATGAAATTTTAGTTTCCTTTTTCATGTTATGTGCTTGATGTCAATCATATTATGGATCATGATTGTTGTATGATTTACAAATTTAGTAGGATGACTTAATAAGTAGTACTATTTGTTTCTTACCCAGGAAGAAATGGCAAGTAGACCCGGAAGTAGATCTAAGACTCGAGCAACTCTTAAGGAGTTGACTTCTCTGACCAAGAATTTGGCCAAGGCTATGACTACTCAGCTGAACCGTCAACAAGAACCTGACCTAGCTGGTGATGTGTTTAAGAAAGTAGCCTCTAGGAATCCACCTGTCTATGATGGAAAAGAGGACCCAGCCAGTCTTGAGAACTGGATTAGGGAATTTGATAAGTTGTTTACTGTTGTCCAGTGCACCGATGAGTTAAAGATCAACAATGCTACATACTACTTAAGAGAGGAAGCTGATTTATGGTGGTCTCAAAGGAAGGAGTCTTTAACGACTCAAGGAGATTTTGGATGGGAACAATTTAAGGAAGCTTTGAGAACCAAGTTTTACCCACCTCACTTAAGGAAAAAGAAGTGCCTAGAGTTTACAAACCTGAGGATGGGGACCATGACTGTCAATGAGTACTACTCTAAGTTCATAGAGTTAATGAGGTTTGCACCTGAAGTGGTTCCAACTGAAGTTTTGAAGGCTCAACGATTTGAGTAAGGGTTGACCTTGTCCATTCAAGGGAAATTAGGAGGGGCTAACTTTGATAGCCTATATGAAGTGTATGGGAGAGCTGCCCATCTATTCGGGATCAAGGAAAGAAAGATAGAAGCAAATCCTGGAGATAAAAGGAAGGGGTCTAGTAATAATGGGTTCCAAGGTGGAGACAAGCGAAAAAGACTAATGGAGGATTCAAGCAAGGAAAAGATGACAAGAGCAATGGGAATAGCAACAATCGTAGTCGATCCGAAAATGGAAAGTCCAAGAGAGTCTACTACCGTAAAAGATGCCCAAGAAACCACCCGGGGAAGGACGTGAAGGAAATGCGGTAACGTGTAGGATCTGCAGCAAGTTAGGCCATGAGAGAATATGAGTGCTTCCGAGAAAGACTCAACATCAGCAAATCCTAAGCCAACCCAGAATCAGGGAGGTAATGGGAGCAAAGGACCCCAACAGCAGTCAGTGACCAATAACCGTGTTCCTCCTAAGAATGGGAATGGAGGAGACAATCAGGCTAAGGCGAGCAATCAAGGTCGAGTATTTGTCACGAGCAATCGTGAGGCTGAAACGACTGCATGCGTAGTGACTGGTACTTTCTTCATCTCTTCTATTCCAGTTAAGATTTTATTTGATTCAGGAGCTTCTCACTCTTTTATTTCCAAAACCTTGGTGGAAAAACTTAAGTTGGGAAAACCCGAACCTATAAGCATGGATATAGTTATACCTTCTGGAGAAGTCATTGATGTTTTTAAATTATATAGAGATGTTTTAGTGACTATAATAGGGGTAAATTTTCCTTCAGACTTAATTGAATTTGAATTAGATGACCTAGATGTTGTTCTGGGAATGGATTGGTTAGGGAAATTCAAAGCCCAAATAGACTGCAGAGCCCAAAAAGTGACCTTGAAAGGTCCAAAGGAGTCAAAATAACCTACAGAAAAATCAATCAGAAGCCCAGTCCAAGAATGATTTCTGCTATGCAACTCAAGAACTGTATAAGAAAGGGGTATCCATTGTACTTGTGTAGTGTACAGAAGTTGGAGGTAGAGGAAGAGAAGATGGAGAATATTCCTGTAGTTAATGAATTTCAGGATGTCTTTCCAGAAGAAATCCCTGGAATGCCTCCAATAAGAGAAGTGGAGTTCACTATAGACTTAATGCCTGGAACTGGCCCAATATCCAAAGCCCCATATCGTATGGCTCTTGCAGAAATGAATGAGCTTAAGACCCAATTGGAAGAGTTATTAGAAAAGGGTTATATAAGGCCCAGTGTATCCCCATGGGGTGCGCCTGTCTTGTTTGTGAAGAAGAAGGATGGTAGTCTAAGGTTGTGTATTGACTACCGTGAGTTAAACCAAGTGACCATCAAGAATAAGTATCCTCTTCCAAGGATCGATGATTTATTTGACCAACTGAAGGGAGCCGGAATTTGCTCAAAGATTGACTTAAGGTCAGGGTATCATCAGTTAAGAATTGCTGATAAGGACATTGCTAAGACCGCTTTTAGGACGCGTTATGGTCATTATGAGTTTACAGTGATGTCTTTTGGATTGACTAACGCGCCAGCAGTATTAATGGATCTCATGCACCGAATTTTTAAGCTATACTTAGACCAATTTTTGGTGGTATTTATAGATGATATATTGGTTTACTCTAAGAATAGAGAAGAGCATGAGGAACATCTCCGAATAATTTTGTCAACACTCCAACAGAAGCAATTGTATGCAAAGTTTTCGAAGTGTGAGTTTTGGCTGGAAAAAGTGGCATTTCTGGGCCACGTCATTTCTAAGGAAGGTGTTGCCGTTGATCCAGCGAAGATTGAAGTCGTCAGTGAATGGCCTACTCCAAGGAATGTGACTGATATAAGAAGTTTCCTAGGCCTGGCAAGTTATTACAGACGTTTTGTTAAGGATTTCTCCAAAATAGCCCGACCCATGACCAACCTTATGAAGAAAGATTCCAAGTTTATTTGGAGCCCAGAATGTGAAAAGGCCTTCACCATCCTAAAAGAAAGACTAACCACATCCCCTGTGTTATCCTTACCTGATGGGAGCGATACTTATGAAGTATATAGTGATGCATCTAAACATGGTCTAGGGTGCGTCCTAATGCAAAATAGGAGAGTCATTGCTTATGCGTCAAGGCAACTGAAGCCATATCAAGTCAACTACCCTACTCATGACCTAGAGTTGACCGCAATAGTCTTTGCTTTAAAGATTTGGCGTCATTGTTTGTATGGGGTGACATGTAAGATATATACAGATCACAAAAGTTTGAAATACATTTTCACCCAAGAGGACTTGAATATGAGGCAAAGAAGATGGTTAGAATTCATAAAAGACTACGATTTGGATATCCAATACCATGAAGGGAAAGTCAATGTAGTGGCAGATGCCTTGAGTAGGAAGACAAGTCATACCTTAAGTACTATGGTGGTGGTAGATCAACTGTGTTTAGACTTTCAGAAGATGAATCTTGAAGTAATGCAATATGGAGAAGTAGAGAAAGTGTTTAGTGCAATGACCATTCGACCCTCTATGTTTGAACAAATTAAACAAGCTCAATTGAAAGATGAGAAAATGGAAAAGATAAAAGAGAAGGTGAGGGAGGGCCATGCTGGAGATTTCGAAATCCATGAAGATGGAAGTTTAAGAGTGGAAGGAAGGTGGTGTATACCTGAAGCTTGCGAAGATTTGAAATTGAAAATCATGGAAGAAGGCCATAATTCTCCATATTCAATGCACCCAGTGAGTGATAAGTTGTATAAGGACTTAAAGAAGAATTTATGGTGGGCTCGTATGAAGTTGGACATAGTTGAATTTGTTTCCAAGTATTTAACGTGTCAGAAGGTGAAGAGTGAACATAAAAGACCCCAAGGGAAAGTCCAACCCTTAGATGTGCCAGGATGGAAGTGGGATTCTATTTCGATGGATTTTGTTGTTGCTTTACCTAGGGGTAAATCTGGGAATGATACGATATGGGTAATTGTCGATAGATTGACCAAGTCTGCAGTGTTCATACCTATGAAGGCGACATGGTCTATGGATCAATTAGCTAAGGCTTACATCAAGCATGTGTTGAGACTACATGGAGTACCGAAGGATATTGTGTCTGATCGAGATTCTAGATTTTTGTCTAACTTTTGGCAGAAGCTACAACAAACCTTTGGTTCGAAGCTATTAATGAGTGCTTTTCACCCAGCCACTGATGGTCAGACTGAAAGGACCATCCAAACCTTATAAGATATGTTAAGAGCTTCTGTCATGGAATATCAGGGTTCATGGGAAGATCATCTAGATCTGATAGAGTTCTCCTATAACAACATTTATCATTCAAGTATAGGCATGGCACCATTCGAGGCTTTGTATGGTAGGAAATGTAGAAGCCCATTATGTTGGAACGATATAAGTGAAACTTGAGTTATACTTGGGCCTCAATTGATTGAGGAGACCGTGCAAGCAAGTCAAGATGATTCAAGGAAAGATTAAGGCGGCCCAAGATCGTCGAAAAGCTATGCCGATCTAAAGCGTAGGGAAGAAGAATATGAAGTGGGAGAAAAAGTGCTTTTGTCTCACCAATGAAGGGGGTGTGATGAGGTTTGGAAAGAAAGGGAAGCTCGCCCCCTAAGTTTATAGGCCCATATGAGATCTTGGATAGAGTTGGAAAGGTGGCCTATGGACTAGCCCTACCCACTGAATTAAGCCGTGTTCATAATGTGTTCCATATATCTCAGTTGAGACGGTATATCCTTGATAAATCGCATGTATTGCAACCTGAAACTATCCCAAATTGATGAGAACTTGTCTTATGAAGAAAGGCCGATTAAGATTTTAGACAAGAAGGTTAGAAGTACCCGGAATAAGGATGTTAAAATCGTTAAGGTGCTCGGTCTAATCGAAGTCCGAAGAAGCAACATGGGAAGCAGAGGCGGAGATGCGAAAGAAATATCCAGAGTTGTTTGCAGAGGTTAGTAGTAGAGTTACGGGGGCGTAACTCCTTTTAAGGGGGCTAGAATGCGATAGAGTTTCGCGCGTTTGACTTAGAACCCTATTTTTACCTAATTTTGACTTATTTTAGGAGTTATTATGTGAGTCAACTTACTTTTATAGGAAGTTGGTGGTATATATGTCTTACTTGCTTTGTCTCTTGCATTGCTTACTCTAAGTTTCGAGGACGAAACTTCTTTTAAGGGGGCTAGTCTGTAATACTCCGTATTTTTAGTAAGTTATTAAGTATAATTTTTAAAAGGTTTTATATAGTGAAAAGGCTTTTTATTAATTATAAAGGTTTTAAATAGGATTTTATAATAGATTATGGGTTTTTCAAATAGACTCTAGCCCAAATTAAGTATTGGGCCTAAAAGTTTACATTTTATAATCCAAGTAATTAGTTTACAAAATTAAAAATATTTTAAAAGGAAAAAAATTCAAAAAGGATTTACAAAAGATTTACAAAGGATTTATAAAAAGAAAAAAAAAGGGAAAAAAAATTATCAAAACATTGCCGACGGCAACTCACCGCCATGAACTAAGTTCATGATTATCAAAATTTGGTTATTTTGTTTTTATCTTTTGATTTTAATAAGCATCTAGACTATTTATCTTATGGAATATTCCCCTATTTTAGCTATATGATCATAAAGAAATAATGTATCCTAGCTAAAATTAATTATCTTTTCTCAAAAATTCATCTTTTAGTTCCGAGTCCTAGTATGACTCTACTTGTCCAACTAGTATAAATAGGGGCTCCACCCCTCATATTCTTCACACCAAATTTGAGGAATACATCTCTTTTCTCAAGTTTAAACTCTCTCTCCCTCTTAGCCTACCTTTTCTCTTCTCCCTAGTAGTTATTAATTTTCAAGGTGCGTGTATATGTAGATCTTTAAATAGTGTTTTGCATATGTAGTATCTTATTTCTAGGGTTGTTATTTTGAATCGAAATACATGTTTTTTTTATTTGTTGAATGTGAACAACATGAATTTTTATATGCATGCATGTATTACTAGGAACACTATAGTTAGCCGATCGCATACCGGTGTTACGTTGACCTTTAATTATATGTTCTGTAATCTCTAGTACTTATTTCTTGCGTCGAAGGCTTAAATATAAAGCATGCTAATGGTAACTAGTGGTTATGTTGGCAGAGTATGAAAATATTAATGATTGTCTTGGTATTATTAGAAAAGAAAACCTACGAGTACTGAGTTGGTAGTTGGTACTATTGTAAGTTTGACCTCTAAGACTTTTAGGTATTACTTAGATCGAATAACCTTAATCTTAATTTGTGGTTATCATTGTTGTTATTGTCATTATTAATATAAATGTTTTTCCAAGATAATTTTATAAGCAAGTATTTATACCTTTTATATAGCTAAAGTTTCATATAAGAATTATTATTCTTTTTAAAGGAGGATTATTTCCAAAGAATTTTTATTAGATTTATGATCTTTTATGATCGCAAATTATAAAGAAGCCACGGCTTGTTATTAATTAACAAGAACGGTAGCTATTATATTTTACCCATGTACTTTTTGTATAAGTCATGTGGACAGGCGTAGTTCCCTCGTAATAGACTCGTTAAGGAATACTAAACTTGGGGGTGTGCGCACACTTTAGGAAAGTGCACCAGCAAGGAAAGGAGTTTTATTAAAGTTATATACTTTATTTTATACAAGTATTATAAGTACCCAAGGAAGGCTTATAGAAATATTTTTAATGTTTAACAAAGTATTTAAACTTCCGCATATACATGTACTCAGTATTTTTACCGACACGCGTTTTGTTTGTTTGTTTTATGGCTTTGTCCCCGTGATACCCTTTTGGTGAGCGGGAATTTACTGGGTTGATTTGATGCATCTTCACACTTGGGGAGCTAGTGGGGAATAATACTTAAGCTAGGAGTTGCTATTTTTATTTATTATAGATTCTATTATTATCATAGTTGAATAATAAAGTTTTTTATATTATCAATAAAGAGAAGTTATTATTATTAGTTTCGTTGCATTGTTAAATTAGTAGTTAGTAGTTTTTATCTTTAACGTTATCGCGTGGCGATATCTCCCGAGTTTTCCGAGTGTTTTATATTAAAATATATTCTTCAAAAAAGAGAGAAATTTGGGGTGTTACAACCCGGAAAAATCCAACTCATCAAATGTTTGAGGAGAAAGAAAGCGGAAGATGAAGGCACACTCACCAGAATTTGAAGGGACAAACAAGCAGAAAATTAAACCCAAAGGACAGAACAAGGGTGTCGGAACTTCCGACTCCGATTTCATGGTGTTCACACGACAAAACTGAAAATTTCATCTATCTTCTCTCCTCAAATTTCCATTGTTTCTTTATCTGGGTAAATGAACAAAATTTCATCTTTTTTTGTTTTTTTTCATTATATTGTTAATAAACCTCATCTAGGTTAGTTTTCGATCTTTATTGATTTACTTGCTTTTTTGCTTGAAATGAATAATGTGGGTAAGGTAGTTCTTATATCTTTGTTAAGCATCATTTTAGTTGTGAAATTTCATTTCTATTTGTGTTTTAATTTTACTCTAAATTTGGATTCTGGATCTGTTATTCAATGATCTCATTTTTTATTTTGGGTTATGTGGTCGAATAATTTGGTGGTTTTTTTTTTTCGATTAAATAATACTATAGTGGAAATTCGAATGTTTAAAGTTTGTGAACTGGAAACCATCCCTAGCCGCCATTAATGGAGAAAACGTAAAGCTTCGAGGTTGTGGTGGTTTGTGCATGGGATGGCGTTTGACGAGAGGATATTAAAAGAGAGCGGAGAAGTTCCACGAGAGGAGAAAGGAGGCCGTCTTCCATACAAGAAATAAGGGAGGGAGTGGTTATAGGGGATGGGGATGGGGAGGGGGAGTGAATCTAGTGGGTGGGGTGGTGATCGGGTTGGTTTTCGATGACTGGCTGGTGGTAGTCTGGATGGAGCGAGAAAAGGAGATGGGAAGGAATAGAAGGAATGGGCGAGAGAAAACATTTTTTTTTAAAAATAATTAGGATTGATTGTGGGATTTAAGAGATAATTAACGGAATTTTCCTTAATGACTAACGGAGTTGACTTGTAAGTCATTATGCTAAGGGCATTCTATATATTTTTCCAAAACTCAGGGGTATATGGTGAATTTTCGAAACAATGGGGTATATGGTGAATAATCGAATTTGTCACGGGTATTTGGTGAAAAAACCGTTAAAGTTTTGTTTGAGTTTTTTACTAGTTATTTGTAAACAACTACTATGACAACTTATTTTAGTGAATATCAATATTTTAAACCGCTAACTGCTACACACACCAACCATTAGTAGCTACTAGCTATTCTCACAGCTAAAATATATCATCACTGCTATCGTTGTCGAACACCCCTTAACTAATCAGGTGCAGATGTAGGGAAATGTATACGTTGACATAACTCTTCAAGAGTAATTAATAAGATGAATACATGATCTTATCAACAAAGATTACTAGATTTGCACTATTCATCTATACTAATACTAATATATTAAAAGGCGTTCATAATAAAGTATATGTTGCCAACTTGCCACGTGGAACCCTCCTTTCACTAGAAACCTGCTGCAATATCACATGCTTAACAAGGACCATGTACTACAAAACTTTGTGTATTAAGATTCGAACATGCAACCAATAAGTTGTATAACAGACATTTTACCATCTCAACCAACTATTAGATGTGCTCTTTACGCCTAATAAATATATATAACTTGGAACGTAAATATATATAAGAAACTAAACTGAAATAAATAGAAGTTCAAAACATAGAAGTATTATTCAAAGTAAAAACTCGGGGGTGTTGCCTGAGATACACACTAGTTTATTCTTTAATACGCAATTTTGATAAGAAAAATTATACACATCTTCTTTTGAAGGAAGTATTTTTTTCTATTTTGTCTACTACTAGAATAGAAAATAATTTTGAAATTATTTATGCAATTAACAAAATGAATGGTGTAAATTGCTTCTAAAATGAATACAAAGTCTTGATTAAAAGGTTATAATGGCTACAACTTTATTATAGTCATTGTAGTCTTGTAGAATATTCTGCACCCACCAACATCACCGCATATACATAATTTTATCATCAACAAAAACCGACTACGTGTTAAAGTTTACAAACAATTATTATAAAATTCAAGATCCAAGAGTTTAAGAAAATAATTTAGCAAGAGAAAGTCATTATCAGATCGATTACTGGGTATACCCAAGAGTTTTAAAGTGATAAACATATTCTTACATGATACTCACATTTTTTGATCGGATACCTAAATTGATGAAATAATCATTTTAGATATATTTTTTTTCAGATCAAATATTAGATCAATTTTTAAGAATTTTTGGGTATTTATATAGTTTAACTCTGTCCCGATATTAGATCAAGTGTTATAAGAATGTAGAAACTTAATTGTTTTTTTCCTTCAATAAGTAATTTATATTTTTTTTATTTGTTTTAGATGTTGTACTTAATAGTAGAAAATTATATTAGTTGATAATGGGAGGTGGCATTTAACCATTTGGATAAGGTTAGTGCAAATAGTATTAAGGTGATGTAACGCCCTGTAATTTTAATATAATTCTAATAATGAAACACTACATGATAGTACCAGGATCGAACCAAATATTACATCTTTTATTTATTATATAATATAGAGTTTACAGGACATTACTGCCGTATTCCTAATAACAGAAATACTAGGCGAAGACAAAATAAAACATGATACTAATATTAAAAAAAACAAGATAACAACATATAGTCTATTAGTCCTAATATTTTATAATCCTCACTCCCCGCCCATTCCCATCACCGGTACCCGAAAACAAAACATTTTATAACAATCAACCCAAAAGGGTCCAGTACATTCTCAATACCATGTAAAAACACTTTGCAGATAATTACATAAAATAATCAGTTATGATTATATAAAATCATTTGTTATAGTTTCTCCCGACAAATCTCGTGTGCACACCCCTACAATGACGTACGTCACTCCGGATAATATTTTTAGGCCTTTAGCCCCTCCTGATACTTCCGTGTGCACACCCCTACAATGACGTACGTCACTCCATATAATTCATTCCTCCAACACAAACCACGAACCTCCATTTTATAATACCACGAACCTCCATTTTATAATACCACGAACCTCCTTTTCATTTTATCATGGTAACATCTTTATATAACATTATTATTACCACATATGATAGTATTTTTATAATCACCTTGTATATAAATCATAATGTGACAAATACCATTTGCATTATAAACACATTATTTGCAAACCACAATATACCTTTACTATTAAGGCAAAACTATTACTATTAGTTTATCTAAAAAGGTTAATATAACAATACATTGTAGCAAAACAACATTAAGAAGGGGTATTCAAGAATGTACCTTAGTAATCTTAATTTGTACATATTAACTTTCCTCTCGTACTCTTATATCCTTTCTATTTTTATTTTACTGTCGTCGCTCATATCAAGCATGCTTACTACTGCATGGTATTTATACTATTTAGAAGAAAATATCAACTTTGTTACAACTACTGCATATTACTTTCACTATCTCACGTAAGAGGAGAAAAGGTTCAACTTGGTCTTCTAATCCTATCCTATACAACATTCATGAATTAGAGGAGTAATTCAACTTTTTCAGTTGACCATACTACATTAGGTAATTGTGGCAAAGTTAGCTATTACAAGTTGGTAATCTTGTTGCATGGCTAATGTTTATCACAACTCACTTAGCTACTGCCAAGTGTTACAAATTTAATAAATCCAAAACCTACCAATATTGTATTTTGCGTATTGTCTTAAAATGGGTAGCGACTGTCCGTCCTTAGGTAAAGTCATTAGTGACGATTCTAAAAACTAAATTACGTTGGTCATTAGCTTCACCGTTTATAAGTTAGGAGCATTGTAGGTTTATGCAGTACCTACTAAAAATCCTACTAGATATATTTATAAGCTCATAAACTAGTAATTGATAATTTTATTAATCTTTGACCCTTAAAGTACTTTATAAACTATAATGTTAATATAAATGATATATGTATGCACATATAACTTGCCCCGAGCTAATGCACAAAGCCAAGGAAACACATAACTTCATCTAAAATAATCATATAAACGACAAAATAATGTATATAAGATCTTAGGGACTAGTTTATCTTATAATAATACTTACATATATATACATATATGTATATATACATATACATATATATATACATATATATATATATATATATATATATATATATATATATGTATATGTATATATATGTATATGTATATATATATATATATATATATATATATGTATCTATATATATATATATATATATATATATATATACATATATATATATATACATATATATATATATATATATATATACATATATATATATATATATACATATATGTATATATATATATATATATATATATATATATATATATATATACATATATGTATATATATATATATATACATATATATATATACATATATGTATATATATATATATATATATACATATATGTATATATATATATGTATATATATATATATATACATATATGTATATATATATATATATATATATATATATATATATGTATATATATATATATATATATGTATATATATATATATATATTCCTGGTTATTACATTATCCCCTCTTTAAAAGAAGTTTCGTCCTCGAAACTTAAAGTTAAATTACCTTAAAATAAGTGTAGGTACTTGTCTCGCATATCCTGTTCGACTTCCCATGTAGCTTCTGTTTCGACGTGATTAGACCATAACACCTTTACTAACGGAATTACTTTGTTGCGTAGTACTTTATCTTTATGATCTAGAATTTGGACAAAGTTGCTCTTCATAAGTTAAATCTTCTCCAACTCGAACGGGGGTATATTAATGACATGGGATGGGTCTCGGTATATATCGACGTAAAAGTGAAACGTGAAACACATCATGTATTCGAGAAAATTCACTAGGGAGTGCTAATCGGTAAGCTACGTTTCCAATTTTCTCGATAATCTCAAATGGCCCAATGTATCTAGGACGAAGTTTTCTTGCTTTGCCAAACCTCACTACTTCTCTGGTAGGAGAAACTTTTAGAAATACTGACTCACCTCCAGAAAATTCTACATGTCTTCGTTTAAGGTCGGCATAACTTTTCTGACGACTCTGTGCAGTTCTCATTTTCTCCTGAATGATTCGAACCTTGTCAGATGTTTCTTGTATCATTTCAGGTCCGATTATCTTCGATTCATCTATATTGCTCTAACATAAAGGGGTTCTACATTTCCGTCCATATAGAGCTTCATAAGGTGCCATATCAATGCTAGCATGATAACTATTTTTATAAGAGAATTCTATTAATGGCAAATACTTTTCCCATGAACCTTTGAATTCTAAAACACAAGCTCGTAACAAGTCTTCTAAAGTTTGAATTGTTTTCTCAGTCTGGCCATCTGTAGCTGGGTGAAAGGCTGTGCTAATATTCAGTTGTGTACCCAATGCTTTATGTAGATCTTGCCAAAACTTAGACACATATCGGGAATCTCGATCAGACACAATAGAGCTAGGTACTCCATGAAGTCTAATAATCTCTTCAACATACTTTCTTGCTAATCGCTCAAGATCCCAGGTATTATGAATTGCTAAGAAATGAGCACTTTTTGTAAGCCTATCTACTATAACCCATATAGAATTCATCCCTTGAGGAGTTGTTGGTAACCCCATAACAAAATCCATTGCTATGGACTCCCATTTCCAAGTGGGTATATCTAGGAGTGTAAGTGGATTGGACTGGATTGGACTTTGCCAAATCCAAATCCAGTCCAAAGTTTTTTGGACTCGAGAAATTGAGTCCAAGTCCGATCCAAATATTTTTTGAGTCCAGTCCAGTCCAGTCCAGTCCGATAATTTTTTCTTGAGTCCGAATCCAGTACAGTCCAGCCCGATTATTATACTTCCTCCGTTTATTTTACATGTTACACTTTCACTTTTCACGCATGCCAATGCAAAATTTTGAGGACATATATCTCTAATTTATTATTTGTAAAAATTATAAAAAGTACACATTAAAAAAATACATATTAAAACGAATCTAACAAGATCCCACATGACTATATTTTTATTCACGTATAAATCACAAACGATGGTCAAAGTGATATTTGTGAATAGTGAAAATGTCAAAATGTAACATGTAAAAAAAATGGAGGAAGTATTATTTTTTTCCCCGATTTAGATTCAATGATTTTCAACATTTTCTCATAATTGAATTTGAAAAATTAAGCTCATTATATCCATTCCAGAAGATAAGTCACATACATCTTTTATATTATATATATAAATATTAAATATATATACATTATATATAAAAATATATAATATATATATTATATATAAAAATATTTTTTGACCGGGATTGGACTTATTGGACTCCAAAGGGATGAGTCCAAATCCAAGTCCGAAAATATTTGGACTCGAAAATTTGAGTCCGAGTCCGGTCCAAAAATTTCGACCCAGTCCCCGACAAGTTTGGACTGGACTGGATTGGACTCTGGACTTTTCGCAGTCCGCTTACACCCCTAGGTATATCCAAAGGCTGCAAAAGTCCTGAAGGGCGCTGATGTTCTATTTTTACTTGTTGGCAAGTTAGACATTTGGCAACGAATTCTGCAATTTCTTGCTTCATGTTACTCCACCAAAACATACCACAAAGATCTTTATACATCTTATTTCCACCTGGATGTACAGAGTAAAGGGTATTATGTGCTTCATTCATGATTCTCCTTTTTAAATCTATCTGATTCGGTACACACAATCGTCCTTGAAAACGAAGTGACCCATCTTCTTGTATAACAAAACCAATCTCTTTCCTAATCAACACTCTTTCATGAATCTTTTCTAATTGTGGATCTGTTTTCTGCAACTCCTTAATTTCTTCACTCAAGGTTGGTTTGATTTCTAAGGCTGCTAAATATCCTTCCAGATCACCTACAATCAACTCAATTTCTAACCTCTGAAGTTCTCTTTGGGTAACAGGCTGAATGGTAAGTGAGTTAAGGGTAGCGTAATTTTTCCGACTAAGAGCATCGGCTACCACATTAGCCTTTCCAGGGTGATATTGAATATCCAATTCATAATCCTTTATAAATTCTAACCACCTTCGTTGTCTCATATTTATATCTTTCTGGGTGAAAATGTATTTAAGGCTTTTATGATCTGTGTAAATTTCACACTTAACCCCATATAGATAATGTCTCCAAATTTTCAATGCAAAAATATAGGCAAGTTCAAGGTCATGGGTAGGATAATTCTGCTCGTGAGGTTTTAACTGACGAGATACATAAGTTATCACTTTCCCATGTTGCATCAACACACATCCCAACCCTTGTCTAGAGGCATCACTATATATTTCTAAACCTTCGGTACCACTAGGAAGAGTAAGAATTGGAGCTGTGGTAAGACGAAATTTCAGTTCTTGGAATGCTACTTCACACTTGTCACTCCACTCAAACTTTGTAGTTTTTCTAATGAGGTTTGTGATAGGTTGAGCAATTCGGGAAAAGTTTTCCACAAATCGACGGTAATATCCTGCTAACCCCAGGAAACTTCGTACTTCTGACACATTGGTGGGTCGAGGCCAATTAATGATTGCTTCCACTTTCTGGGAATCTACTTGCACACCTTCTCTAGACACAACATGTCCTAGAAATGCTATTTTATCTAACCAAAATTCACACTTTTTTAATTTTGCAAATAACTGGTTCTTTCTCAAAGTTTCCAGAACTATTCTCAAATGTTCCTCGTGTTCTTTCTTATCTTTGGAATACACTAAAATATCATCAATAAACACAATAACAAAATGATCTAGATAAGGTCTGAAAACTCTATTCATAAGGTCCATAAATACAGCTGGGGCATTGGTAAGACCAAAAGGCATAACAAGAAACTCATAATGTCCGTACCTCGTTCTAAAAGCAGTTTTCGAAATATCTAAAGGTCTGATTCTTAATTGATGGTATCCAGATCGTAAGTCTATCTTTGAAAATACTGACGCACCTTGTAATTGGTCAAAAAGGTCATCAATACGAGGCAAAGGATATTTGTTTTTAATGGTTATCTTGTTAAGTTCTCTGTAGTCTATACATAACCTTAGGGTTCCATCTTTTTTCTTTACAAATAAAACGGGTGCTCCCCATGGTGATAGACTTGGTCTAATATATCCTTTTTCCAATAACTCGTCAAGTTGTATCTTTAATTCCTTTAATTCTGCAGGTGGCATTCTATATGGTGCTTTTGAGATAGGTGCTACCCCAGGTACTAACTCAATGGTGAAATCAATTTCTCTTTGCGGAGGCATATTTATAATTTCCTCAGGAAAGACATCTTGGAATTTTCAAACAACAGGGATGTCAGAGATTTTGGGTTCAGATTTTTCAATACTAATAACATCACAAAGGTATCCTTCACAACCTTGTCTCAACATTTTTTGTGCTTGAAGAAAAGAAATGATTCTAGATTCTGGTGTTGTCTTACTATTCTGAAATGTGACTATCTTTTCTTCAGAATTTACTAAGGTTACAGATTGCTTTTGACAGTCTACTATGGCACGGTGTTTATTCATCCAATCCATTCCTAAGATAACATCAAATCCCTTAAGGTCAAATTGAATTAGGTCAGCATGAAATATATTTCCCTCTATGCTTAATGGACAATTTTTATATATAGTTTGACACGGGACAATATTTCCTGTAGGGAGGCTAATGCAAAATTCTAAATTTGACTCACTAGGATTCAAATGCAGATTTTTAGACATGGTAATGGATATAAACGAATGGGATGCTCCTGTATCAAATAAAACATGTATCGGGAAAGAGTGTATAGAAATGTTACCCGTAACTACTTCACTTGAGTTTTCGACCTCTTGTGGATTTATCATAAACACACGACCAGAGGTTGGATTTTGACGTTGGATAGCTCCACTTTGATGTTTAGAGGTAGGTTTTGAGGTATAGGGATTAGGTGCAGTTACTTTTGTATTTGGCATTCTACTTCTCTCTAATGGGCAATCCTTTCTTAAGTGACTTGTACTCCCACAAGTATAGCAATGATTATTTACAAACCTACATTTTTCAGTTGGATGATTGAAATAACCACATTTGGCACAAGGGGGTTTTTGATAGTGGATTGGAGGTACAAAGGATTTTGCATTCCCGATGTTAGGGCTTTTTTGAAAATTCCTATTTATAGTACGTGTTCCTTCCCACTTCCTTTTATGCAATGCATCTTCTACCTCTCTTTCTTTAATTATTCTCTCAGCGTTTACTGCCTTATCATACATCTCTTGGTAGCTATGACAACTATGGGTGGAAAGTCGGTCACGGAGTTCCCAATTAAGACCCCTCTCAAACTTATTCATTCTTAACTCCTCAGTTGCTACCAGGTGTGGTGCAAATCGAGACAATTCCATAAACTTTGTTGCATACTCCATAATAGACCTATTACCTTGCTCTAATTGATTAAATTCTTCCTCTTTCTGTCTTTTCAGGGCTGATGGGTAAAATTTTGCTCTCATAAGATCTTTCAACCGAGTCCATCCAAAATCTTCATTATTTCTCCTTTCCTTCACAAGTTTCCCACCACAGATCGCCCGCCCAACTAGATAATAAACAAGAAATCCTACTTTCCATTTTTCGGGACAATTTATAGCATCAAACAATTTATCCATACTTCTTAACCAATCCTCAAACTCTACAGGGTTAGGTTTTCCATCATAGGTTTTAGGATTATAACTAGCCATTTTTCTAAAATACCTTGCACTTTCTTCTTCTTCATGGTTTTTGTTGTTTTTAAGCATTTCAAATAAAAGTGATGTGACCTCCTTAACATTTCCCTCTCCGTTATCATGGTTTGGGACTGGTTGGTTCTCTTGTGTAGATTGGTTAATTGCAGATTCCATTATCCTAAATACATAAAAGATTGAAGTTAAAATCGAATTGTAGCTAGGTTAATATAGCATTTGTGAAATGAATAGAAGCATAATAAACAAACAAACACACACCTATATATATATATATATATATATATATATATATATATATATATATATATATATATATATATATATATATATATATATACACACACCTACTCTCATGCACACTAAGCAATTATAATGGAAGTAGGGGTCGTATTCACAGAGAAACAGGGACGAGCTTTATATTTAGCGGGATCCAATACCTAGATTAAGCTAAGGGCCGAGAAACCTAATAACAAGGGGGGTTTCAAGTAGATTATAAACAAACTAAAATTAACTAGCATAATTAAATAAAATGAGAAATCAATATGGGAAGATCTTGAATCCGATAAACATCCACTTCAATTCATTATCGATCATTGAACCTCAATTCTAATTATTTCCATAATTATCTATTGTCGAGAACTAATCTCGTATTCTCCTTATTCTTAGCTGAATAGCACGATCAGCGTGACTATAAAACCGTAACTAAAGGATAACCTAGTCCGATCAGCGTCTAAGTTCAATCCAATAGCAGCAATAAACACTGAGAACCAATAGACCTGCTAATGTCATACACGCGATAAACATTCAACAGTTGATTCAATTTCCCCAAGAAATAACCAAGACGATTTGCGTCTAAGTTACTCCCTAGTTTGCTACCAATTGATAAAAGAATAAAACAATCCGATTCTATTCTTAAACCTAGCATTAGATTAATTACACAATCAAACTAGTAACGTTCCTAGCATAATTATGCAATAATCATAGATCACAAGCATAGAAATTGAACCATAATCAAGGAAATAGATAGAGAGGAAAGATCTCACAATAACGGTTGAAGCTTCATGTTAATTTTCTTCAAGAACAGTTCAAGCTACAATCCGATAGCATAAACCAAATCCAACATTGAAATCTCTAAGAAAACTAAGAAAACTAAGAAAAATAACAAAAGTGAGGAAGGAGAATTAAGAGAGGAGTGTTTTTTTTCTCTCTCTTCCATTTCAGCTCTGCTCCTCCTCTCCTTCCTTCCTTCCAAATATTAGGTTTTAGGAAGCTTTTAAACCACGCACAAAAGTGGACCCAAACCGTCATAAGCATCGCGAGGCGCGATACTGATCGCGAGTCGCGAAGGGCTGACTGACCTCCCGCACAAATTGGCTGGGCAAAGGGCATCGCGAGTCGCGAAGAAGCTCGCGAGGTGCGACAAGCAGGGGTCGTGAGTCGCGACTTCCTTCGCGAGTCGCGACCGGCGTGCTCTCGTGCCTGCTGAGCTTGCGGTGCTGCCGAGCTTGGCTTGGCGATGTTGCTGTGCTAGCTGTGTGCTGCTTGGCTTGGGCTTGCGGTGGAGTTTGGTGTTTTGCTTGGCTTGGGCTTGCGATGATTGCAATTATGCTACGATGCTACACTGCCCGAGCACTCCAAAGACAACTTCAATCAAACATCATTCAAATGCATTTCACCTTGTATATATATATATATATATATATATATATATATATATATATATATATATATATATATATATATATATATATATATATATATATATATATATATATATATATATATATATATATATATATATACATATATATATGTATATATGTATACATATATATTATATGTATATATACATATATGTATATATACATATATGTATATATATGTATATATACATGGAATTATACATAGCATCGTTAGTACATAAACTAAACATATTCCTATTCAACCATCCGATAGGGTGATCACAACAAAATATACACCCTACATCACCTTAAGCCGAGTGTCAACATATATATACAGACAAAAATGGTTGACACCTAACATATAAAAGAGTTTCTTCAACTTGATATCTTCCTTACTCATCATCATCATCTCCTGGTGCATCTGAGTCCTTATTGAGATTAATACTTCCACATGATTCTGTCTCATCATCAGAGACAAATACCATGTGATCCCTCTCATAGGCTAGCAGTTCTCCAGACAAATCTTCAAAAGTCGGGGTCCATCTTGGCCTCCCTAATCCAAACCTTAAGTATTTCTCCCAATTTGGAAAACCATTAACAAGTAGGTCACTATACTTATTCTTAAAGGAGTCCCACGGAGCATTCACTGGAAGAGTTTCAACTAAAGCAAAAGTTAAATAAGGCGTAGTCATTCCACATTCAGGGAAATGAGTATTAAACGCATCGATAGCTCTCGCTAAACGGTTGATATGATCCATGACACTATAGTCAGGATCCATCATGAGTGCTCGTAGAGCAATTGGCCCTGCCATCTTAAGATAATAAAATCACATGATAAATATCATGAAATAACATCAATAAGTAATAAACCATAAATACCCCAACCTTTTCTCTCAAATAGGTTACTAATGTAATTATTAAGATTTTATTACATTTACTTTCTATTTGTAATTATTTTAAAAGTGGCTCGGATACCAAACTGTAACGCCCTATAATTTTAATATAATTCTAATAATGAAACACTACATGATAGTACCAGGATCGAACCAAATATTACATCTTTTATTTATTATATAATATAGAGTTTACAGGACATTACTGTCGTATTCCTAATAATAGAAATACTAGGCGAAGACAAAATAAAACATGATACTAATATTAAAAAAAAACAAGATAACAACATATAGTATATTAGTCCTAATATTTTATAATCCTCACTCCTGCCCATTCCCATCACTGGTACCTGAAAACAAAACATTTTATAACAATCAACCCAAAAGGGTCCAGTACATTCTCAATACCATGTAAAAACACTTTGCAGATAATTACATAAAATAATCAGTTATGATTATATAAAATCATTTGTTATCGTTTCTCCCGACAAATCTCGTGTGCACACCCCTACAATGACGTACGTCACTCCTGATAATATTTTCAGGCCTTTAGCCCCTCCTGATACTTCCGTGTGCACACCCCTACAATGACGTATGTCACTCCATATAATTCATTCCTCCAACACAAACCACGAACCTCCATTTTATAATACCACGAACCTCCATTTTATAATACCACGAACCTCCTTTTCATTTTATCATAGTAACATATTTATATAACATTATTATAACCACATATGATAGTATTTTTATAATCACCTTGTATATAAATCATAATGTGACAAATACCATTTGCATTATAAACACATTATTTGCAAACCACAATATACCTTTACTATTAAGGCAAAACTATTACTATTAGTTTATCTAAAAAGGTTAATATAACAATACATTGTAGCAAAACAACATTAAGAAGGGGTATTCAAGAATGTACCTTAGTAATCTTAATTTGTACGTATTAACTTTCCTCTCGTACTCTTATATCCTTTCTATTTTTATTTTACTGTCGTCGCTCATATCAAGCATGCTTACTACTGCATGGTATTTATACTATTTAGAAGAAAATATCAACTTTGTTACAACTACTGCATATTACTTTCACTATCTCACGTAAGAGGAGAAAATGTTCAACTTGGTCTTCTAATCCTATCCTATGCAACATTCATAAATTAGAGGAGTAATTCAACTTTTTCAGTTGACCATAATACATTAGGTAATTGTGGCAAAGTTAGCTATTACAAGTTGGTAATCTTGTTGCATGGCTAATGTTTATCACAACTCACTTAGGTATTGCCAAGTGTTACAAATTTAATAAATCCAAAACCTACCAATATTGTATTTTGCGTATTGTCTTAAAATGGGTAGCGACTGTCCGTCCTTAGGTAAAGTCATTAGTGACGATTCTAAAAACTAAATTACGTTGGTCATTAGCTTCACCGTTTATAAGTTAGGAGCATTGTAGGTTTATGCAGTACCTACTAAAAATCCTACTAGATATATTTATAAGCTCATAAACTAGTAATTGATAATTTTATTAATCTTTGACCCTTAAAGTACTTTATAAACTATAATGTTAATATAAATGATATATGTATGCACATATAACTTGCCCTGAGCTAATGCACAAAGTCAAGAAAACACATAACTTCATCTAAAATAATCATATAAACGACAAAATAACGTATATAAGATCTTAGGGACTAGTATATATATATATATATATATATATATATATATATATATTCCTGGTTATTACAGGTGATTAGTCATTTAGTTTGGATCAAATTGGGTCACATCATATGAGTTAAATGCTAATAAGTTTATTGTAGAAAATAGATCAATTTTTTTAATATCAAACAAATGCATGGACCAGATTCATTCTTAAAACTTAACGATTCAGATTTATTACAGTTAAAATGGCTACGATTTTCTTACGACCATTAAAAACCTTCCACAAAGTTAACAATTCATGTGGCACATAACACACAGTTTCTAGATAGAAGGGTTCTCCCTTCTCTCTAGAAACCCTAGCCCCAAAAGTATGTAGAATTGAAACCCTAGCCGTCACCCCCTTCCCTTCCTCCTAGATCTAGCCATTTTTATGGCTTAGTTTGTCAATTCAGTCCTCCCTTCTATCTTGTCCTCAGTCGGACGTTTGTTTCTTTTAGCCCCTTTATTAACTTGTTTTGCTAACTTTCTCTATCGCCTCTGTTGACGGCGTTAAAAGTCGTTAATTTGGGCATCGTGCGTGCTAGTGTTTGGCTCTAGCTTTTTTTTTTTGCTCTTGATTCGTGGCTTTGTAGCTGTTTGGCACTTTCGGCTGCGAATCCAAGACTATGCCTCTTTTTGTTGGTGGGAATGTCGTTGGTCTTGGGCTATTTCTTCTTCACTCGCTTCTGGCTCGGGTCAGGGGCTGCACTTCTTCATCAATTGAAGGCTGTTGTTATTGTAGATTCAAGGTATTGCAGATCCTTTTGTGAAGATTTGGAAGCTTTTTCATTTAAAGTGGTGTTTGTCTTTCCCCTCGTGATGGGTTACAAGAACGTGTCTTTGGTTGGGTTTGGGGAGAAGGTGTTTGCCGCGGCGGAGCATCCTTTTGTATTCCTTTGTGCTCCTTTTTGTTCCTTGTGTTTATCTTAATGTTTGTTCGTTGTAACCATCCTGTGGAATGCTTTAGGTGGTGTCATTTGTATAGACACCTCCTAGTTTTCTTTCCTGATTAAAAAAAAAAACAATTTATGTGGCACACTTTCTCCTTTACCCTATAACAGCAACTCCATAGAGAACAATTTTCAACTCCAAACACTATTTTCCTATCTAAGAGTGACTCCATTAACGCCTACCACTTCTCAATAAATTGATTTTGTCTCTTCATACCACCATATGACCACTATCTCCTTCACATAATATACACATCATGGTCGATAGAATCAATTATGGTAAACAAAACACATCAACGGTGATCCTCAACCCGTGCAAAGAGAGGACCCAAAGATAATATCGTCTATTAATGGTGAACTCTTCAAATTTGTTTATTTTTTCTCGTTCGTTGTAGTTGAATCGTCAGTCTATCACCACAACATCAACCATTATAATTGGTGCTTATGGTGGTGGTGGTCGAGGAATTAGTGCTAATCTAAGGATTAAACTATATTGTTAGTTCATTGGGGCGGGCGCGGATGTTGTCGTTGTGCACCGCGCCCGGCCAAAGATAAAATTTCTCCTACTCTCTTCTACACTAAGGTAGTATAGTGGAAGTAGGGGTCGTATCCACAGGGAAACAGGGACGAGTTTAGTACTCAGCGTGATTCGAAACCTAGATTAAGCTAAGGGCCGAGAAACCTAATTATAATTACAAAGGGGGGTTTCAAGTATATTATAAACAAACTAAAACTAACTAGCAAGTAAATAAAATGAGAAATCAATTATGGAAAGATCTTGAATCCGATTAACATCCACTTCAATTCATTATCGATCCTCGAACCTCCACTCTAATTATTTCCATAATTATCTATTGCTGAAAATTAATCTCGCGTTCTCCTTATTCTTAGTTGAATAGCACGATCAGCGTGACTATAAAACCCTAACTAAAGGATAACCTAGTCCGATCTCGCGTCTAAGTTCAATCCAATAGCAGCAATAAACACGAGAGAACCAATGGACACCGCTAATGTCATACACGCGATAAACATTCAACAGTTGATTCAATTTCCCTAAGAAATAACCAAGATGATCGGCATCTAAATTACTCCCTAGTTTGCTACCAATTGATAAAAGAATAAAACAATCCGATTCTATTCTTAAATCTAGCATTAGATTAATTACACAATCAAACTAGTAACGTTCCTAGCATAATTATGCAATAATCATAAATCACAAGCATAGAAAATTGAACCATAATCAAGGAAAATAGATAGAGAGGAAAGATCTCACAATAATGCTTGAAGCTTCATATTAATCTCGTTCAAGAACAGTTCAAGCTACAATCGGCATAGCAATAGCCAATTCCATAATTGAAATCTCTAAAAACTAAACTAAGAAATGAAAACTAAAACTAGGAAATGAAGAACAAAAACTAAGAAATGAAGAACAAAGAGAAATGAAGAAGGAAAGATGAAAAGAGAATCATGAAGAAGGAAGGATGAGGAGAGGAGTATCCTCTCTCTCCCCTCAAGCTTGCCACTCCAAGGTCTACATTTCAGCTCTCCTCTTCGTACTTCTCCTTCTCTCCCCCAAAAATTAGGTTTTAGGAAGCATTTAAACCCCGCACAAAATCGTGGCCCCAAGCCGACTTAAGCGTCGCGAGTCGCGACACTGATCGCGAGTCGCGACGAGGACTCTGTCTCCCCGCACAAAATGGCTTGGCACGCAGGTCGCGAGCCGCGACAGGCATCGCGAGTCGCGAGGGGCAGGGGGTCGCGAGCCGCGACAGTCCTCGCGAGTCGCGAGCATGCTGCTGCTGGGCAGGCGTGCGATGCTGGGCGGGCTCTCGTGCTGTGCGATGGCTGGCGTGCTGCTTGCGTGCGATGGCTGCTGGGCCTCGCTGGGCTGGCATGGTTCGCGAGGCAAGCATGCGGTAGTTGGTGGAGCTTGGTTATGCGATGAAGCTTGGCTTGGCGAGCTTGTGGCTTGCGATGCTCGGCTCAAATGCATTTCACCTTGGAAGCTCGGAATGCATGACATTAACACAACTTATATCGCAAAACTCCGAACTTCCGCTAAGGATGATTTATATGCAAACCTTAACAATTACGAACAAATCCCTTAGCAATGTGCACCTAAAATGCCACAAGAACATCGTATAACTTGAGCGTATCAAATACCCCCACACTTGAACTTTACTCGACCTCGAGTAAACTCAAAAATGAGAAACACCAATTAAATCATCCCCCAAGCTATCGACACCAACCTACACTCCCCATCAACTCCATCATCATCATCACATCTTAACAAAATACGCTCAAAACCTAAACGTAAAGGACTATGATCCCCCCACACTTAGATTCAAGCTACAATCAGAAATACAGACGCGACAACAATAATCACCAAACGACAACCAAAATGTGAGCTCAAATCCTGAAGGATCTCAAAGGAGTTGAACTCACTCCAACGCCACCATCAAAATGACAACTCGCCTAAAACCTCAAAAGACAAACTACTACTACTACAACCAAACTAGATAAGCAAGCTATGGAACAAAGACAAAAAGGGATAAATTCCATGCTTACTCCCAAAAACAATCAACCAAAAGAAAGTGAAAGCCAAAACAAATCTCCGGCAAATGAGTCTTCAAAATACATAATTCTCTCTTAATCTCTCATTTTGCCTAGGAGCCCTTTCGGGTTTTCATCCTAGCTTCTCACATTTCTTTTTTTCATCTCACCATCTTACCCGCTCAATATAAGCCACTTTTTTGCATAGGTTGCCCTTTCGGGTTTTCAACCTATCCGGGCCCCCAATTTTTGCCCGAGTCGCCCGCCCTTGCGGGTTTTCAACTCAGCGGGTTTCATTTCATCACTTTTTTTTTTTATATTTTTTTTTTCATTTTCATTTTTTTTTCATTTTTTTTTTCAAATTGAAATAAATACAACATAAATACAACATAGATACATGAGAATGAGAATACCCTCCCCCCTACTTAAACTACACATTGTCCTCAATGTGTCGACAATTAGTAGAAAAAGTAAACTGAAAAATGGGGGGAGAAAATCGAAAATCGGGTAAATCGAAGATCGAATGCTCAAAACTCATGACATACAATCCGTCAAACTCAAATTTCTTAACAACACTAACTCAAATCTCCGAAATCAACTCACAACCCTCTCCCTCAAATCACTCAAACAAATGGCAAATTCAAAAGTTATAATTTTTTTTTGAGATTGACACCTAGCTCAAGAGATCGAAAAGATACAACAATCTCACTCCTCTAGTGTTACCAACTCCTAGCTATTGAACTCCTCCCAACGGGTTTTCTTTTGTGGACTTGGGCTCAAAGAGGATTAAGATTTGTTGTGGTTCTTTTTAGTGGGTGGGCGGTGGGTGAAAGAAAATTTATTTTGGTGGTGGAAATTTGATGAGAAAATAAAGGAAAGGAAAGAAAATAAAACGGGTCTCGGGTTGCCTCCCGAGAAGCGCTGTTGTTTAAAGTCGTTAGCTCGACTTAATACCTTAAGCTCAATCATTAGGTTGTGCTCCATGTGTGACAATGGTGGTTCCATGTCAATCTCCACTTCAAATACCTGCAAAATTGATTGAGAAGGACTCTTGCAATGCATTGTTAGTGCCTAGCTTACTACATCATGGTTGAGCATATAACATCAGATTATATCCAAAACCTAGCATTAAGTCAACAACAAACATCAACTAGTAGTACTCCTAGCTAATCCAAGTCATGACCATTAATATCAACATTTAAAGCTAGACAATAACCAAACAATAAACCGTCAAAAGCTTCAATCAATCATTCCCAAGATAGTTTAAGCAACAAGTTCCATGCTTCTTGTCCAAAATACGAAAGTGAAATACTTAGAGCTCAATGGAACATGAAAACTAGAAACTCAAACAAAAAGGGAATTCTTTATATGAGTGGCCAATCAAAAACAAAGAGCACAAGCAATACCATCCAAAAATCACGCTAAATACAAACAAGTAACACCGTTTCCCCGGCAACGGCGCCAAAATTTGGGGCGGGCGCGGATGTTGTCGTTGTGCACCGCGCCCGGCCAAAGATAAAATTTCTCCTACTCTCTTCTACACTAAGGTAGTATAGTGGAAGTAGGGGTCGTATCCACAGGGAAACAGGGGACGAGTTTAGTACTCGGCCGTGATTCGAAACCTAGATTAAGCTAAGGGCCGAGAAACCTAATTATAATTACAAAGGGGGGTTTCAAGTATATTATAAACAAACTAAAACTAACTAGCAAGTAAATAAAATGAGAAATCAATTATGGAAAGATCTTGAATCCGATTAACATCCACTTCAATTCATTATCGATCCTCGAACCTCCACTCTAATTATTTCCATAATTATCTATTGCTGAAAATTAATCTCGCGTTCTCCTTATTCTTAGTTGAATAGCACGATCAGCGTGACTATAAAACCCTAACTAAAGGATAACCTAGTCCGATCTGCGTCTAAGTTCAATCCAATAGCAGCAATAAACACAGAGAACCAATAGACCTGCTAATGTCATACACGCGATAAACATTCAACAGTTGATTCAATTTCCCTAAGAAATAACCAAGATGATCAGCATCTAAATTACTCCCTAGTTTGCTACCAATTGATAAAAGAATAAAACAATCCGATTCTATTCTTAAATCTAGCATTAGATTAATTACACAATCAAACTAGTAACGTTCCTAGCATAATTATGCAATAATCATAAATCACAAGCATAGAAAATTGAACCATAATCAAGGAAAATAGATAGAGAGGAAAGATCTCACAATAATGCTTGAAGCTTCATATTAATCTCGTTCAAGAACAGTTCAAGCTACAATCGGCATAGCAATAGCCAATTCCATAATTGAAATCTCTAAAAACTAAACTAAGAAATGAAAACTAAAACTAGGAAATGAAGAACAAAAACTAAGAAATGAAGAACAAAGAGAAATGAAGAAGGAAAGATGAAAAGAGAATCATGAAGAAGGAAGGATGAGGAGAGGAGTATCCTCTCTCTCCCCTCAAGCTTGCCACTCCAAGGTCTACATTTCAGCTCTCCTCTTCGTACTTCTCCTTCTCTCCCCCAAAAATTAGGTTTTAGGAAGCATTTAAACCCCGCACAAAATCGTGGCCCCAAGCCGAAGCGTCGCGAGTCGCGACACCGATCGCGAGTCGCGACGAGGACTCTGTCTCCCCGCACAAAATGGCTTGGCACGCAGGGCGCGAGCCGCGACAGGCATCGCGAGTCGCGAGGGGCAGGGGGTCGCGAGCCGCGACAGTCCTCGCGAGTCGCGAGCATGCTCTTCTTTGGGCGGGCGTGCGATCTTTGGGCGGGCTCTCGTGCTGTGCGATGGCTGGCGTGCTGCTTGCGTGCGATGGCTGCTGGGCCTCGCTGGGCTGGCATGGTTCGCGAGGCAAGCATGCGGTAGTTGGTGGAGCTTGGTTATGCGATGAAGCTTGGCTTGGCGAGCTTGTGGCTTGCGATGCTCGGCTCAAATGCATTTCACCTTGGAAGCTCGGAATGCATGACATTAACACAACTTATATCGCAAAACTCCGAACTTCCGCTAAGGATGATTTATATGCAAACCTTAACAATTACGAACAAATCCCTTAGCAATGTGCACCTAAAATGCCACAAGAACATCGTATAACTTGAGCGTATCATTCATCCTCTACTTATTTTCGACAAGTATCATATACACTTCTTCACGTATCAAAAACCTCTTCATTTCTTTTCTTCCCTATCTTAAAATCATGACATGTAAACTTATAAAAATAATAAAATCTCAAAGAACTCCCCCTATTTTTTTTCCTTCAAGCATTAACAACCATTAGCGTAGGAAATAAAGAGGATCCCGCCTAATTCTTTTTGTTGAAATTAAGGATTATATATGCCTATTTTGAAATGGGATTTCTCTGTTAAGGTATAAATCTTAATCTAGGCTTTGGTGCATAGGTCAAAAAGTTACAGAACGAGCTATCAATTTTAAGTGCAATTGATATATATATTTTTTTGTTTCCCCAATTTTGCAAGGATATATCCTAGGAGGAATTTTACAAGATCTTGCAATTAATCACACTAAAAAGTAATAAGAATTTATGGTCAAAATTTTAGAACATTGACAAAAGACGATAAAGTGTAATTATTACAATAGAGGTACCATTATCATAAATAATGGTTGTAGCTAATTGCTACCAAAGTGCAACTGTAACCAATATACAATTCTCTAAGAAGAAAAATGGACAAAGAGTATACACTAACCACAAGAACATGAAATTTTATGCTAAGGATCACTTTGTAGTCTTTGCCAGCGCTGTATGAACTTGAAAAGCTCAATAACTTTTCTCATAGACGGCCTATTCATCGGAAGGGTTGAAGTACAAAGGACTGCAACTTCCATTACCCTTTTTATTTCGTTGTAGTTACACGTAGATGGATTCATCCTTGGATCAATAAGCTGGTTTGCTCCATCAAATTCAGGGGATTTTAGCAGTAGTATTTCTGTCATCCATTTTACTATGTCTTTATTCTCCCCAAAGGATGGGTCATTTGGCCTCTTTCCTGATACTAGCTCCATCAATACTACTCCAAAACTATACACATCGCTTTTTTCTGTCACTTTAAGCGTGTATGCATACTCTATAAACAAAAAATATATATAATTTGATTAGTTATGTATAAAGAGTCAATACATTTTATAGATATTCTATGACCTAATTGATATTTAAGCTAATAAAGTACTTTATAACATTAATAACACATATTTTTCATTGATATAATCCGTTAAGGAGGTGTTTTATGCATTCTAATATCATTTTATGAGTCAAAGTGATTTAGTTAGTCTAGATTCTTACTATAAAGTAGAAAAAAGGGTTTAAGTTATTTTTTCACACTTTATAATAAAAGACTTAGCTAATTATATCAATTTCAACTCCTAAAAATAAGTCTGGTAACACATAAAACATATCGCAAATGATTTTTTTATTAAAGAGATAAAAATAGCAACATACTCCTAATCAAGACACTTTTAATGTGGAGACTTAAAATTATAAAGGTACAACATAAATATTCAACAACAAGAGGGACACACCATAGAAAAAAATAAGTTATTTTAAAGTTGGACCTTCACCTAACAATAAAGACTACAAGTGAACTTTGAACTCACCAGAGGTCCAAACATGCAACTAAAATCCGTCGGTTCCATATTTACATTAAGCATTAGTCATTAATCACTTGTTCACATGTCATGTCAAGCAGTCAAGCAAACCAAACAATTATGTGATGGCCCGCTAGTAAAGTGACAATCTTCCATACTTCATCTCAGTAGGAATACCGAGTATACTTACATTTTATCTCATCTTACAGTTATAATCAAGCTGTCTGATAACCAAAGACAGAGACCCCTTGAAAAATTTCTCCTACCAATTGAAAAAGCAAAGCATTTGATAATGAAATCATACATAACATTGGGGGACCCCAGGTTTATCAATCATCAAAGCAATCCAAAAGCACAAGAAGTGTCCAATAGTGACTTTCTATTCAACCTCTCTGCAACTTTATTTGATTCAAAAATCAGAGTAATTTATTTTGTGTGATAACAAGTTCCTACCTAAAAAATACTTATATTCCAATGCCTATGTACAGCAAATCATGCTTAGCACTCCTATCATTTTAAGAAAAAATTAACTCACTTAGTGACATGTATTATGCTAAATGATGGTTTGAACTACCACACATGTTCCATTGACTGTCGTCTGTCATGTTATGAAAAATAGCACACATAATGAATTACAGCAAGGGATTCATCCAACACACTGACACAGGTCAATAGTAAACTTACCAGGTGCAATGTAGCCACAGGAGCAGGCAACACGCGACATAGCCCCAATGCTGTTGCCCTTTAGCACGCCTCGAGGCTTTATTAGTAGCTTAGCAAGTCCAAAATCAGCTATCCGTGGTAGGAACTTCTCGTCAAGTAATATGTTATTGGACTTCACATCCCGGTGAATGATAGTCGGGACACAATCATGGTGCAAGTAAGCCAACCCTTGTGCTGCACCCAATGCTATTGCATAACGCCGAGACCAATCTAGCAACGCACCACCCTTCTCTCCATGCAATACATCTCCTAAACTTCCATTTTCATATACTCATACCCTAAAATCCTATAACCTTCCCTAACACAACTAAACAACAACTTCACAATATTCCCATGACGTACACTCCCTAAGGTCTCAACCTCCGACTTGAATGATAAATCCATATCGGAGTTCTTCCCCCCACTACTCCACAACTTTTTCACCGCTATAGCACTACCCGACTTAAGTATAACTCGATAAACTTGACCCGACCCACCAGACCCGATCAGATTCTCTTTGTGTGAGGTGAGAGAGTATTTCCTGCTCATTGAACCTAACTCTTTGAAAAGTAGTTACCTCATATGGAGGGCTTCTCTGTAACTCATTGTCTGTTTGGACTTTGCTTATGTAAAGTAAGAAAAGAGAGGTTAGAAGGACAAAACCTAAAACAGATAAAAATGACACCAAGTAAAATATGGGTGTAGATTTTGGACATGGTGAAAGTGGTTTAAGATCGGAGCTACATAGTTTCGGATTACCCAACAAGCTATCAACATAATATTCGCGGTTAAAACCCAAAGGAACCCGTCCCTCAAGTTTGTTATTTGAAAGATTGAACAGATTTAGCTTCAGTTTGGTCAATTTCACCGGAATTTCACCGGAAAATGAATTACTCGATAAGTCGAGGTATGTAAGAACTGGTAAATCACCGAGTTCACTTGGAATCTTGCCGGAAAAATCATTCTTCGATAAGTTTAATTCTGTAAGTTGAACCCACGAGCTCACATTGCTCGGAAACTCGCCGGAAAACATGTTCCCCTGCAATTCTAAATTTTGTAATCGATTCAATTCCGTTATACAACTAGGCAATTCGCCGCTGAATCGATTCTCGCTCAAATGAAGAATAGTTGATTTCTTCAAATTGCAAATTTCAGAGGGTAAATTTCCCGAGAACATATTGCCGGAAATTTGAAGTTTTGTCAATTTTCGAGAATCAGAGATAATGGAAGGTATAGTACCTTGGAAATGATTGTCAGTAAGCTCGGCATGATCAAGTTGAGGTAAACTCCAGAACTTGCTCGGAAATTCGCCGGAAAAATTGTTGTTCTGGATTCTTACATGTTTTAGTGAACTGCAATTTCCATAAGATTCTGGAAACTTACCAGAAAATCTATTATTGAAGACGATTATCTGAGTGAGTTGCTTCCAATTGAACAAATTCGCAGGTAATTCACCGGAGAAATTGTTTGTCGACACATCGAATTCAGCCAAATTTGAATTCAATCCCAACTCCGCCGGAATTTCGCCGGAAAAACTATTGTTGAAAAGCTTCAATTGAACGAGATTCTTATTTTGCGCTAAAATTTCAGGAATCTTCCCTTGTAAATGATTGTCATTGAGATTCAGCGACTCAAGATGTAAAGCAGTTAATTTCTCCGGCAATACTCCGGTGAAATTATTTTGCGATACGTCGAAAAAACGCATACTCTTCAAAAACCCCAAACTTTCCGGCAACTCACCGGAAAATTGATTCTCATAAAGCTCCAACTGCTGAAGATTAGTTAGATTACCAATGCAACTCGGAATCTCACCGCACTAGTAGAATAAAAACGCATACTCTTCAAAAACCCCAAACTTTCCGGCAACTCACCGGAAAATTGATTCTCATAAAGCTCCAACTGCTGAAAATTGCTGCGCTGGTATTGCTGCGGTTTTACCCATACGCAGCAATATATCACGTGAAAAGAAAGATAAAATATAAAATAAAGACATTGCTGCGGTTTCGGCCTAAAACCGCAGCAATATGATATCAACATAAAAAAATTTGAAAAAAATTGAATATCTGACCATACATATTGCTGCGGTTTTTGTCAAGAACCGCAGCAATATATTAAAATAATATTAAAAAAAATATTTTAATATATTGCAGCGGTTCTTGCTAAAAAACCGCAGCAATATCATTAAAAAAGAATATAAAACCCATACGTTAGGTTTTTTTTCCCACTATCCCTCTATCAACCTTACACGCCTCTCCCTTCTTCAGTTCTCTCTCTCTCATCCATTTGCAAACCCTCAGCCGTTTTTCAAACCGTATCTCTTCTCTCATCCTCTCACCTCTCACCTCTAACCTCTCACATCTTCCCTCTTCGTTCGATGTTCAAACCTCACCAACGTCGTTGTCGTTCACCTCCCACCGACGTCGGCATCTTCACCTCCCAAGCTCTCACCAACGTCGTCGTCTCCACCTCTCATGCTCTCACCAACGTCGTCTTCTTCACCTCTCACCGACGTCGTCTCCTTCAAACCCTCTCACCAACGTCGTCTTCTTCGTCATTCACCAAGTCGTTCGCTCGTTCGTCGTTCGCGGTCGTCGGTCGTCGTTCGCGGTCGTCGATCGGTCCTCGTTCGCGGTCGTCTCCTTCGCGTCGTCTGTCATCGTTCACTTTAGTTTCAAGATATGTTTTGTTGTTTACCTTTTTCTTTATTTTTTTTATTTTTTTATTAATTTTGTACTTCTGTTTTGTTTGTACTTCTGTTTTGTTTGTCTTTTAAATTTTTCGGCTCGCCGGCATCAAATCTCGAGATTTTGTATTTGATTAATGACGAAACATGCCTGAAACTAAAGAGTAATACAAAACATGCCTGAAACTAAAGAGATTTTGTCTCTCCATTGGCACATTTGTACTTCTGTATTAATGGAAAGTAATACAAATAATTACATGCCTGAAATTTTCAATGGAATTAATGACAAATGCACAAATACACTCGAATAATGAATTTTGCACTCGAATTAATGAATTTTCACTGAGAAACTAGTATTTGGGCCCGGGCGTTGCCCCGGGTGGTATTGTCTTCCAAACTTGATATGTATTTTTTTCCATTCGCATTAAAATATATTAAAGAAAACTCAACATTTAAAAGGTACAAATATAATACTATGGACATTTAAAGCATGATTAAGAGTTGGTTGAGATGGTAATTGTGCCATGTATAATAGCAAGAGGTCACGTGTTCAAATCTTATTGCAAGCCAATTTTACTTTTGTTAATTGACATGACATATGTACACATTGGACAATTCTAGTAGAGTAACAGAGGTGCCACGTGGCGTGTAGACGTTGTCACGTACGCCTTTTAATATATTAGTATAGATGCACAAATTTTTTTTTGACCTACACCTGTACCTATTGCTGCGGTTTCTGATAAAAACCGCAGCAATATGCTTATTATTTAATATAAAATAGATTATATTGCTGCGGTTTTTCCATAAAACCGCAGCAATATACTGAATTATTCTAATATAAAATGAATATATTGCTGCGGTTTTCGCTAGAAACCGCAGCAATATATTAATTATATATTGCTACCCCCTTAATTGCTGCGCGGTCAAAACCGCCACAATATGCCACTTAATAACCGCATCACACTAGTAGAATAATTGCTTATTGCTGCGGTCATTAAGTGGCCTATTGCGGCGGTTTTGACCGCGCAACAATAAAGGGCGCAACAATAGGTAATTAAACTATTGCTGCGGTTTTAAACCGCAGCAATATTACAACATATTATTGCGGTTTATGGGACAAACCGCAACAATATTCATATTTTTTATTATAAAAATATGGATGTTTTTCTCGGAACCGCAGCAATATTCATATTTTTTATTATAAAAATATGGATATTGCTGCGGTTTTTCCCGGAAACCGCAACAATATATATTTTTTATTTTAAAAAATACAGCATATTGCTGCGGTTGTTGACCAAAACCGCAGCAATAGGTCATAATACAGCTAAATTTTTAATTTTTTTTTGTATTTTGTAATCAAATTTGAAATATTAAAACTAGGCAATTAATCCATCCACTATCCACCCAATTCACAGACGAACGAAAGATGAAATGATATCTTATACTCAACAACAAAGTTGAAAATTTTCAGTATCTAGAAAATATTATAAAAAAATGTAAATGAATCGATAACTTATAATCCAAAAAAATGACTAAAAGATGAAAAAACATACTATGAAATTATATAAACTAACAAAAAAATTCTAAATCTGGTAAAATTGCAGAAAAATGACAGAAATAAAAGAGTAATAAAACGAACAGACATAAAAGAGTAATAAAATTACACAAAAATAACAGAAATAAAAGAGCATAATAACAGACGAGAAAAACGAAAAAAAATTCAGATCTAAAAAATTTACTAACAAATCTAAAAAATGAAAAAAAAAGAAACAAAAAACAAAAACGAAAAAAAACCGAAGAAGGAACTCGTCGGAGGTGGCGAATTGGCGTCGCTTGCTAATCCTCTGCTGGTGCGCTGCATAATCCTCTTCTTCCCTTATTTCAGTGTAGAACATAACTATTTTCTTTCGAAACTCTGCTGGTGCTACTCTAAAACAATGGAAAATGAATACCAACACCAGAACTTTATCAACGAAAGCTCAATTTTAGAAACAAACACCAGAACTTCATGAATGAAGCGTGATTCTGAATACCAACACCAGAACTTTATCAACGAAGTTCGATTTTCAAAACCAACACCAAAACTTCATAGAAGTTATTCAACTCAACTTGCAAAACTCAACTGCACTGCGGTCGGCTTCCCGTTCGAAGGTTGACGGGAGGCGAAGGTTGACGACGAAGAGATGAAGAGAGGTTGAGAGCGGCTTCGTCGCGTCGCTCCGTTCGAAGGATGACGGGAGGCGAAGGTTGACGACGAAGATGATATCAGACGAAGGTTGGCGGCAGTGGCAGCAGACTAAGGAGCAGCGAAGAGGAGGGATGAGAGAGATGAGAGAGAAGTGCGTGTGAGAGATGAGACTTGAGAGGCTGCGTGTGAGGTTGAGAGAGGGAAAGTGAGGAAAAAAACCCTAACTGTTGTGTTTTATAATTTTTTTTAATGATATTGCTGCGGTTTCTGACAAGAACCGCAGCAATATATTAAAATATTATTTTTTTAATATTATTTTAATATATTGCTGCGGTTCTTGACAAAAACCGCAGCAATATGTCTGGTCAAATAGTCAATTTTTTTTTCAATTTTTTTTTCTGTTGATACTATATTGTTGCGGTTTTAGGTAGAAACCGCAGCCATATCGTTATTTTATACTTTATGTTTCTTTTTAAGTGATATATTGCTGCGTATGGGTAAAACCGCAGCAATACCACCGCAGCAATAAGCAATTATTCTACTAGTGGCAATAAGCATTTATTCTACTAGTGCCGGAGATAGAATCATGAGCAACATCAAAATTCAACAACGACTGTAACATACAAAAAGAATCCGGAATCTTCCCGACGAGATTCGATTGCGTAAGCCAGAAAACCTGGAGCCTGAAAAGTTCATCAATGGCGGGAGGAATCTTAGAAGGTTGAAACGAGTTGTATGCGAGTTCAAGGTGAGTCAACTCGGAGAGAGTCGTGAAGAAGTGAGGAATAGCAGGACTAGTAAGAGAGTTAGCGTGAAGACGTAAGACTCTAATGGAAAGAAGGTTCTGGAAAGTTGTAGGGATTTCACCGGAGAATTTATTAAAAAAGGTCTAAAGAATATAAGGAAGTGAAATCCGGGGAGAAATCTGGGACTTTTCCGGCGAAGTTGTTGTAGGAGAGATTAAGGGAGTGAAGATGAGAGCAGAGTGAGATTGAAAAAGAAGGGATGGTTTCGTTGAAGAAGTTGGAGGAGAGAGAGAGGTTATGGAGGGTGGAAATACGGCAGAAAGCGGAAGGGAAGGTTCCGTAAAGATCGAGGTTGTCGAGGTTGATGGAGATGACGCAGGAGAGAGAATCACATGTGATGCCAGTCCAGTTACAGTGGGAATGTTGGTGGTGGTTGTGGTTGTGGTTGTGGTTGTGGTTGTGGTTAGGGAGTTGCTAGTTGGAGAGACGGTTGAAGGGGTCGATGAGTTGGGTTTGATTGACTCGGAGGAGAATGGTGGGGTGAGAAGTTGGAGGTGAAGATGAAGAGAGGGAGAAAAGGAAGAGAGTGGTGAGTGGGAGGAGGAGGAGATGGAGATGGAGGAGTGACATTGTGGCCTGTGGGGAGTGTTGGTTTTTTGTGAGTGAGTGTCAAGTTGTGGATTAGGATTATGGATGAATTTGAAAGAAGAGATTTTGGTGTTTTTGAATGGGAAAAAACGAGGTAAAACCCAAAAGGAGAATGCTTCTTTTCTTTTTAGTAATTTTTTTTCTTGCGTTTTTTTAAAAAAAAAATTGAAAAAGTTGTAATTGTTTTTTTTTTGTTAGTTGAGGGTATAGGCCCTGTTCTTTTGAACTTATTCTGGCTGAACTGAACTGGACTTATCTTATTTTTGCTGAACTGAACTTATTTTTGCTGAACTGAACTTATTTTGGTTGAACTGCGCTGAACTGAACTTATTTTTACTTATTTTTGCTGAGCTAAACTTATTTTGGCTGAACTGAACTTATTTTTGCTGAATCGAACTTAGTCATAAAAGAGGGTGGAAAGCAAGTCTTCCACTTTTCACTTATTTAATAGAGATGAGTCAAATACTTGCTTTTAAGGGTTTACACATTGAGGCAGATTCACATGACTATATTTTTCTTAATATATGGGTGATAATCAAATTTTAGGAGGTTAATACTTTGATAAAAGCAAATAAGAACTATTCTATGGGAGTCTTATGGGAAAGAGAAAATATTAAAAATTATGAAAGCTTGTGATATATACTACCTCTGTTTCTTTTTAATAAATGCACTTTTCTTTTTGGTCTGTTTCTTTTTAATCTACATGTTGTTGCTTTTTCTATTTTTATGTCCCATCTATTTTATTCTCTTTTTCCACCCTTGTAATCCACTTTTTAATATTTTTTTAGTCTCTCTTTCTCACTTTTATGTTCTCTTTGCACCCTTTCAGTTTCTCTATCATACTTTTGTATTTCCTCCTTAATTCTCTCCCAAAATGAAGTGAGTAAAGTAAAAAGAAATGGAGGAAGTATCAAAACCAAACGTCAAAACATATCTAACAATATTTTATCACAAAAATGCCGATAATTTGATCACAAAAAACAAGTGTGCACGTGGGGTGCGTTTTGGTCAACTAATATAGACTAATCCGAGCTCATTAATTTGAATTTGTTAAAATTTGTTTGTTGAATTTATTGAAACTTACCAAAATTTATTGAAACTTAATCTTTATAGAAAAAGTCAAAATTAATTGCATAAAATATTACCTTATTTGAAAATAGAAAATAATTAATTTCTTGATTCATGACAAATTTATGCATCAATTAATGTTATTAATGTTTATTTAATATGTTCCTCTCTTTTATGGTGTATTAGAGGAAGTTTTAAACTAGGCAAAGCTAGAGTAATGAGCTTTTTAGAACTTTTTCAATAGAGCTTTTTGGTAAAGGTTGCTCTAAATTTATGTGTGAAAGAGAGAAAAAAGAGGCATGATTAGTGTAGTAAAAAATGTACTACCAGTTGCTTTAAGCTGTAAATGAGAAGGGGTGAAGTTAAACGTGATTTCTGTTTCACTCTCGTTTTTTGCGGGGAAAAAGGTTGAAAGTTATAGGATTTTTTAACTACAATAATACAAACTTTGGCCCGTTCTCTCGCAATAATACAAACTTTTGATTATTTTTTAATAATACAAACTTTAGGCCAAAATTCCTCCAGTAGGTCAATACCGGTTCTTAACTTGTTGTAGGTGGTAACCACGCTGACGTGGCACCTCTAGGACACGTGTCTTTATTTGATTGGCTGATATTTTAGATTTTATTTAAATTTAGAAAAAAAAAACCACAATTTTCTCCTGCTCCCCCTTCATTCTCTTTCTCACTCCTCCACCCCACCCCCACCCCTGGCCCCCCGCCCCCACCCATCCCCGCCCGCACACCGCACCCCTCCGACGGCCACCCCAGCCCTCCCCCACCCCGAAACGACACCGCAACCCTTCGACAACCAACCCCCATTTCTCGGCCCCTCCGACGACCACCCCCGGCCCCTCCCCATCCCCCGAAGATCAACGCAGCAGCATCACGTCGACCCAATTCCAAACCCGCCAAAAAAAACCCAACAACATTTTCTCTCTCCTCCCCACCAATTGAATCGTTATTAAAACTCTTATCGTTTTCATCCGATTGAATTCTGGAAAACCTAAATCGAGGATTGAAATAGTGGAGAGTAAGAGGGGTAGCTGTAACGCCCCGGAAATACATAACCTTAATTACTCATACTTGGCAGCGGAAACATAACTTAGGCATGTGGGTTATGGGCCCACTAATATAATAGTAGCCTAAAATGGTCTCTTAAATGTACAAATGCTCAAATAAAATAATAATGATTACCCATAATACGTAATATCCTAAATATCTCAACTTATATAGAGTCACTTGAAGCATAATCCTTTATAACAACGCTCTTGCAATCGTTTCCGCTCATACCTAAAACGAGGAAAAACAAAACGTCATGAGCCGAAGCTCAGTAACATACTACTCTAACATCGTAAATTCGTTTCAATTCATTTTAGCTGCAAACAGAGGGAAGAGAATAAGATAAAAACATTTCATAAACATTTTATGTAACCATGAATTCATTATTATCCTTTTATCATGTTCATCATCATAATTATCTTACTGGTAACTTGGCGAGTATAACATAAGGGACGTCTCCCATAAAACATCATCATCCGTCATCATAATCATAGGGCAATAGCCACCAGGGACATTGTCCCTAACCAGAAGGTGGCATAAAGCCATAATCATAGGGCAATAGCCACCAGGGACATTGTCCCTAACCAGAAGGTGGCATAAAGCCATGCATAGTGCGGTGCCACCAGGGACAATTGCCCCTAACCAGAAGGTGGCGTTTCCGCCATAAAATAGAACGGTACGTGCACGACCAACATAACATCGTACTGCCAAGAACCATCTTTCACTTGAATTTATCATGTTTCATATCTTTTAAGTACATAAATTCATAATCATTATGATACAACATATTCTTTTCTTTGCATCCATAAAATAACATCATTATATCTTCATAACATCAAAATCGTCGTACTTCATAGCATTAAATCATTTAATAAACATTATTTACATAGCAAACATTTCATATCCCGCACACCATACAACATCGCATAAACATCGTATAAAGCATCATAAAACATAGTTGGAAGGGGAGTGCGGGTGTTAGCAGTAGACGTTACCTCAAATCCTGTGTTGTAACTTTGAATAGCCGGGAGAGGCTGTAATATCCTTTATCCCTTTAATCAAGTCAAGAATGGTGATGTTAATATATGTTTTGTTTATTAACCTTTAGGCCTTATTATTAACTAGATCTTTTGTTTAAAGAAAACTACATTTGATAGTTATATTAAGTCAGGTAAACTTTAGTTATAAAAAGTCCATAGTCATAATATCATAACGTCCTTGGTACGGAGAATGATGTCATATTTGGTCCTTAAACCGGTACTTTAATAATTATCAAAACTTAAATTATTCTTTACTTATCAAAGTGAATTAAACTAATGTTTAATAACATCTAGTCAATGATTTCATACTGTTATTGCAATACCGATTTAATTAGACATTCGAAGTATGAGTATTAGTGAAGCGTGGTCATTAATATTAAGTGAATACATGTAAGTTAGAGCTTATATATACTTAAATAATTAACTAAGATTGTCCTAGGCTTTAATCAGTTAGTCCATAAATCATACTACTAAATTTCCAATACTAATGTAGAGATTAGAGAGTACACTTATAAACTTTAGCATTCTTTTTATTTCATTAGTGAAAGCCTTAACATTAAGGCAACATTGATGAGTAATAGACCAAAAATAATTTAATCATAGGTGAGGACACAAAATCAGTCCATTTATTTTATTAGGCCCAAGGATTAATTAAACATCTAATCATTTATTTAAGCCCAACACTAGAGGTAGTTAGCATACCTAGTGATGCTTCAATAATGAAGCACGACATGAGAAGAGGGGTGCTCGGTGTGTCGAGGCTGCAGCAGCTAGGAGGCGAGAAGGGTGAGCTGCGCATGAAGGCGGCAGCTAGCAGGCGGAGACGTGGCTGCAGTGCCGGCGGCGTGGTGTAGTGGCGAGCAAGGAGCAACGAGAGAGAAGGGGAAAGTGCAGCGTGAGGTGTAGTTAGGGAGAGAAAGGTGTGAGTGAGGGTGGTGTCGTGGTGGTGCACAGAGCGCCTGATAGATGAAGGTGTTGCTGTGGTCGTGGCGTTGGTGGTGTCGTGGTGGTGTTGGGCAGCTTGCCCAAAACAGAGGAGGAACAAGGTAAAGTAGAGGAGAGAGGAAGTGGGAGTTCTTGGCTATTTGCTAAGTAACTTGCTCCGATTTTTTGCTTGAGCTTTTAATCGGTACTGTCTTATGTATTTATAGAGCTGAAAATTGTTATGAGACTTCACCATTTTCCATGAGAAAGCTGCTTAGTCAAGATGTTCATTAATGAAGGAGATACGGTGATCTTCCTTTCAGATTTTGTTCCACTCAAGGAGTTGTTCTTTGCTGACTTTGTGTTTGAAATGGGGTGGCTTATGTCGGCAGACTTGATTTCCAGCTATGCAAATTTCAAACATTTACAGAAAGAGAGAAGAAAAGAGGGAGATGAAGTGCATGATATATGGTTGTAGGCTATAGGGGCATTTTTGTAGTTTACAAGTTCATTTCTTTAGTCATCCTCATTTTATTACTATACACTGAGTTTTCTTTACAATGTTACGTAGATTAGTTATTTAGGTAGCTTCACTTCCTTAAGGTAAGTTAAAGGTATTATAGCATAATGAAAAATTAACCCATATTATAAGAAAAAAAAATTATTTAAACATGTTTAGATACGGGATATTACATTCTCACCCCCTTAGAAAAAGTTTCGTCCTCGAAACTTGATAAAACAGAGTTAAGTGTATACATTCATTTAATTTGTCCAATACATGTTGTAAGTTAGTTGTAAAGTTTCATAAATCATGTTGCAATCAAGAACAAGACTCGATTCTCAAAACTTTGCATATCACGTTTTCTTGGTTAATCTTGACCTTCATTCAATCGAGAAACAAAACACATTTGGATAAATCATATATATATTTTTTTCTTTTCCCAAAAGAAAAAAAAATATATATTTAAGGCATGTAAATATTCACGTATGTCCGTCGATATTCTAAATGCTTAATATCTGAAAAGTAGACCATTGATACTTAGTAACAAATCCCACCTAGCATATACCCTTGTTCATAACTCTCATTTAATTTGATTGCTCAGGATTATCTCACAATTGGGCTGGCAAAGAAATTGTTTCCCACGGATGATTTAGTAATACTTCCTTTCGACCTCCAACATGTACATCAAGGATTTCTATCCAATTCAGAATAAGTCCATCCATCATTTGAGTAAAAGTTTAAGTTCTTGTATTATCCTCACCTTAGTGTTATTATCATTAGTTTTTTTTTTCTTTTCTAAATCTCATTATTCACATAGTCGCAGAACAATATCACAATCCTAAATGGAAGTCGAATCCCAAAAATCTATCTCCATAACTTCCAATAAAAAAAACACAACTTAATACTTGATCCACTCATTTCACTAGAAAGCTTTGGCCCAAAATCATAAACCGAACTTATACTTAACCCCCTTTTTTTTTCCTCTTACTCATTACTATCTAACGAGTTTAACCACTCTTTAAATATAGTACATATTCCCCCTTTTTTTTTTTCTCCCAGACTTCTATAATAAGAACTTCATGAAACACTCGTAAGCATCAAATTTTGTCCTTGTCTCTTTGATATCAATATTATCTTGCAATTTATTGACCAAAACTTTTAAATTCCAATTCCAAATTCAGTCATCTCATCAAACCAATATCATTACCATAGTCCCAAAGTTAAGCACTTATTTCCCATCAATGTCGTAACATTATCGAAAAACAAACATAGGTTACTAACCAAATTCCTTACCTAGCCAATATATAGCAAGTGTTCAAGATCTTTTGCTCAAGACTCTATCAATCCAAATAGCGGTTTAATTCTCATTACAACTTAATTTCCTCAGCATTTTCCATTTGCCCTCTTTTGTGGGAATTTGATCTCTTGGAATGATCTATTATACATTTCCAAAGTATCTCAATAACCATACCATGGGAGTTAACATAACCATACCAAAAGAATTTACACTGTCGCAAAATACCTTTTTTTTTTTCACAAAAATGTCTTGTGTCACATCCAAAATATGATGATTACAACAATTAGGTACTTATTTCTTAAAATTTTCACTCGACATCTGAACACCTATTTCCCCAAGTAGCTAGTTAAGTTATAACGCCTCCAAGTAAGCACATTTCTATTTCTTCAAATAATAATTTGTCTAACTTCTTAATTTAATGGTCCACTTAAAAGTAATAATTCGTTCTTCAACACAAACCATAACATCAAATATTAGTTCACATCACATTATGACATAATGTAACTTTAAAGCTCAAATGTTTATGACTAAAATGACATCAATTACTTTCTAATTCCTTAAGTAATAAAAATTTCGAATCCCAAAATCATCGTACGAACTCTCGTAAAATCAAATCTTAATCCCAAATTATTGTTTCATTAAAGAATTGCATAAGTTCACGATACCATTAACCTTAATTAGATATTCAGAATTCCTTATGACTTAACCTTTTTATCACCCCAAAAGTAATATATTCCCGATCACCATAAAATCTGTAAACATTCTTTACACTATTTCATTGATCCCTTTTATGTCATACCTTGCACATCAAATATAACTACTTATGCTTCAGAATGTCATTCACAAATCATTAGTCCCTATTACTCAACTAGCCATCGATTTATCTCCAAGTCACTCAACATCATCATTAGTCCCTATTACTTGAAAAGCCATCGATTTATGATCTCCAGGTCACTCAACATCTAGTTTTTCAAATAATTCATACCGAGGGGGAAATCTCATATTAATTCATTCAGTATCTCATATCTTACACTCTATTAACCCAAATAGTCATTAATTAACCTCAAATTTCTCAATGTGTAATTTCCCAAATGACCATACCTAGGCGGTGCAAAGTCTAAGACTCCGCACTTCCGGCTAGGTTTCGGCTCCCGATACCATTCCGTAACGCCTTGGGAAATACATAACCTTAATTACTCATACTTGGCAGCGGAAACATAACTTAGGCATGTGGGTTATGGGCCCACTAATATAATAGTAGCCTAAAATGGTCTCTTAAATGTACAAATGCTCAAATAAAATAATAATGATTACCCATAATACAGAATATCCTAAATATCTCAACTTATATAGAGTCACTTCAGCATAATCCTTTATAACAACGCTCTTGCAACTGTTCTGCTCATACCTAAAACAGAAAAACAAAACGTCATGAGCCGAAGCTCAGTAACATACTACTCTAACATCGTAAATTCGTTTCAATTCATTTTAGCTGCAAACAGAGGGAAGAGAATAAGATAAAAACATTTCATAAACATTTTATGTAACCATGAATTCATTATTATCCTTTTATCATGTTCATCATCATAATTATCTTACTGGTAACTTGGCGAGTATAACATAAGGGACGTCTCCCATAAAACATCATCATCCGTCATCATAATCATAGGGCAATAGCCACCAGGGACATTGTCCCTAACCAGAAGGTGGCATAAAGCCATGCATAGTGCGGTGCCACCAGGGACAATTGCCCCTAACCAGAAGGTGGCGTTTCCGCCATAAAATAGAACGGTACGTGCACGACCAACATAACATCGTACTGCCAAGAACCATCTTTCACTTGAATTTATCATGTTTCATATCTTTTAAGTACATAAATTCATAATCATTATGATACAACATATTCTTTTCTTTGCATCCATAAAATAACATCATTATATCTTCATAACATCAAAATCGTCGTACTTCATAGCATTAAATCATTTAATAAACATTATTTACATAGCAAACATTTCATATCCCGCACACCATACAACATCGCATAAACATCGTATAAAGCATCATAAAACATAGTTGGAAGGGGAGTGCGGGTGTTAGCAGTAGACGTTACCTCAAATCCTGTGTTGTAACTTTGAATAGCCGGGAGAGGCTGTAATATCCTTTATCCCTTTAATCAAGTCAAGAATGGTGATGTTAATATATGTTTTGTTTATTAACCTTTAGGCCTTATTATTAACTAGATCTTTTGTTTAAAGAAAACTACATTTGATAGTTATATTAAGTCAGGTAAACTTTAGTTATAAAAAGTCCATAGTCATAATATCATAACGTCCTTGGTACGGAGAATGATGTCATATTTGGTCCTTAAACCGGTACTTTAATAATTATCAAAACTTAAATTATTCTTTACTTATCAAAGTGAATTAAACTAATGTTTAATAACATCTAGTCAATGATTTCATACTGTTATTGCAATACCGATTTAATTAGACATTCGAAGTATGAGTATTAGTGAAGCGTGGTCATTAATATTAAGTGAATACATGTAAGTTAGAGCTTATATATACTTAAATAATTAACTAAGATTGTCCTAGGCTTTAATCAGTTAGTCCATAAATCATACTACTAAATTTCCAATACTAATGTAGAGATTAGAGAGTACACTTATAAACTTTAGCATTCTTTTTATTTCATTAGTGAAAGCCTTAACATTAAGGCAACATTGATGAGTAATAGACCAAAAATAATTTAATCATAGGTGAGGACACAAAATCAGTCCATTTATTTTATTAGGCCCAAGGATTAATTAAACATCTAATCATTTATTTAAGCCCAACACTAGAGGTAGTTAGCATACCTAGTGATGCTTCAATAATGAAGCACGACATGAGAAGAGGGGTGCTCGGTGTGTCGAGGCTGCAGCAGCTAGGAGGCGAGAAGGGTGAGCTGCGCATGAAGGCGGCAGCTAGCAGGCGGAGACGTGGCTGCAGTGCCGGCGGCGTGGTGTAGTGGCGAGCAAGGAGCAACGAGAGAGAAGGGGAAAGTGCAGCGTGAGGTGTAGTTAGGGAGAGAAAGGTGTGAGTGAGGGTGGTGTCGTGGTGGTGCACAGAGCGCCTGATAGATGAAGGTGTTGCTGTGGTCGTGGCGTTGGTGGTGTCGTGGTGGTGTTGGGCAGCTTGCCCAAAACAGAGGAGGAACAAGGTAAAGTAGAGGAGAGAGGAAGTGGGAGTTCTTGGCTATTTGCTAAGTAACTTGCTCCGATTTTTTGCTTGAGCTTTTAATCGGTACTGTCTTATGTATTTATAGAGCTGAAAATTGTTATGAGACTTCACCATTTTCCATGAGAAAGCTGCTTAGTCAAGATGTTCATTAATGAAGGAGATACGGTGATCTTCCTTTCAGATTTTGTTCCACTCAAGGAGTTGTTCTTTGCTGACTTTGTGTTTGAAATGGGGTGGCTTATGTCGGCAGACTTGATTTCCAGCTATGCAAATTTCAAACATTTACAGAAAGAGAGAAGAAAAGAGGGAGATGAAGTGCATGATATATGGTTGTAGGCTATAGGGGCATTTTTGTAGTTTACAAGTTCATTTCTTTAGTCATCCTCATTTTATTACTATACACTGAGTTTTCTTTACAATGTTACGTAGATTAGTTATTTAGGTAGCTTCACTTCCTTAAGGTAAGTTAAAGGTATTATAGCATAATGAAAAATTAACCCATATTATAAGAAAAAAAAATTATTTAAACATGTTTAGATACGGGATATTACAGTAGCATTGGAAAAGGAATTACGGTGAGTAAAGAAGAGAGATCGGTGATCGTAGTCGTCATCACCGGAGAAGAAATCGTCGTCTAAGGTGCCGACACGTGTGAGGTGGAGGAAAGGGCGGTGACGGAGGGGAGAAGAAGAGGAGAGAATTATTTGAGGGGTTTTTGTTGTTGTTGTTGTGACTGTTGGCGGCGATATCGAGGCGAGAGATGAGGGATTTAACGGAAGGGTGCCGGAGGTGACGAAAACGGTGCCGTTTTCGAGGAGGATGCAGAAGGAGAAGAGGAGGAGAGAGAGGAAGAAGAATGTTGGGAGGAGAGAGAAGAAGATCATGGCTGAGCTACGGAGGATGCCGGAGGTTGTACGGTGGGACAGTCCGAGAAGAGGTGGGTCGTCGCCGTTGTTGGTGGTGGTGGTGTTAGTGCTCATCTGAATTGAATGGAGGGGTGGCAGTTTCAGTGGCAAAGTGGTGGTGGTTGGGGTAAGGGGTGGGGGTTTCAGTTGGTTGGGGGAGGAGAGGAGAAAGAAATTTTTTGGGTTTTTTTTAAAAAAATCTACCTGTTTTACAGGTTATAAGTCAACTTGACTTACTGGATGAATTTTGGCCTAAAGTTTGTATTATTAAAAAATAATCAAAAGTTTGTATTATTGCGAGAGAACGGGCCAAAGTTTGTATTATTCCAGTTAAAAATATGCTGATACAGAGATAAACGTTACGTTTTTATTCAGGGTTATAAGACAATTCCTTTTCTTGGCCATCTGAGTGATTCTCAAAGGAAGTTTAGAAGACAATTTTTTTTATTTCCATTGTACGATAGCTTGGAGTTGAGCTAGGCTGAGCTTTTATCCACTAAAAAAGAGAATAATGTATAGTCTAAAGGTGATCATCGGCCGGGCCGGGCCGCGCAAAAAAAAAATTGCCCATTGTGCGGGCCGGGCCCCAAATCCGGGCCAAAAAATTGTGCCCAAAGCCCTGTATTTCGGGCCGGGCCGGTCGGTCTTTTGCGGGCCAAACGGGCCGGGCCCAAAAAATAGATTACAAAGTCTTTTTTGGCTTGTCCAAAGCCCGTCCAAAAAAAAAATTTTGGGCCGGGCCGCGGGTCCAAAAAAACTGCCCAAGCCCGCCCAAAAACCGGGCTGGGCTGGAGTTGATCAGCTCTAGTATAGTCTTGTGTGTCTAGAAGAGTAGAAGATTACTTGTTAATTGTAGACCAAGTCAAGGGAGAAGTTTTTTTATATGTTTTTTGGGGAAAAGTTAAGGGATGATTTCAAAAGTAGCTTTTAGTTTGAGATAATTTATTTATCTTATAAGTAATAGAGAGACTCATCACTTGCTTATAAGTAATAGAGAGATATGGAAGGTTCATAAGTCATTTTTAAGGCTAATGCTTAAGTATGTAGTATGAAAATAAGTACTCCCTCTGTCTCAGAAAGATCTGAACACTTGTTGGGACACGTATTTTAAGGTGATAAGTTGTAGTGTTGTTATCAAATGTTATTTTATTTAAAAGTAGATGTGATAGGAGTTGGTGGGGTATATTTTATTAGAGGAACGAGAAAGTTGGGTAAATTTTTATTGATAAAAGGTAGAGTGTGGGCCAAAGGAGTGTAAAAAAAATAATATATTGATAGTGAAACCATGTCAAAAATGAAAGTGTTCAAACTAATTTGGGACAAACCTAATAGGAAAGTGTTCAGACTATTCTGGGACGGATGGAATATGATATATGTGCGATAACTACACGAGAAACAACAATCTAATAGAAATGTTTGCTTTATATGTGGATCTATGTATATGAGATAGAAGATATTTGGTTGATCTTTAGAGTTACCAGTCGCTATGTACGATCGTATGAGTGGAGATAGAAATAAGTTTATAAAAGAATATGACACTTTAATATGATCGTTTAACAATGTATGGCTAATCCTTAGAATCAACTTGTTATGGTCAATAGGAGATAAGTTGGCATTTTGAGTAAAATACCCTGTGTGGCTGTGTTCCATATGCATCCATGTTGCCGAAATATGCACAACTTCCTAATGTCTTATGCTACCTTAAAATCGGGTGTTTCACAGCTGGTGAGTAGAACAGACTTCTACCAGTTTAATAAAAGGTTACCCGCGAGCGTGGGAAGAGAATATGAATTGGAACAAGACTACAAGAGGCGGAGGCCTCGAGCAATGAGCCAATGAGGAATGGTATAAGTATAGCATATTATATGGCATTGGCCACTGGGTTGCTGACTGCTGTTGCTCTCAAAAAAGATTAAATGCGGCTGCTCCTTATATTGCCAACAAGCTAATTACCACAAGGCAACGCCACCGACTCACCGTGTAGCACCCGTTACTTTTTCCAGATTTTGTCAAGGCATGGAATCTTTTAGTGCTATGTTACTATGTTTATGATACATTGTTGCTTATTTATGTATACTACCACTGCCACTATCCCTACAACTATCACTATCAATACTAGTAGTAGTAATACTCTTGCTAAGAAGGCTAATTTGACACCGTGAAACAAAGTAATAGTCCATACCTAAGGGCAATTATGTAAATATGTGTACACTTAGTTTGTCAGTTTATGCATGTACCCCGCACTTTTCATTTGTTGGTTGTCAAGCGTATCTATAGATATTTGCAGGGCACAACTACTCATGGCCTTTGGTTTTGACCAACCAAGGGTATTTCCGTTATTATTGCGTATTCAGATGCGGATTGGGTTGGTTGCCCACAGTTGCCGATCTACTACTGGTTATGCTATCTAGTTGGGTGACAATCTTATCTCATGGCGCTCCAAGAAGCAACCTACAGTCTCCAAATCCTCCACTAAAGCAGAGTATCGTGCTGTAGGACATCTTTAATGTTCGTTCTCTTCTTGCTGAGTTAGGTATTCTCATCAAACAACCTATTCGTCTCTTTTGTGATAATGTTTCTACTTCTTATCTTGTCGTCAATCCGGTTCAACATGATCGCAGCAAACACATCAAGATTGACTATCATCTTGTTCGTGAACGTGTCGCTCACGGTGATTTAGTTGTTCGTTATGTACCTACTCAGCTACAGATTGCTAATATTTTTACTAAGAGATTATCTAGTCAATGTTTTGAATTTCTTAAGTCTAATCTGCACGTGGTTTCCCTGCATAAAGTGAGGAGGTGTAATAGTGGATACATAAGGGTAATTATGTAAGTACGTGTAAACTTATTTATATTATAAATAGAGTGTCAGGGCTCTCATTGAGGGTGAACCGTTATTATTTCTACACACAAATGTTTCCTCTAACATTATAGCCTAGATTTATTTGTTGTATAATTTATACATACTAACCTTGATAAGAAAATTTAGGGTGCCTTCTCTTTTCCTTAAAAAATAAGTTTTAGGTTCAATGAGTTCAGGTAAGTTCACAGTTCAAATAAGTTTTAATCAGGTCCAATAAGGTATGATCAGGTCCAATAAGTTCCAATTAGGTATAATCAGGTCCAATAAGTTCCAATAAGGTCCAAAGAGTCAAACAATCAATAAATTAAAATTTATTTTTTAATTAATGTACCACTATGATTATATAGTATTACAATCGTATTATTGTCTATTATTTTATTAGTTATATTACTATTAGTTGATTATGTTATTACTAAAAAAAATACTACAATCGTATTATTGTCAATAATTTTATTATTTATATTACTATTAACTGATTATGTTATTACGAAAAATTTTTTTTATCATGGTCAAATAAGGTTAATAATAATAATCATTATAATTATAATAATTTGCAATACTATCAGGCTCTGTTTGATTCAACTTATTTTGACTTATTTTATCTGAACTTATCTTATTTGAACTTATATTTTAATTTATTGTGTTGTCTAACATAGTTAATCCGTTTTATTCAACTTATTTTATCTTAGCTTATCTGAACTTATTTTTTCTGAAATAAGTTGAACTCAACAGAGCCATGGTGGTCAAAGTTGTGTATAGGATAGTGTGTAAATAATATTTTTTGTTAACTATTATTAAAAAATGTTACTCATAAGGGATTAATAAATACTATTTTTTGAAAGGTAAAGTTTAATAATTAATATATCATAACTAATTTCGAGCGGTAGTATTTATGTTATTAGTCATCAAATTGTTTGTCAAATAAGGTCAAGTAAGTTTCAATCAAGTCCAATAAGGTATAATAAGTTTTAATCAGGTCCAATAAGGCCTAATAAGTTTCAATCAGGTCCAATGAAGTCTAATAAGTTTCAATCAAATCAATAAGTTTCAATCAGGTCCAAGAAGTTTTCATCAGGTTCAATCAGATCCAATAAGTTGAATCAGGTCCAATAAGTTCAGATAAGTTTAGTTCAGTTCAGTTAAATTTAATTCAGATTAGTTCAGGATTTTGAAGGTAAAGAGAACGCAAACTAAGACTAATATATAAAATATCTTTAGGTGTGTGAGTAATATGATGTTAATAGATTTTATCTCAAAGTTTGTTTACAATGTAAAATATCAACTTTTACAACTTTCACTAATAGATCATAATCAAATATATTAATTTTAAGGATTTTTTGATTTTTACCACCTTTTAAAATCACAATTTTCAAGATAACCACCTTATAAGTTCATTTTTTTAAATAACCACCTTATATGACCTAAATCTCTTTAGATACATACCAATTGACAGATTTTGTCCACGAAACCGGTCTTAAAGAAGGATTTAATTTAAACCTTATGTACATTATAGTGAACAAAGGTGAAAGGTGATGAAATCGTTCTTAAACCCTTTTTGAGGATGATTTCCTTGACGGAATCTGTCAATTGGTAGGTATTTAAGAGGATTTAGGTCATATAAGGTGGTTATTTAGAAAAAAATGAACATTAAAGGCGGTTCTTTGAAATTTACGGATCAAATTATGTTTATATCACTGTATAAAACAGAAGAAGGGATGAATGTAAATAGTAGCTTCACATCCAAATTTTCTAACATTTTAGAACCCTCATCTATTCCAATTAGCTGAAAAGAATACTAAACCAATACAACACTAATGCTTTCCTAAATATTTGCAAATGTTTGATTACTAATTTTGTGACACGTACATTTATAATTAAACTCACATAAAGAAAACAACTTAACACTATTAATTCCTAGGAATTTCATAAGGGAATTAAATTCCCACAAATTGTAAATTCCTATGGGAAAATAATTCACATTGTAACTAAACAAGCATTATGATTACTGGTAGTAAAACACGTGTTTTCTTAATATAAAAGACAATGTTCAATAACTAATATGTAATGTACTTCTTGATATAAAAAACAATGTTCAAGTATATTTTTGCATGTACTTCTTAATATAAAAGACAATGTTCAAGTATATTTTTGCACAATTCACCAAATAAAACAATTTAACACCATATTCAGCATTGCAATGTATATTTCTTGTTATACATAATACACAATGTTCAATTATCAACATGAAATGTACATTGATATATATTGGCTACTGTAGTATTGAGTTGTTTTATTTTGCTGATTCATTCGTTCAATTGTACACTTACATCTTATATGAGGTTAAGTGAGAAAAAGTGTTAAAGACATAAATTAGATCATTAGACTTTGAAAATTTTGGAAAAATGTGAAAGTTAAGCAGTTTTTTGAGAATGGGAGCACTTTTTGGTAAATAGATTGATTAGTTGAATTAGTTAAATTTCACAAATGTGAAGATAAAATAGAGCTGATCAAATGAGCCAAAAATGACTCCCAAGTCTAAATTTCGGCCCGACCCGATTTGGCTCGAAATAACGGGTTTCGGGCACAAAAATTGGGCCAAATTTTGGCCCGACCCGACCAATGGACATTTGTTAGGGATGGCCCGACCCAAACCCGAGCCATGATCCCCTCTAAGATAAAATTGTACTAGATGTTCTTAATTCATCATGTTATCTTAAATAAACTCTATGTTCTTTTTTGCTTTACCCTTCCCTCTTTACATTTGTTTTTGCTTGCATTTTAATTCGTAGCAAAAACTTTCCTAAAAAAAATTCTTAGCAAAAAACTGCACTAAATGTACATGTATAGGATCTAATTTATGCAATGTTAGTGGTTTTCCTTGATTGTTTTATCTTCAATATTTGGTGCACCCAGTATACATGTAGTAGTACATATGTACACCCGGTGTACGTAAGAGTTCACGTGTACAAATAAGTGACAATAAGTTTCATTAAATTGACGAGGTTTGATAAGTTCACGCACTACCCTACGTCTTAGGTAATTAGATTCCATTGACTACTGGTTAAAATTAAACCATGTAAATCTCTTCAAAATAATACAAAAAAAGGTGATTAAGTCTTTGTAAACCTCCCTCAACTAAAAAAATTAAAAACTTACAATTTGCATCTTATACACAGGTATAAAAATAACCTCCAACCAATAACGCGAACCTTAATTCTTACCTCCGTCATCCTCTTATCTCTAAAATAGTGTGTTATAGTAGAACTAATTTAAACATTTGTCATAACTTGAACGGATCTAAAACTGATCCAGAAACAATAAAAACGAAGAAGCAATCAACAACCATAGATTAAACGGAAGGCCACAACCGATTTGGAAGGTTCACCTTGAAGGATAAGGAAAAGGGCCCCCCATAAAATTCATTTCACACACTAATCTCTAATTTGGCACACTTCCCCATACTCCCTCCCAAACTTAAACTTCACCCGTCATCATTCATCATCATCATCATCATCGTCTTCATTTTCTCTCTCCTCAAACTCAAGATGCAGAGCACTTCGGAAGCCAATCAGCGAATTGCGAGGATTGCAGCTCATCTCCATCCTCCAAATTTCCAGGTTTTTTTTTTTGTCGAAATTCTCTCTCCTCTAGTAATAAATAATAATCAAGTAAAATTTACGAGTTTTAATTGAATTTTGGGTGGTGAGAAATAATAGATGATGGAAGGAAGTTCGAATATTGGGCGGATGAATTGCAGAGCAAAAGGAGCAGCACCTGGATTTAAGGTGGCAATAGTTGGAGCAGCTGGTGGAATTGGTCAACCTCTTTCAATGTTGATGAAGATGAATCCACTTGTTTCTGTTCTTCACTTATACGACGTCGTTAATACCCTTGGTGTCACCGCCGATATCAGCCACATGGACACCGGTGCTGTCGTATGTTTTCTATTTTTCAATTGCCTACTTTATTGATTATTAGCCTTGTATTTATTTTAATTGAATTGGTTTTGATGGAGAAAAATATCTCCTACTTAATTGATTGAATCTAGGTTTTTTAATGGTTTCTGTTGGTTTGACTAATTTGTACTACTTCTTATGCAATACATATTTTAGAGTTGTTAATGTCTATATAGTAACATTGTTCTTGGAATCCAGCATTATTAACCTTAGATTTGATTTCTTTGATTTTTAAATTTATTCAACTCTATACACTATTTTGGAAAAGCAAGTCAATTTGACTTATTTAGATACAAAATTGCCTTAGAGATGCGACAAGCTTATTTTGGATCACAATTGAAATTATGAATAGTTGAAATTAATTTGGTGTGATGGGAGTTGGCTGGCTCGGAGTATAAAAAAATCAGTTAAGTTTTGTCATCTATGATGGTAACTATATCAAATATGTTGGTAGCTGAATTAAGTGTTAACTAGTACAAGAGAAGGATGGCACAGCTATGACGGCAGGTTTTGGCGAAGTTGGGATATTTGGGTGTTTGAAAATGTAATTGATTTTGAAGTCATATTGTTGATCGAATAGATTTGTAAGCTTGGTGCAAGTTCCTATGGTTTGGCTTGAGAAGGTAAATAGTGGCTTCATGTAAGCAAGGTGTTGTATAATGTAATGGAGGTGGAGTTACGATATTTGAGTGTATGAATTATAATTGATTTTGTATTCATATTATTGATCAGATGGATTTGACCGCTAGGTGAGAGTTCCTAGTGCTTAGACTCATAATTACAATATTAGCTTGGTAAACCTTAAAACCTCGTGTAAGCAAGATGATGTATAGTGAAATGGAGTTGGAGACTTGTTGAAGAATGAGATTTTCTTTCTTATTTGGATGATTATAAGATATTAAGATGAAGGGTAAAAAACATGGTATGATGCAAGAATTTACCAAAGTTCTGAATTCCTTAGAAGAGGAGAGATTTTTTTTTCTTTTTTCTAATTTATAAATTTCTCCCCATTCTTGCCTTTCCTCCCTCAATTCCTGTGGTTCTTCCTTGGATCAATCATACCCAAATTGACAATGTCTGTTTGTGTTTCTTTGAAGCTGATTCTTATGTTTCATTGGATAGGTACGTGGTTTTGTGGGGAAAGATAAGTTGGATGAGGCCTTGACAGGCATGGACCTTATCATCATTCCTGCTGGGGTGCCAAGAAAACCAGGGATGACAAGGGATGATCTATTCAAAATTAATGCTGGAATTGTTAAGACAATTAGTGAAGGAATTGCAAGGTGCTGTCCGAGAGCAATTGTCAACTTAATCAGTAATCCTGTAAATTCTACAGTTCCTATTGCTGCAGAGGTTTTCAAGAAGGCTGGTACATACGATCCAAAGCGTTTGCTTGGTGTTACAATGCTTGATGTTGTCAGGGCCAATACATTTGTGGTACGCTTCATTATCTTTCAATGATTTGTATGCAAGTTTTAGAAACTGCTACTTTTAGTTTATGATTTCTAACTGATGATCAAAGTTATCATCATGGTGTTCTTATGCTTTCTGGCTATTGCTTTGATGTTTCATGTAACTACCGTTGGCATGGTATCCGATCTTCATTTTACTCCATCTGACTCATGCTTAAATGGGCAATTTCTCAAATCTGTGACTCCCAAGTCTGAACTCATCAGATAGAATTGCTTCTTTAGCCTTATATCAGCTATATAACCATTTACCAACACCTTGAATAGTTTGTGACTGTAAGCCTGACACGTTAAACATAACTTAGAAATATGGCCTGTAAAGTTATAACAGATTTGTCTGATCTTTCGTATTACCCGTAGAATTGTCCACAGAAGAGTGTATTCTATATAATTCCTTTGTTTCTTACTACTTGCAACAATTTGACTTTTGCACTTTTCACATACTAAGTTTGACTTCGAACGTTATCATGTAAAGTGTTTTTGGATTAGTCTCAATATATAGTCAAAATATCAGCATATTATAATTTTTACTAATATATAGTTGGAGACATTAATGGTCAAAGTTAAGCATTGGCAATCGTGAAAGTCAAACTGTTGCAAGTATAAAGAAACGGTCGAAGTATATTGCAGTATGCTTACTGTTGACATCGTGTTGTACTGTTGTTATATCATATCGACATATCTTAGCATTACTAGTGCCTCGCATGAGATTATTTCCTATGGCGGACCAAGTGGAACTTTAAGGCACCCAATTTTGCATTGTCGATTGTAATGAGGCTATGTTTAAATTGTAAAGGTCTGATTACCAAAGGGATCGATTTTTGCAACTTCACAAAAAGAAAGCAAATAAGGCTATAGTAGATCTTTTACTTTTATGGGAAATTCAGGATTCTTCTTCATTCAGTGATGGCCTCTTCCATCTATACCCTTTCTTCTCCGTGGAACCCTAGATTTGGCCTTGGCATGAGCCACCTTCCTTTTCCACATGAGAGAAGCGACATGATACAATTCGATATGAAATTTCTACGTTGTCAGTTGTCACCAATTAGGGAGTCTGAGGATGAACATTCACGCCCCCTTTCCTTTAGAGGTGAAACTATAATTTAGCTGATTAAGATAAACCAACTCCATATACTTTTACTACTGATTGATGTGCGCACCTACGAATAATACCTGTAGCTGTAATGACATCATTGACTTGGATACGATATGAATAAACCAACTCCATATTCTTTCCCAAGTCCTATGCAGCATAAAGTACTTGTCCTCCTGGGGCATATGCCACTTTTATGGACTCAGAGAGCAAGATCTTTGAATTCGTTCAAGAAAAGCTGTGACACAAACATGGCAGCATTGATCCGCTTGCTTGCTACTTCGGTTAAAATACGCCTCAATTTCTCGCACACTGTGTGCTGTAGATGCTCCATAGGTCCTATGCCATGGTCATGACAAAACATGCCTGCAATTGAGCCGCAACAAGCAGCCATAGAAGGTTGTTGGACTTCATGCCTTGGGGGTTGGTGTGAGTTGAAAGCTGGATCCATTTAGCGACATCTTGTGCAAGTCTCATGCTGACAGCTGCAAATGCCTTGTGTAGAAACTATGAAATGCTGCTAATTTGACCTCGTAGAAGCAAGACCGGTGGAAATACTTCCCTTTTAAGACTCAAGTAATCAAAGGGTTCTCTTCCTTTGTAGTGCAATGTGATCCTCTTGTGATTTAGACTAGAAGGATATTGTCTTTTTAAGTTCCAGGAAGTGAAATGCACCTTTGTTTTGGCGTTGCACATCTTAACCTTTCCATTCTCTAGCTTTTTATCTTCTTGAGAGTTGAGACCATTTGACGCATGCTTATCTGGTTCAGCTGCTTGTTGTGATTCTCACACTGGATTGCTGACAGAAGGGAGGCTTGCACAGCTGTTTGAACTATATTTCTTTACTGGTCTTAAGACTTGAGAGGAATATCTTTTCCACTTTTAAGCTTCCTATGACTAATCCTGTACTGGATTGTTTGACACACAACCTTCTTTAATCTTCCTATGTAAGCTAGAAGCCTGATATATTTTCTCTGCTTACCCCTGTCCTCAAAGCTCAAGTTCTCCTGGGGATTTGGCACAAATGTGGTTTCACACTTCATTTGAAGGAGGCTTTTGATTTATCAATCCCCTGTTCTCAATCAAGCTCAGAGGTATTGACGCAGGTTTCACACTCCCTTTACTTCCATCTCCAAGTATCAAAGAAACAACAAACTATCATACTTGACGCAGAAGTTTGTTTTTTTGTTGCACCTAATTGCTAATTGTAACTCCATGGATGACAACCTGTATGCGCAAAACAGAAAAAACAGGAGAAATGGGTTGCCTTATCCTATTCCCTACTAGGCATGGAAGTGTCAGCTGATGATTTAAGGAAGTGAGAGACAGATGTCGGGCATCTGCTGACTTGTGACACAAAGTTTACAAATGGTGACTCTTTTAGCGCTAGCCTCTATGAATTAAATGGATGACATCTATGAAACCTGTTAATTGTTATACTTCCATAAAGACGACAATTTTTGTTTTGGCTGATCAGAGGTAGGCATGTTTGCTTTTAAGATGAAGTTACAACAGTTTCATTGTGACCAGAATCTAATGTTTTTATATGAGGTTGATCAATTTATTTCTTTGCGATGAGGTAACGTAGTTATATATGCTTGAGATGTGGTCCCTTAATAATGCACCATGTCCCCCCCCCCCCTTCTCAAAGTAAAGAACGTATGGAATATGGACTGTTATTGAGCTGCTAATTGTGGCCCTATATGACTCAAGTCTATTATGTGTCCAATTCTAGTTTCTGGCTTTTTAATATTACAAAATTTTTGTTTGTATTTCTCCAGGCTGAAGTTTTGGGACTTGATCCTAGAGAGGTTGATGTTCCGGTGGTAGGAGGCCATGCTGGTGTTACAATTCTTCCCCTCTTGTCCCAGGTTCGTGAACGCGAATGCTATCTGTTATGAACTTGTATTTTAGTGATGGTGCCATGTTACAGTTTCTTCTGTGACGCAGGTTAAGCCTCCATGCAGCTTTACTCCTGAAGAAATCAATAACCTGACAGATCGCATCCAAAATGGTGGAACAGAAGTTGTTGAGGTTGCTACTGTTTTTTCTTTGTCTGATTTCTTTTTTGTTTGGCTGATGAGAATTTTCTTTTTCCCTGAAATCTGATATTACTGGATTGCTTGACGAGCATTTTCTTTAATCATGTAAATGGTTCATCTATCATCTATCACCTGGATTTTAAGAGCAATTCATGACTCATGAGCTAGAGGATTAACTTTCTTTTAATTGGCAGATTCATAATTCAGGTGTAGCAATAGATCTTATTTAGCCTATATATAAACTGAGAATTCCGTTTCATCTTAACGAAGTAATTAATTGATCATTAATGGGTGCTGAATATTCTTCTGTCATTTGTAGGCAAAAGCTGGGGCTGGATCTGCCACTCTTTCAATGGTAGGTTGCTGTAAACTTCACTTTAATTTAGCTTTTAATTTGTCTCTCTTTCTGTCAGTTGGGAATATGGGATGGGATTTAAGATAAAGCCTTAAAATAAACCTCGCATTGTTTAGCTTTGATCGCCTCTCTCTGTTTTTTTAGGTGCGCCCTAACTTAGATGACCAATGATCTTTGGATTTGGCTATTATTTGCACCCTGCCCCTTTAGTAAAAGAAACCGATATTGACTATAGGATTCTTTGAACTGCAGGCATATGCTGCTGTCAAATTTGCTGATGCTTGCCTTCGAGGTTTGAGGGGAGATGCTGGTGTTATTGAATGTGCTTTTGTGGATTCTCAGGCACGCTCAATCCCGTCTTGCACTTTCACATACGAGTACTTTTAAATTCTACTTAATTCACATAATACACTTGTTTCTCACTTGTAGGTGACTGAACTGCCGTTCTTTGCAACAAAAGTAAGGCTTGGTCGCTCTGGAGCTGAGGAGGTTTTCCCACTTGGTCCATTAAATGAGTATGAAAGGTACATTAACACTTAAAATAAGTAGTATTATGATTTGCAGCTGAAAATCGACTTATGTTCTTATTGGCGTTTTTGGTTCGTTTTTATGATTTTCTTTTGGCTAAAATAAGTTTCATGTATGTATATATTAGGGCTGGCTTGGAGAAGGCGAAAAAGGAGCTGGCAGTAAGCATTGAGAAGGGTGTTTCCTTTACGAGGAATTGAAAATCATAAACGCCAGGCAAAGTTTTAGGTGCTGAGTCAAATGTATCTGAAAATAATTGGCATATCTGAAATGAGCTTTGTTAGAAAAACCAGGGGAAAAGGGTAGTTTTCTTGTCTCTTCACGTTAAAATGAGACTCACATTTGCTGATCTTTAGGATTTACTCTCTTAGTACTATCTTTCCTCTATGTGATACAAACATAATAATTGTGTTATTTGTATACATAATTCTAGTCTCTCTTACTTTAAGCCTTTGAAGCTTTTAGTGTATACTGTATAGTCATAAGTCATTAGTCATAGAAAAGAGGGCGAATAATTTAGTGACCCAAAAGCTAGCGCTATTTGTTATCAACACATTTCAGTAGCTGTAAGCCTGTAACGGTGAGTCTACCTGAACGAAAGTCCTCCCATATTTCTCAGTTAGTGTAGACAATACACGTCACTTTGCACTCTCAAGGCTTGGGACATATGACCTCATACAAGGGCACGTAAGTTTAACCACTAATCTGATTTTTATAGAAAAAGTTACTTCTACGTACATAAAGCATTACTCTCTCTGCTTTTTTGTATTTGCTACATTGTTGTTTTCACTAGTTTTTAGTTTTTACGAGATGTCCCTTTCAATCTTTTTTAGTGTACTTTTTGACCCTTTTAGCATTAAATGAGGTGAGGTTTCTTACTTTTTGATGAGAAAAGTAGTAAAAAAAAACTTTAATTACTAGGAAAAGTACAAAACATAATAAAAAATCATTACTTTTTGGTAGGCCAATTACTCCAAATAAGGAAAGTTTAAACAATGTAACAAGTAAAGAAAAAGCCAAAGCAACCATTTAAGAAAAATGTACCAAGTAAAAAAAAGTGGAGGTAGTATATCTTTTCCATACAAGAAAAGCTTAAAAGACATAAAGACCCATTAAATTAATCATACAACCGAATTAACATTTATGATCCCATTTGTCAGTTGTCACCAATCAATTACACGATCTAACCGGCTTTGCAATCCCATTTGTTAACAAAGGCACAAATAAATTGGGTTTTTCTATGATACACCCCTGTATTTTTTAAAATTTTACGTTATACCCCTAATGTTTTTTTCTTCTACATTGTACCCTTAAGTTTTTAAAGTTTTCTACATAGTACCCCTACGTTAAGTGTACGTAACGTTTACCGTTAAATTCTCTATGCATTTACGGGCTTTCTCAACCCTCCCTCCCCCGCAAGCCCCCGGCCCACCCCCACCCTATCCCCATCCCCCTCCCTCCACCCCCGCAACCACCATGACCGCCGCCCGGCCGCCCCGCCCCCCCCCTCCCCTTCGATTTCCCCCCCACCCTCTCCCCTCCATCCCTTCCCCTCCCGCGCACCACGGTTGTGAACAACAACAACCACCACCACCCTCGCCATTGTTTTTAAAAAAAATCAACCCAGATTCAATCGTGTTTCAATGCAAAATCAACACTTAGATATCTCTTTTCCATCTCGCAATCGCACGATGCATTGAAAATTGTTGCGGGAAATCGAGGGGAGGGGGTGGGGGCTGGGAAATCGAGGGGGAGGGGTGGGTGGGGGACTGCGGGAAATCGAGGGGGAGGGGGTGGGGGGCATGGAAATCGAAGGGGAGGGGTGGGGGGCTGCGGGAAATCGAAGGGGAGGAGGTGAGGGGGCTGGGAAATCGAAGGGGGAGATAGTTGGGGGGCTGCAGGAAATCGAAGGGGAGAGAGTTGGGGGCTGCGGGAAATCGAAGGGGAGGGATGGGGGGGGGGGCAGGGGGAGCGGCGGAGGAGGGGGGGGAGGGGCCGGGTTGGCGGGGGAGGGGTTGGGGAGCTGCGGCGGTGGAGGGAGGGGGGCTGGGGTGGAGGGGATGGGGATGGGGAGGTTTGGGTGGGAGTAGATTGTACTAAGCGGAGGTTTGGGTTGGAATTCAAAAATCATTAACGTCCGTTTTCATTAATACACACTAGGGGTATTTTGTAGAAAACTTAAAAAATACAGGGGTACAGTGTAGAATAAAAAAACATTAGGGGTACATTATTGAATTTTAAAAACACAGGGGTATATCGTAGAAAAACCCAAATAAATTTTATCGATGACACTGTTGACATCGTCCATATGATAGCTACAACTTTCAGGGTATGTCCTGGTGGGTGATGAGGAAACTTTGCAAGTCTTGTGTAAGTTTGTTTACAATGACACTAATATAGACCACTTTACTTTTTGTCCCGAAAAGGTATTTTGGTACATTAAGGATTACTTTATAAGTTAAAGGGATTACTTTATATAAGAGATTACATTTTACTTTATAAGTTAAAGGGATCACTTTATATAAGAGATTACATTTTACTTTAAAAGTGACCCATCGTCTAGAGGTGATCATGGGCCGGGCCGAGCCAAAAAAAATTGCCAATTGACCGGGCCGGGCCCAAATCCGGGCCAAAAAATTGTGCCCAAAGCCCATTATTTCGGGTCGGGTCGAGCGGGCTTTTTCGGGCCAAAACGGGCCGGGCCAAAAAAATAGACTGGAACGTCTTTTTTAGCTTGTCCAAAGCCCGCCCAAAAAAAAAAAAACGGGCCGGGCAAAAAAACTGCCCAAGCCCGCCCAAAAGCCGGGCCGGGCTGGAGTTGATCAGCATTACCATCGTCTTATCATGCAATATTGCTTCGATTTCTAGAGCATGTACAATGGTACATAGCTCTCCAACTTGCTCTCCACTCTCTCTCATCTATTCTCTCTCTCATCTATTATTTCTCTTCAATCTACTCTCAAGAACTATGTCTAAAAACACCCAACAACAATAAAACTCTTTAAAGAGCTCTCCATTCAACTTTTCATTATTTGGTGGTCCCCATATCAATAAATAAACCTCATTTCATATTATGATCAAAGTTATATAAATAAAGTTATTCATGTAAATTAAATATAATTACAAAAAAAATAATCTTTTTCATAATTTATGTAATGTAGATTTTTTTTTAAAAAAAATATGAACTTTGAATGCTAATATTTAATTTCATAAATAAAAAAAAAAAATAGTAGATTTTGTGTATGAAATATATCCAATATTAGGCTCATTTTATAGATAAAGAAAAATTATAGTTGTTAGGATAGTAATTATTACCATCTCTTTTTTAATTTTTAAAAAAGATCATTAAATGGTTGCAAAGAAGAAAATAAAACTTAAGTAATTGCAATAGTATGTGGGCCCACACATTGGAGAGTCATCTCTCCTTCGACTCAAATGATATCTCCCCCAAGAGCCACTTTGCAAAGTGTCTCCATGGAGATACACCCAAGAGGCCAAGACACACCCAAGAACCCCATTGTTGGGTAAGAGGTGGCTCTCCATTTTCTCTCTCCTTGGAGAGCTATGTTCTCTTCGGCATAAAACAACTGAACTGATTGCAACTGAACTGATTGCAACTGAACTGAACTGAACTGAACTAAACTAAACTGAACTGAACTGAATTAAATTATAACTAATAGTAATGATAATAATTTAGGAACCGAACTGAATTAAATTATAACTAATAGTAATGATAATAATTTTGGAACTGAATTGAATTGAATTGAACGGGCGATTGGAACCGAAGCCGGACGGTGCAACCGAACCGAACCGATTCGAACCGACCGAATTGAACCGACCGAAAATAAGTTAGGGAGAACAGACCTCTAGTTGGAGAACTAGTTGGAGAGCCCCATTGTACAAGCTCTAATAGTTCTTCTTACCCTATATAACTCAAACACTAAATTTACATGATTGTAAAAATATCATTTTACAAAGTAATTATCCAACCACCAAGCTATGAGTTGTACTTGTGATCTAATGCCCACCCAAACAATAAATTCTTTGACTTATTAAAACACCTAGCGTATTATTTGGTCCCAACTAGTTTTCATTAAAAAAAGTTTTAGAAAAACTTTGTATAATCAAAGCCACACAAATCTCTAATATATATGACAACAGGGGTGGGACACGAAAAAATAGAAAAAGAAGAAAAAAAAGAAAAAAAGGGATGGAACTACCTAATTAATGAAAAAAATAAAAATATGAAGAAGACACAACAAAAAGAAAATAGTGAAGATTTACAACACAGTCAGTTACCTCCCTCTCAACTAAATTTTTGAAAAAAATTTAAATATTCATGATTTAGTGGGATAAACAGATAAATTTTTGAAAATCCCTAGTATATTATATGTAACTAGTTGTTGACTCGGGCGATACCCCGAGGTTAATCTATATTTTGCATTACAGGTTAGTTATTCAAGATGGTTGATATCGTTCTCTTTTTTTTTGCTTTTTACTTTAAAGAATGTATTCGATTAATGAGAGTTTGGTGTTTAAGGGTGTTCATAACCGGTTACCTAGTTATTCGGGTACCCAAATATGCGGGTACCAGAATATGTGGGTACCCGCATTTGCGGGTAGCTAAGAAAAGCAACCCATTACTCGACCCTAAACAACCGGGTACTCGCAAAAGTGTCATAACTTTTTTTAATGAAAAATAATTCATTAGAAGAGCTACAGAAGAAGCTACTACTATGAGTGTCAAATCCCGATCCATGTTGATTACATTATTTTAGGGTACTACCATGAGTGCCAACTGTCAATTGCATGCCAACTATAATCCTCATTTCTCAAAAGGATCTACTACCAATCAACTATAACGTAAATATTCTTACTTGTAGATTGCATCACAACTAATTTTTCCATTAGCATGTTGATTCATCATATCCTTTTTTTAAAATGTTGAATTAATGATTCATCTAATCCAACTTCTCCTATAAAATGTTGATTCTTCTTATTATTTATCTTTTCTTTCCCCTCTGAAAGTCACATGCACAACAATGTGGTATTGGTAGCTAATAAGCTAACTTAATACATTTTCACAATTGTTTTATTTGTTTATTGTAAGAAGAGATTAATGTAACTGTGAAAAAAGAAAGAGAAAAACAATATATAATGATGTGTTTATCCGAGATACACGTTTAACTTAAAAGCAAGCCCATTAACCAACTCGATTTTTGCATCTTTTTTTTTAAAAAAATTCCATATTTATTACCTTTTTTGGGTAGACAGGTCAACATGACGGATCAAATTAAACATATCAGGTCTCCTGGACACCCCTGGTGTAGTTACAATTTGGTTCTTGAAGCAGAATCAATGTGGTTTATAACTATAAATTATGAAATATTAGGCTATAAACTTTTCTGATATGTTAATCATATACTTTTTTCTTTGAAATTCAAATATTATATTGTCTTCAAATAATTTTTCCCCCCCACAATGACAAATATGATATTGTAGATTAGTTGGTTAATACATTTGCATTTCAAATGGGAGGTCATGTGTTTAGCCTTAAACACTATATTTTTATAATTTAATTTGTGTCATTTGATTAGGGAGGGGAATACATGTGACAACATGGAAAATCATATTTAATTTGCATCATTTGTTTGGGGAGGAAGGGAGTACATGTGCCATCATGGGTATGCAACACCAAAATGGGGAAGGGAAGATTAGCAGTTGTACTTCTTACTTATATGAGAATGTTGGGTTTGATTAGTCATCCGAGTGTGTATTTGATGGTTGGTCTGGATCTTTTGATGGGTATGGAGCAAGCAAATGAAGGAGGGACTATTAGCGGTAGTAGTGTGCACTTTTGCTCCAACAATGTTGACGGGCCAAATAAGTTACCAAGTATTAAGGGCCGTAACTTTTGAGATAATTGGATGTAATGGTGGGTCTTCTCAATAATTATGGAGTATATTATGAGATGTAAGTTATCATAACCTTAAATGCTTTTCTTAGATGTATGTTATACTATTTTTTCTCCCCTATAAAAACCAAAAGAGATTGTAGATTAGTTGGTTAGTGTGTTCGTATTTCAAATGAGAGGTTGTGTGAATGTGTGTTCGAATCTTCACGCATACATTTTAGTTACTTACTTTGTATTATTTGTTTAGGAGGGGGAGGTACAAGTGGCAGCATGTCATTTGTTTGCTTTGAGTTTTAAATATATATCTAGATTAACAATTAATTTTATTTTATATATGTTTTCGTACGCATCACGTGCATATAAGGCTAGTAATAGCTTATCAAATAACGAGTTGTTGGGTTGGGTTTGTGTTTGAAAGTTCAACTCCAACCCAATCCTTTCAATACATGGGTCTTGTCACGTTGATCCACTAGATGAAGCAAATTAAATACTACTACTCTAACCCAACTACAATGTAGTAAAAAGGTAAATAACCCAAAGGAGCCCAAAAGAATGAAAGTATAAAAAAAAACCAAAAAAAGAAAAACAGAAGAAAGGCAGATGCTTTTATGATGATGACAATAGACACGTGGATAGCAGTAAATGAATGATAAGAAAGAAGTACAGATCATCAAGAATTTGGGAAGAATGGAGATCTGTACTCTGTAGGGATAGGACCACCTGAAAAGCAGCACTAGAGTTAGCCACGTCATCAAATATGGAGGGTGTTTCTGTTATTTTTGTGGAAATTAAGGTGCCATTTGTTACGCCGATCTTCGAAGCCCCAGACTTGTGGGATTCCCGAAAGAGAGAGTGTGATATGATTTTGACTTCAATGTACGGATGAAGTGAGAATTTTATAATCTTATCCAAAATTACGATAAACTCCTGCAATCCATCTATATTCTCAATTTAACCCAACTCGCCAACCTAAAGAGAGAGTTCGTTTTAAATGTGGGTTGAGATAAAAGACTACGGCGTCCGTCTCCTAATATAGTGCTTGTATTTATTTTTGGGTGTCAAAAAAAGTTATTCCTATTAATTTTTCTACTTTAGTTATGTACATTTTTTTTTTGACGGATTAGTTATGTACATTGTTGTAATCCCATTGGTTATTTTTGTTTATTTAAGTCAATTTTATTGGTTGACACAGATAACACAATTTAGCAAAAGTTTCAATTAATGTTTTGATTTTTTGTTTCAAAAGAATGAAAAAAAAAATAATTTACTCTCCAATACAAGTAAAAATATTAAATACAAATCATGATATGTTCCACTTTCCTAAATTCCCATGAAAAATAAGAAATAAACATTATATTATAGAACAGAGGAATAATATAGGTTGGGTTTTGAGGTTGAACAATTCAATTCAAAAATTATTCCGTTTAATCCATTTAACTAAAGATGAATTTAGGATGGGTTGACTTACTTAACCTATTAATATTTTTGCAAATTTTAAAATTCTAAAGTCAATCACAATAACTCTACAATTGCGAAGAAGGTAACGAAGTCAAATATTCATAGAAACTTAATTAAAAAATTAGGTTATTTAATTGACATTTTTTGCTTGAATGTTGTTCAGTTGTGCCAAGGATATGAATATTTTACTATATGAATGAAAAGATGGTCAAAATCTTATATGAGATATGATACGCAAAGGAGCCAATGTCTATGGTATAGTCCAAATGTGCTAGACCTTTTTTCTCAAAAAAAATATATAGTTTAAGGCTATTGATGTGGTAATAATACCAGTCCTCCTTGTGCCTTGATGGTGTTGACTGTTGACTGGTGAGGGCAAAGGGTTCAAGGATAAGTAGGAGGAAGAAACAAACAAAAAAAATTAATGTAGTAATAACCACATCAACGGAACAATATACGGTATACCTATGGCTAGACTCAGACTTTTCTTTTTAGTGGCAAACTGCAACGAATCTTTTTTTGTAAATTATTATTAAACTACATGCTTGGTAAAAAAAATAAGTGTTTTCGTAGTTATTAGTTATAAGATGGTGATAGATTATTCGAAAAGACGGTTTGACATTGAGTTTAACGTTAGGTTAAACGCACTTTAACCAATTAGTTCAGTGTAGCAAGAATTCTTGTTGCATCTATTAGCTATGCATTTCAACCTATTAGATAACCAAAATTCATAATTATTACCGCAAAAATCAGAACAATTCATCAGAAAACCATAACTATATATCAACCCAAAATTATAAGAGCTAGTCTATGTGGACTGTGAACCTCGTCCACACTAATATTAGTGTGGACCAAAGTCACTCATCTGACATGGTGACCCTTTCTTTTATATAGTCACCTTTTACAATTCAAAGTCACACTAATTTACCATTCTCTAATATAATAACAATTTTTTTTCCTCATACAATCACCTTTCTTAATTACATTAGTTTGTTATAATCAAAGTTACACTTTACTTCTATAACATAATAACCTTCTTTATCACATAATCACCAATTACATACTATGGCTACGCCTCTTGTCTTGTATATCTATTGTTTTTCAACATAGCATCACTTTTTTTCAGTAAATTACAATACTTACAACCAACAAAATGAAACTATTATGTAACAAAATGTCATATTTACCCTATAAATTTTTAACTAAAAAAATTATAATATCAACCAAGATTTTCATAACTATTAACCCAAAACAAAAACTTTCAAGCTAAAAAAAATTAATGATTCAAAAACAATAATTGTTAACCCTAAAACCATAAAGCTGACACTTCTTTTATCATTCCTTTCAAGATTGATTCCTTAATAACTCAAGAAACAACATCATTCCAGTTTTAATGGAGAGAGTTCTCACCCTTGGTGCAAACAAATGGTGGTATTCCATCCCTCTTACTCATGAAACACTCCGCTGCTCCTTTCTTTAGCAAAATGTTCATTTATTTCTTTGTACTTTGTTGTTTCTTCTCCAAATTCTCAAGAGTTTTGATTGTTTCTCATATTATTAAACACAATCTTAAGTTAACTTCAGTTGATTTGCCGCAATCAGAAGGCCTTTTGGAAATCCAATTCGACCACAAAAGTTCTAGATCTAGAGCTCTGATAGTTAAATTCCACCACCTAAAGTCAATTTTGTGCTATGATGTATGGTGGTTTTTATCTATATTTCTTTCTCCTTTCCATATTATTTCTGAAGTCATTTTTTTTTTTGACAACGGGGAAATGTGCATTAATTAAAAAACGGAGTACAACCTAACGCTAATACAACCAAACAAACACAAAGAAACTAAAATAAGCGATACTCGCTCTTACATAACACTTACAAAAACATAAATAACTTAAATTAGGATAAAACTGCTCGTTCTGGAGGCCTGAGTTGATAGATAACTTAGAGCTGATCAACTCTAGCCCGGCCCGGCCCGGTTTTTGGGCGGGCTTGGGCAGTTTTTTTTGGCCCGCCCGGTTTTTTTTTATTGGCGGGCTTTAGACAAGCCAAAAAAGAGGTTTTAGTCTAATTTTTTGGCCCGGCCCGTTTGGCCCGAAAAAGCCCGCTCGCCCCGGCCCGAAATAACGGACTTTGGGCACAATTTTTTGGCCCGGATTTGGGCACGGCTCGGTCAATGGGCAATTTTTTTGGTCTCGGCCCGGCTCGGACCCGTCCCGGCCCGTCCCATGATCACCTCTAAGATAACTGTAGTGAAACTCTTCTGCTGGTGGATGACGATCGCCAGAACCATGACGAAAGGAGTGGGAGGAGAGGGCTGATTTCACAAGCGGGGCAACAAAGTAACAGCGAGATTAGGAACTCGCAATAGGACCAATCCCAGTGACCTTCTGTCACATGGGATTCTACTACCAGGTGTCCTGAAAGAGTCACATTCCTTTGTGACTCAATACCCTTTGGAAGGGTAGTTCAGGCTTCTCCTTTGATGAGAAGCTCAAATGAGTTGACGCACTATAAACCCAATTGACAAATTGGAGAGCCGTCTTCGGATATCTTTTTGTGAAGGTAATGATTGAGAAAATCATTACCAAGCGAAATTGAAATATAACCATTGTTAGATCTCGAAGAACCATCCGATTTACAAAATCGGATAAAACAAACCCCATCCATGAAATCGCTTGCCACGCAAACCCTAACCAACCACATAAACCAGATCCAACATCTTGAAGACAAAGACTACCTCCAGCAATTAACAAAATTATCAACCAGGTTAAGTTAACAAACAACAAAACCATACTAAACAACCAAGAACTAAACAACCAAGATCCGACTAACCACTAGGGGAAGGGCGAAGGTAAACGCACAACCACCGGAAAACGAAAGGGGGATGCAACACTATCAGGGGAGGGGGGAGGGGAAGCCCGACAGTAGACCAGGGGGAGGAGAAAAGGTAAACTCGACACAACACTAAAAGGGGGAGGGGGAAGGGGATGCCCTACAACTTGACCGACGAAACTAGGGGGAGGGGGGAGCTCAAACCGACACCCAAGGGAAGGGGGAGGGGAAGCCAAACAGAGACCACGGGAAAGGGGGAGGGGGAGGGGACGCCCAAACTAACACTACCAAGACCACAAAACGGGGAGGGGGGAGGGGAAGCCCAAGCACGAAACCGGGCGACTAACTCGCCGACTACCTCAAATACTAGGGGATGACCGACGAAAACACTAGGGGAAGGGGGAACTACGCGACGGCTGAGCGGTGGTGCGACGCTACTAGAGATGGGGAATGGGGAAAGAAGACCGAAGACCGACGAGGGAAGGGAGGAGAAGAAAGACTCGAAAGAAAAACAGATGGTCGACGAAGTAGCAGGGGAGGGGGAAGAGACGGCCGACGAAGTAGCAGGGGAGGGGGAAGAGACGCCACCAGACGCGACAGGGGAGGGGGGACTACGAACTGGAAAAGACGGACCCCAACGTTAGGAAAAAACTAAGAGAAAACGAAAGAAAAGGCTATTAGAAACAGGGGAACTCGCCGGAGAACCAGCCGGAGACCTACGCGGCGCCGGAACTCCGGCGAGTTCCTAGGGTTTGTGTTTAGAGAGAAGGCAGAAAAGTGAAGTCATGTTGAGGTTACTCTATGTAGACTAAAGTTATCCATTAGTAATTTTTATTATTATTAGCTAACATATTATCAGTAAAAGTTACTACTATTCATTATGGTGTTTGGGAAGATAGTTCTGATTTTTAGTTTAACAGTAAGTTATGATTTTTTATTAGTAGTTGAGAATTTTAGGTTACTAGTTATGATTTTCAAGCTAATATTTATGATTTTAAATTAATAGTTATGGTATTTAATTGAATAAATAGTTATGAATTTTAGGTTACTAGTCATAGTTTTTGGTTAAATGGTCTTTTAGTTATTAGTTATGATAATCGGGTTATTAATATGGTTTTGGGTAAGAAGTTATTATTACTATTTTGATAATTAAAGTTTTTGGTTAATAGTTTTTGATTAATAATATGGTATTTGGATAAATATTTATGATTTTTAGGTTAATCATGATCATTTTTTGATATAGTTATGGTTATTAATTAAACTTTTCGTATTAAGACTTATTCTTTTGGATTAATATTTATAATTTTGGTTTAATAATTATCATTTTGGGGTTAATGGGTAAGATATTTTGGTTAATATTATGGTTTTGGATAGATGTTATGGTTTTTGGGTTGATAGTAATTGTTTTGGATCAATTGTTATGGTTTTGGTTATTGTTTATTGTATTTTGGTTAATATTATGGTTTTGGCTTGATAGTTATGATTTTGGGTTGATTATTATGGTTTGTTGGTTGATTATTTTGATTTATGGGTTAACAATTATTGCCAGTCAATAGTTATAATTTTTGGCTTAACTAATTGGCCTGTGGGAACGCATAACTACAAAACACAGTAAAAATATTAAAAGTGTGTAGTTAATTGGTTAAAGCGGTTAACTAATTGGTATGACATTAAGTTTAATGTTAAACCGTCTCATTATTAAAGACGAGCTGTTAGAAAAACAAAATTGAGCTATATTCTATCTATAAAAGGTACCTTTTCCCCCAAGAATTATTATTTTAACAATTTTTAAAAGAATACCTCAACCACTAAAAATTTAATTAAACAATGTATCATCGAAAATTAATTACTTTTACCCTTTAGACTAAGTCAAAATTCTCATATCATTACTTCATTTTTCACCCGATACCCCGAGTTTTAAAATTCACGTGGTCCTCCATGTTTCAAATTCGGTCCCTAAGTTTAAAACTATTCACGTGGTACCCTCAAACCCTTAATGACTAACGGCTAACCGGTTAGTCATTAACCCTAATTTTCGTTTTAAACTCTATTAACCCCTAATGCTAACCCTAATCCTAACCCTTACCCTAATCCTAACCCTAATCACCCTCCCCCACCCTCCCACCACCCCGCAGCCTCCTCCACCCGCCCCACCCCCTCCCCCACCCCCCCGCCCCCCCCACCCCCGTCGCCGCCCCAACCCACCCCACCGTACCCCCCCCCATCGCCCCCTCATTTCGAACACCCCGCGCCCCAACCCCGCGCCCACCACCCGCTTCCTTTCCCCTCCCCCCCCCGTAGCACCACCCTCCTCAAATTGCGTGAAACACAAAGAACGAGATTGCGAAAAACGGAGGGAAGAAGAAAATACGGGGTTGTGACGGGCGGCGGGGGGGGGGTCGAAATGGAAGGGGTGGTGGGGGCGCGGGTGGGGGCGCGTGGTGGGGGGGGAGGGGGCGCGCGGGTGGGGGCTGCCGTGGGGGGGGCGCGGGGGTGGGGGGGGGGGGCGGGGGGGGGCCGGGTGGTGGGGGGTGGGGGAGGGGTGGTGGGGTGGGGGTGGGGTTGGGTTGGGGTTTGGGGTTAGGGTTGGGTTGGGTTGGTTAGGGTTGGTTAAGGTTAGCATTGGGGGTTAATTAGGGTTTAAAACAGAATTAGGTTAATGACTACGTGGTTAACACCGTTATCATTGGGATTTGGGTACCACTGAATTGTTTTAAACTTAGCGTATTTTGAAAACTTATTTTTGAACTGTGAAAAGTTACTTCAATGTTGCAAAAGGCATCATACATGCGTTAGCTTATAAATCCTAATTTTTAATTGATATTTTTTTAATCAAAATTGTATCATAAGGGGAAGTTTGGTATACACACGGGCAAAACAAAAAGATTGAGAAAGAGAAATAGGGAGGAAAGAAAATGAGACAATTTCCTAGTCTATTTGGTTCATTTCCTGAAAGGGAAGGAAAGTCCCACACAATTACCTTGCAACTGTTTGGTTCAAGGAAGGGGAATGAAGTGGCATTTATGATTTACCCATAAAATTATATATTATATATATATATATATATATATATATATTATATTATATATATATATATATATATATATATATATATATATATACATTTATAGATAATACCTATTGAAAATTAATAACACACTTGCTTATTTAAAATACTATATTAACAATGAATTTGGGGTGCGTTCTCTTCACCTTATTCAACCTGAAATTATTTGAGCTAATTGAAACTTATTAGTTGTTGTTGGGTCAGACTATGGACCAAGACTCAAAAGGGTTTGGTCTATGTTGAGCCCACATTCTTCTAAGCTTGCCAAAGGGGAAGCACCTACTAATGGCTTTCCAAGGGTCCAACTCAAGAAGAAAAGGAACGACATAAACTCATGACCTAAGGCCTAAGCCCGTGTTTGGCCCTCTCTTCCTTGCTATAAATACTCCCATGCCATGCTCATGCAAGGTACGTTCATTACATGTTTAAGCACTCACAAAGAACCACTCGACTGATATGGTCTTAAGACCATCAATTGACTTAAGCATTGGAGTGAGTTTCTTCGGAAAACCGTTAAAACTAGTAAATCACATGTTATCATCCATCTAAGGAGATTCATCACATTGCTTTGTATACAACCCATCAACACTCTATCATTATCAACATTAACTAATCCACTCAACTAATTTAGACAGAATCATGTATTATTTGAATATATTTTGTAAAAATATAATAACTTATTGGAACTAATTTAAACTTATATGAACGATAGAACTTGTTAAAATTTTGTTGAAACTTGTTGATACATATTAAAAAAAACTATCTTAACTCAAGATTCTTGAAATATATTTTTTTAAAGGAAAGAGGACGCTTGGACAAGAAGACTTAAGTGAATAAATGATTGAAGCAAAATAGCGATACTAAAATGCAAGAAGAGGAGAGTCAACTATTGAGAACGCAGAAGAGGAATTAGGGCCTGTTCTCCCCAGCTTATTTTCAGTTCATTTTAGTTCAATTCAATTCAGTTCAGTTCAGTTCAGTTCAGTTCAATTCCTAAATGATAATCATTACTATTAATTAGTTTTAATTTAATTTAATTCAGTTATGTTCAGTTCAGTTCAGTTCAGTTTAATTCAGTTCAGTTAAGTTCAGTTGTTTTATGCCGAAAAGAACAGGCCCTTAACCCACTAATTTTTCTGATTCCCGGCTTTGAAAAGTTACAGAAATATACAACCAAAACCTAGTGGGTTATACTTATAAAACCACCTTTATTTTTTCATCTAAAAAATCAATTTCAAGTTAAATGAACAATATAAAGGGTTGTATTATATTTGAATTTGTCTTCTTGTTATGAATGAACACTTTGTACTTTGAAGTTCTTAGAATGGGAGGTACTTAAGTAATTACTAATCAGGTCGTCGTGAATGAAAATTGGAAAAATGCTATTAAATGGGTTAGTGGGTACATCGATTTTAGGTCGACCCATTTATTATTAGGTTGGGGTGGGTTGAGAATCTCAACTCGTTAAATTAAACCGGGTTGAGTTGGGTTGATCCTCAACCCAACCCAACCTAGGGTCGACCCATTGCCAGCCCTAATTAATATAGTGTCTGTTTCCTTTTTGGGGGGTCAAACTTTAAAATCTTTGATCAAATATTTTTATTAATATATATATATATAGAAGAAACATACTCATGTGAGATCTTGTTAGATTCGCCTCAATGTGTACTTTCATCATATCAATTTTTTATTAATATGGAACTGAAAATATTGAAAGTCAATAGCACGTGTTGGTGCAAAAATAATCAAACACTATATTATGGGACGAAGGAAATGTTATCTAAGCATATGAGTCATGTTTCACCCTTTTTTCCCTTCCTTGATTCATGTGTCACTTACAAGTGTTGTTTCATATGTGCCACTTATAATTAAGAAAAAAGGGAAAGGTGAGATAAGGTGGGGTATGTTAGGTTAAAATAATACTTACTGTATTTCATCTACTCCCTTTTTATATATAAAGAACTACTCAATAGGATTCTTAACCATATTCACCGGTAAAGATAATCTTCTAAATATTTCAATTTATAAGAAAAAAACATGTCATTTGGGGTCTTGTTTGATTCATCTTTATGAGTATTAAGAATATCAAACTTTTATAATTTTTACAAATATGTAACTAAAGATGTTGATGCTATAAAATATGCATTGGAAGTAAGTAGTTTTCATAAAATGGAGGGAGTAATTGTAACATACAAAGTTGACACATTTTAAAAGGAAGCTATGTGAAGAGGAGAAAAATAGAGATACATAAAAAGAGCGGCTCATGTGATAGTAGAGAAAAGCGGAATATATACCAAATTAAATAAGGCAATATTGCAATCAATGTGTAACATTCGAATAGGAAAAGTATTGCAAGTAATCTCTATTATATAAGCCAAGGAATGAGGTATGGTGTCCCCCTTTGAAATGACTAGAATATCCTTTAATAATTTAAAACAACGGTTTCTTTTTATAAAAAAATAAAACATGAAAATCAATGCAACTTGCCATATGGAATAAAAAATGGAATATGCAATCAACATTAATAACTTGACAAAATAGATTGACACAATCAATTCATGAAATTAATTAGAATATTCAATAAAAAAAGTTAGTGATATATCCTAACAACATAATACTTCGTATTTACAATCGTTAAAGAACTATACTAAAGCAGCTGACAAGGAATTATTAAATCATCGACCAAAATTTTCAGCGGCGGTATTGAGCAGTTAAAAATCGGTCACCTTCAATTTAAAAAGATAATAACATCTAGAAAAGAACCTCAATAATTTTAGATTAAAAAAATGTCCATTTGTACATATAGCTACATAAGGTTGTTGACGCACGCATTGCGTGCATATACAACTAGTATGGAACAAAGGGAAGTAATTATACATTTTAAAAATTAGAAAAGTAAAAGAGTCACCATAAAAAAGAAGGGTCATCAACGAACATTGATAGAGAAAGAAGGAGTATGCAATTTGTATGTATAAAGTATAAACCATATTAAATCATTATAACTAATATTAAGTCTTTGTCTTTTGAAAAAAATTACACAATCGCATTAAATTTTTTCTAATAAATATATGCATAGAAAATTTGTCATAATACTTGAGAGGACATCATTAAATGTGACCTAAAGTATCTCACATCATAAGCTGAAAAATGTGACATTTCATTTGATTTTGCTTTTGATTCTTGAAACGAATTAGAGATCGTACAAATGTGTGGCTTGATTGAGCTGTAATTTTTTTTTGCCATGTGATTGCACATTAAAATTAGGTTTATCAAGCTCACAATCCAGATCTTTTTGTTTAAGAAGAGGGAATATCGCCATCAAAGAAAAAAAAGGAAGAAGAGGGAATACTTTTCATTTTAAAGGAAATCAGAACAGGGGTAGGAAGAAAAGGGAAGATTTAAGTACTGAATTTCACCTTATTGATGATGAAACAATTTATAGGATATACTTTCTCCGTCTCTCAATAAGTGCAACATAGAGGAATTGGAGGAATACTAAGGAATGTAGAGAGGAAAAGTTAGGACAACAATAAAGTAGAGTAATTCAAGTGATGAAACAAAAAAAGTTGTGGTTCCCTCTTGTTTTTTGGTGGCATATTTGTAATAATATTGAACTTTATTGTAACTATTCCAAATAAGGAAAATGTTGTACTTATTGAGAAATAGAGGTAGGATGTTTTTTTTTTCCATATTTTCAATATTCACTATACTTTGACTTTTGCTTTTTTTTATATGCTACGTCTGATCAAATATTTGTGTTCAGTACTCTTGTATTTCACTAGCATCTTAGGGCCTGTTCTCCCCAACTTATTTTCAGTTCAGTTCAGTTCAGTTCCTAAATTATTATCATTACTATTAATTAGTTATAATTTAATTCGCTTCGGTTCGGTTCAATTCGGTTCGGTTCGGTTCAATTCAACTCGCCTCAATTCGGTTCGGTTCGGTTCAATTCAATTGTTTTATGCCGAATAGAGAGTATTATTTAGTGTAGCGACATAAACCAAGAGAAGGAGAGAATCGTGAAAGTGGTAAGGAGGAGAGAAAGTGTGAAACTGAATCTACTTTGTTTATTTATTCAAATAGGAGTATAATATGTTTATGTGAGAGTAAGGAATTACGCGGGTCTAACAAGTGACGGTAAGATAAGGTGAAAAGACAACAAAAAATTTATCAAATACTGAAAAAAGAAAAAGTAGGAAAATTTATATGAAATGGAGTTGAAAGCAACGTAGGAAGCACTTTAAAAATGAATAATTATGTAAAATTTATTTGTAGGATGTTGTTGGATTTTCTAAACGTATAATTACATGATATCATACATATATAAGTTTATCTAAAAGATAAATAAAGATATTAATAGTTAAAGTTGTTTGTTGGCAATTATAAAAGTAAAAAAATTACGACTATAAAAAACCCGGAGGAAGTATTAGTCTACAATTAATATTGCGCGTATAATATAGTCTAGGTTAAGATTTTTGTTTCCTACTATTAATATGTAAAATAAGAAAATGATTTATATAAGAAGCTTTAAAATGAGAATATTGAATAATAACTTATCATCTTTCATAAAAAAAACTTATCATCAATAATACCAATTAATGCGCGACTTGGCATGAAATTATAAATTAATACTGCCATCTTAAAAAGTATATCTATTGTTTATTCCTAATCTTTAGGGTCGTATATATCATAATCCTTAAAATAATTGAAATATCTTTTACTTCAATCTAAAGGTTAAAACTTAAAAGTATGTTATTCAGGGAGACATCAAATCAATAGCAACGGCTTTTGAACATTTCACACAGGACACCAAAATTTAGCTAAAGATAATTAAGATCAACTAATATTTTATTACTATTAATAGTACTGATAATGTTTATGAGCACTAGTTGCATTTCATAGAGTTTGTTGTGTTGTTGGCTTGTTGCAGTACTGGAGGCGTGTTGGGTGTACAGTACAAGTGTCATTATTAATTTTCTATATTAAAAAGACTAAATCTTTTTCTAAGTTGTTGATAATGATTAATTTTATATTTTGAAATTAAAAAAGAAATAATTTATCAGTATCATATCAATTATCAAATGCAAGGAAGGTGGAGAGAATCTAGAAATGCCCCCAATTTACTTTTCATTTCCACAAAAACCCAAAAAAAAAGTAAATATTTACTCCTTAAAAAAAGCTACTAATTAAGTGAGAGAAAGTAGAGAGAGAAAGAAGTAATATGAAAAAAAGCAGAGAATAAAAAGAGACCGGATGTTGACAAATTTCATGTCACTGTTCTTAGAAGGTCGTTTGTTTGTGTGAAGATTTCTTATCTGGGATCTCTCTCATTCTCTCTCTAAAAAAAACTCTCTCTCTCTCTCTTTTCTCTCTCCTCATAGTTTCAGACAGTGGCCCAGCAGATCGAAATCTCCATCTTTTTCCTCCTCTTACCTGATGACGATCTAATAAGCTCTTCCCTCAATGGTGTTAGAAAATCACCCACTTGTTTATTTTATCTTTTTTTTTTTATATTTATTTTATCTATTTTCTAACTAAGGGTTTATATTTTAAAGGAAAAATCTTTTCTTGAAACTCATTTGTAAAGTTCATTCCTTTTTCAGTCTCTGAGGACTGAATTCTCATGATGGGACTTTGGGGGACTTTTATTTTCTTTAATAATCTTCCTTATTGAATGATTGAATCCTTAGGCAAGACTCTTTTGGAGAGAGAAACAGTTTAGAGAGAGAGAGAGAGAGAGTGATTGGAGGATGTGGGTCTAAAGGTAATATCTTTTTTCTACTATTTACCTAAAATTAGATTTGTGGGTTTTTGATTTCTGGGTTTTTCTGATCATTTTGGTACTATTGTTAGTCTTTAATTGATTCTTGCTCTTTTCTATAATTGGGTCTTGTTTAATATAATAGTTGCTTTTGATTGTTTAGATAGTTTGCATTTTTGTGTAATTTTGTGTTGAAATCCCCAGTTCTTCTCATATATATTTGCTTGGATTTGGGTTGGGGATTGCATTTAATTTTAATTTGTTGGGTGTATATCTATTGGGGATCTATTGCCTCATTATTTTGTCTTGAATTGATATTTCCTTATCAATAAGTATTGAAAATTTTACTGCTTTTTTCTTGTTGAAAAGAGTAGGGTTTTGATAATTCAAGTCTAAATTTTTGCCTTTCTTCTATTTTCTTGTTGAAAAGAGTAGGGTTTTGTTTACCTTTATGGTTTATTCTTCTTAATGTTCTTTGGAAGTGTGATACATGTTAAATGGGATAATCTTAACATCTTCTGATTGATTATTGATTGAAGGGCTCATCTAATGAGCTATAGGTGTAATCCATGAAAGTTAAAGAGATTAAACCAAGCTAATTTAGGGTAACTTGATATTTTGGGCATTAGTTAGAGCGTGGATGCTGCTTTTGTTAAATTGACCCTGCCTTCTACACTTCATAGGTCTTCCAAGGTTGCATTTAAGATTCTATCACTTTCTGTTACTTCGATGATGCTTCTCGACAAATTGGAGAATCATTCAACTTGTTGCTGTGGAATTTCATTCGAGTATGTGGGAAATTGATTTGGATCTCAAGTGGTGTTGATATTTTAGTACCATATCACAATGTTACTATCTCCCGGTGGGAGTTTGTTAACTGAAATTGATCTGTTCTGTTTATTGAATGTCTGGAAGATAGTGTTGGTTAGGAGAGTTGTTCTCCATGTGGGTAGTGGTCTCTAGAGGCTTATGATGACATGTGGGGCTATTGGCTTCCTTGGTTGTGTTTTTGAGCTTATGACGTGCATTTGCATATTTTCTTGAATGAGAGACAACTCTTGGGATATAGTTGCTATTGGGCTGCTCTATATTTTGGGTGAGGAACAACTTTACGAATCTTCTTTGCTGGGATATTTTACGTATCGTACTGTTTGAAGTGTCAAAGCATGCCACTGAAATGGAATACACATTGTTGCATGGTTGCCTTTCTTCTTTTGGTAGTGTATCGACTGCAAGTAGGCTTTTATCAATTAGTGGACTGCCTTTTCAAAAGTTTCATTTTAGAGCTGCACTTGTGAGATATATAAACTTGCACTGCTATACATAGATATAGTTTTCTTAATGTCAAGCTCATTCACTGCTTCCCTTTATCGTAATTAAACTGGTTTACTGGAGGCTTTTCCCGGGAAAAGCTATTGTTATAATGTGGCAGATAATTCAGTATCTTATAATTTGTTTTCATTTTATGGAATGGAATCTGGATACTGCTGCGGTGTTTCTTTTTTTGGTTCATTTGGGGAGGGGGTGGTCTGCAGGTAGTCAAACAACTTGGTAATATAGACAATGAGGATTGTTGAATTTGGTTGCTGTCGTTTCTCTTTGATCCTGGAAGAGAGAGGGAATGGGACTAATGCACCATTCTTATAGGGCTTTAGTAGAGATGAAGTAATAGATTGACTTAGATCACAAAGTAAGAAGTGTTTGAGGGATACTTTCTTTTAACAGGAATGAGTCCTGCTAATCTGCTATAGAAGGTAAATTCAATAAACAGGAAAAAGAAACGATGTTTGTATGGTGGTGGTTCATATAAATTACAAGTCTCAATCTAGAAATGTTTAAAAATTTTCAACTTGTATTATCCCCTTGGGGGGAGGGGGGGTATGGATGAAAAGCCATGTGCTCAATGTGGGAAACTTTCATGCACTTTCCTTTTCTAATTTGGGCTCCCTCTACATGTTCAGAATACTTCAGAATATCGGAGTACATTGTTTCGCAGAGAAAGTAGAACCCTATATGATTCTCCTTGTTAGTGACCTTTTCATCCTGGTGCGAGTATTGCCTTCTTTGATTCTCAAGTTATAATCTGCTTATGATGATAGATATGACTGACGTAAATTTTACTTCTGACTTTAAGGCTGAATATGACTTGCTGTCATTGATCAGAGTGTCCTACTATTGGCTTAACATAACCTAATTTTCTCCGATTGACATGGGCATTGGGGGACGCTTGTCCAGATAGAATGTGATCCCCAATTGCGACCGAACCCCCATGAAACATGTATCTCATCTCGAGTTGGCAATTTGGGTCAATGGGTCAAGTTCGGGTTTGATTTTGGGCTAAGCTCGAGATATGTTGACACTAATTTAGAAGTTGATAATTTTACAAAATATGGTATATGTGTCGAATTGGGTGAATTTTAGGGTGTTCCACTGCAGTTGGAGTCGAGTTTGGGTTTCTTTTGATAACATTAGGTCGGGTTATCAGTTTGGTCTGAGATTGCCCGCTCTAAATTATCATTGAGTTGTATGTATATACTCTAATATCTCATCTCTTCTTGACCTGGGAGGCTCGGACGATGCAACATCAGATGCCATCAGTGTTTGGATTAATGAATTTTTTTACTGAAGTCCTATATTCCTGAGGTTGCTTTGCCAAGGGTCAAACAAGTTGGCATATCTTGTTGGATAGTGAGCTCTTAATCTCTGCAAAGATGTCTATGTTTGTATCAATTATGTGAGCTACGTGACGTGTAAACTGTTGCAAGATTATCCTTATGGGGATTTCGGGACTATTTACTGGTGGGTATGCAGGAGGCATTGCTTAGAAGAATACAAGTTTCTGTTGTTTTATTACCCTTCTCCAATCAGTAGGTGTGGATCGGTTTATTGATATGTCTGTGGAAGTCCATGTTTGCTGCTGTGTTCAAGTGTAATCTGATGGTGCCTATTTCTTACTCGAATTATTTTGCCTTAATTTGCAGGAATGGGAACAAAGGTGCAGACTGAGAATTACTTGCCTGCACATTACTCAATGAAGGACCTTAATTGTGAATCTAATGGTGCTAGTTGGCCTTCTTGTTTTGGCGAGAGCAATTTATCCAATGGACAATTCTATTATGGTTTCCTGCCTAGGACTGTTGCTGATACACAGACAGGATATGAGAAAGATATTGTAAAGCAAACAATGATTGAGCATGAAGCCATATTTAAGAATCAGGTACGTAGGCTACACATTTCGGTTATTTGAGTTTGACTTAATAACTTTATGCTGGAATTGACGGAATATAATGAAAGTTTGAGTCCGAAATTTACTTCACGAAGATCCTACCATTCAAATGTATCTTATAGGTCTATGAACTACATCGACTATACAGAGTACAAAGAGATCTGATGGATGAGTTCAGGAGGAAAGAACAAATTAAACGGCGAATTCCCTATGAAACATCATCGTCTTCAAGCCCTGTACCATCCCAATTGCAATATGAGGATGTGCAAAGATGGAATGGTCCAACTTTTCCGTTGTCAAACTCAGTTTGTGGTAGAACTCCCATTTCAGTTCCCGATACTGTTCACTCTTCACCATATTCTGCCAAAGGAAAGAGCATACAAGCTGGGCCAAGTTCATTGCCTAATTGCTATAGCCCAAAGAACTCCGAGTCAGAGTCCAGACCCACGAAACTTAGAAGACGAATGCTTGATCTGCAACTCCCAGCTGACGAGTATATTGACACAGATGAAGTGGAGCAATCCAATGATGTCAAAGATTCTGATAATATAAGCCCATCCCCTGATAAAAATAGAAAGTTTGCAGCAGGGAATGGCAAACTATCTATGGTCTATCCTGGAAAAAATGAATGTCAGGGAGATGCTTCAAGATCTGATCTTCATGTCAGTAAATCTAGGGCTCTGGCAGACTTGAATGAGCCTCTACATGTGGAAGAAGCAACCTCTGTCTCATCTGTTGACTTCTTGCACCGTGGTGGCAATCGCTGTGACGTTCAGTACAGGGATCTTTCTACAAGATTTTTGAGTTCATCTAAGGATGTTTCTCAGAACCCCAAGAATGGCTGCACGAATGGGACTCTAAATAATGTCAGCTTTGGAAATAGAGCTAATGGCCCTGACTGGTTCAGCTATGCATTAGAATCAGGTAATAATGGACCTCAGTTTTCTTTTCTAGAATGTGGTTCCCCTGCATTCATTATACCTGATCATTAGTACAACTTCAATTTTAGTGGTATTCTTGTGTCTTTTTGTTTGACCTTTTCTTTTAGTATAACTAGATAGTTGTGCCTGCTGTTGATCATTATATCTCTGTGTTTAAATTTTAGAACATAAAGGCAGTATGAGATCCATCAATCAAGGAATCTGTCCAGAAAACGTGCCTGTGCCATCTCAGCCAGTGCATATACTTCTTGATCAAGCCTGTCAACCTCCGGCTTTTCTGACCAGTGATGTCAAGGGAAGTCCATGGAAAGCAAAATCTGGTGGTAATGTTGAAAAGTCTGACAGTGTTTATTCTCTGTCCAGCTACAATGTTCCTGGATCAGTTGCTTCTCATCTTCCAATTCAACCTGGATATTTTCATCCCTCTGATTTAAACAAGTCATGGGATCAATGTGCCTCCGCTTGGGGGAAACCCGGAAGCTTCCTTAGCCAAAAGCCCATATCATTACAAACAAGTCCATATCTAACTTCTGCTACCTTGAGCAAGAGTCCTCAATCGTCCGCCCAAAGCAATGACTTGTTTGGTAATAATAAGTGGAATCTAAATAGCAGCCCTTCAGCTTTGGGCAGTGAAATGCCTGTGAGAAATGGGTTTTATGAAGGTTCATCATATGCTTTTAAAGGCATTGATTATGTAAATAACAGTTACATTGATAAAAAGATGCCTTGCTCCAGTATCCACCACTTCAAGGCTTCAAGTTGTACTGATATGAATCCCATTAAAGATATGAACTTGAATGTGGCACTTCCAAATGGTGTGTCTGACGATCATTTTAACCAGCAAAGTGGTAGGAACATAGACAAGATTCACAAGTCGGAGGATCCTCTAGCTGTTTTGCCATGGCTTAGAGGAAAGGGTGCTTGCAATGACGAGGTGGAGAAATCAAGGAAAGCTCTCAATTCACTGGAACCAGCTCTTTCTCGATGGGGTTCTTCAGCTGCATTAAATTCATGTGAGGGTGATGCTAAAGCTAAGATAGCTGATAGTAGCAGAAAAATTCTTGGGGTAGCCATTTTTGAAAATCCTCCAACACCGAAGAAAGAGATCTCAAAACCTTTGGTTTCTCATAATTGTTCAGTAAACAAGGAGAGTGCAAGTAGTGGAAGAAAAGGTGGTTTTGATATGAATGTACCTTGTGACCTTTCAGATGAGGAAGAAGTTGTGGTTGTAGAGGCAAAGATTAAAGCTGAATTTGCTACTCCGAGACATTATTTTGATCTCAATTCGTGCTTAACTGAGGAGGAAATTCCATGTGAAATCTCTTTTGCAGAGAAGAGAACCTCCGTAAGGGTTGGCACCGGTATAGATTTGGAAGCCCCCTTCATTCTTGAAGACGAGGAGGTTGAAGATTCTTTAATAAAAGAGACACAGAAAGAGGCGGAGTTACCCCAACATAATGCTGATGGTGGAGAAACCGAACTTGCCAAGTCAGCAGCAGCGGCAATTGTTATCATGTCATCATTTGTTAACCTAGATCAATCTGAGGAAGCAACTTGTCTTCAAGTAGACACTGACATGGATGATCCCCTTCAGTGGTTTGTTGATATTGCTTGTTGTAATGGAGATGATGTTGAAAACGGGGATTGGTTACCTGAAGGCTTGGATGATTTTGAATTGATGACTTTGAGACAGAAAGAGTGTAATGAAGAGGAGTACTTTCCTAAACCAAGCTTTCCCGAAATCCCAAATGTTGAAGAAAAAGGGACATGCCTCTTAACTAGTACTAGAACACGAAAAGGATATGGTCGTCGAGGAAGACAAAGAAGGGACTTTCAGAGAGACATTCTCCCGGGCCTTACATCACTTTCTAGGCACGAAGTAACTGAAGATCTTCAGATGTTTGGAGGCCTAATGAGAGCTACAGGGCATCCTTGGCATTCTGGGCCAAATCGCAGGAATGCTACTAGAAATGGTTGCGCTAGAGGCAGGCGACGGGCTGTCGTAGCAGCCGCCCCTGCACCAGCAAGCACAGTATGTGCTCTTCCATTGAAGCAACAACAGCAGCAGCAGCAGCAGCAGCAGCAGCTACAGAATAACAATACAGAGGTGGGTTTGGAGGATAGAAGCCTAACGGGATGGGGAAAGACAACTAGACGTCCCCGAAGACAAAGGTACCCTGCAGGTAATCCTGCCCTTCCTCCTGTACCTTTGGCGTAAATTATTTGGTGGAGATTTATGTATCGACGAACATATAGAGGGACAATACTGGAGTAGAGTTGTTCGTTAAGGCATCTGAAACTGAGCTTTTCCTTTTTCCTTTTTTTAGCTAGTGAAAAAGGGGATTGTCTTTGTACATGTTCTGTTGCCCAAAATTTGGGTCCCCTTTAATTATGTGGCTTTGCAGCCAACTTTGTATTGTTTCATGAATAATGTTGCATGGGTTTCTTGTCCTAGCTTATGTGCATGAGCTAATGAACTAAAGTAGAATATGCACCGGTGTGCTTGTCATCAAATGTTTAGGCAGTGTTATGCTGTATGATACTATGATTCCCCCTTGTTTCTGACGCGGCTGGACGGCTGGTTAGACAGTCGCATGACTGCACCACTTCAACCCCTCTTGGAAAACATATTTCATGACTGCAGCTTGAGACAATTTGCGCCTGACTCTTTGTTATGCTTTGTTTTATTTATTTTTGGTGTATAGGGATCCATGAAGGAACGATATAAACGGGATTTCAGTCACATGTCTTGTGTATCACCTCCTAGTAGGCTTGTCAAATTATTGACTGATATGAACGCGACTCAAGTAAAACCCAATAAAAATGACAAAGACCTAGAAGGCCATGTACTTCAAACCTGCAAGTTTAACTTGGCCGACCTGAACTCGGGCTGCTAAATATGATGTAAATTTGCTCTTAATTCGAAAACCGACCCAAAAAAAGATAAGTGAAAATCTCCAACCGCCACGAAAAGTTAGTACTAAGAATGTTTTAAATCTGGAATATTACATCCATCGTTTCGAACCTTGTTTGACCAACCTATTTGACAAGTCTACCCTTATACTTAACCAATTAAGTTAGACAACATTTTATGTTTTTTTTCAGTAAAATTAATTCATTAATAAACAGTCAAACAACATCTACAAGAGAAATTCGAATATAACAAATTGAAACAAATAACGGATTCTTTCACCAAAACTACAATCATTGAGTAGATCTTGCACTGTAGGAGATCCTTCGCACATATCACTGTAATATATAGCCCTATCGGAGTAATGGAGTGACGATCTGACAATATGTTGTAATCGTGACGATTTTCATCTGATCCATTTGAATGTATATGAAAAGTTGAAAATTGTTGTGATCCCTCCTCAATATCAACAAACTAATTTTACGGTAATCAAAACTAAGATCCTGAATATTACCCCTATCTTTTGAGAGAGAAGTTCCCCACAAAGGAGGAAGCATTGATAACTATGCTTTGTTTAATTGAGGAAAAACATGTATCTTTATTATGATTAGTCTCGGACATATTATAAACATTGCTGAGGGTTGTATGCTTTGAGCTGCTGTCAAGTGTCAAATACCTTCATAAATGTTGTATTTGTTGTGAGAAATATGGAGAGAGAGAGAAGCTATAGATAGAAATATATCAGAGAGTGTATTGAATTCGTATTGTGTAAAACTGATTCTTACATCGACGGTATTTATAAGCAAAAATTCTACTATGTACAATTGCAAATTCAACGAAAAACTGCGCGGGGAAGAAAACTTTGCCTAACATGCATTAAATGCATGTCAGGACATTCACTTTGGTAAACAGTGGAATTTGGCATTCCACTGTACTCTCAACACTCCCCCTTGAATGTCCACTGATAACTCATAATAGACGTTGTCTCATTAAGAACCTTGTTAGGAAAAACCCTGTGGGAAAAATCCATAACTAGGGAAAAGAGTACAACTATTATATATCATTATATGCTTAAAATTAACTGCCTCATTAAAAACCTTGTCAGGAAAAACCCAGTGGGATAAAAACCTGATCGAAGGGAAAAAGAGTGCAGTGCATATAATACACCCCCTGAATTTAGCATATATCACGAAGATGCCACATTCCAATTTTTCGGACTAATTCTTCAAATTTCTTCTCCGGAAGGGATTTGGTGAATAAATCTGCAAGATTATCACATGATTGGATTTGTTGGATGTTTATCGTCCTTTCCTTTTGGAGGTCATGAGTGAAGAAGAGCTTCGGTGATAAATGTTTAGTTCTGTCTCCTTTGATGTACCCTTCGCTTACTTGGGTGATGCATGCAGTATTGTCTTCGTAGATGATAGTTGGATTTGTTGTTATTGTTTTCATCCCACATTATTCTTGGATATTCTTGATCATTGATCTTAGCCATACACATTCTCTTCCAGCTTCATAAAGAGCAATTAATTCTGCATGATTTGATGATGTGGTCGTCAAAGTCTGCTTCGTGGATTTCCAAGATATTGCAGTACCTCCATAAGTGAATAGATACCCGGATTGAGACTTAGCCTTTTGTGGGTCGATAGGTATCCAAAGATCTCGCATATCCAATGAGTGACGCATTTGGTTTCAACTGGTAGAATAATCCAAGATCTTGTGTTCCTCGAAGATAGCGTAACAAGTGTCTGATTCCATTCCAATGTCTCTTCATTTTCTTCTCGTGGTCTGAATGGATCATCTTTCACATTTAGAGAACGCACTATCATTGGAGAACTTATTGGGTGGGCTTTGTCCATGAAAAAACGTCTTAGAACTTTTTCTGTATAGTTTGATTGATGGACAAAAATTCCATTTCTCAAATGCTCTATTTACAAGCCAAGGCAAAATTTTGTCCTCCCGAGATCTTTCATCTCAAATTCTTTCATCAAGTACTTTGCAGTTACTTCGAGTTCTCTGGGAGTTCCAATAATATTCAAATCATCGACATAAACAGCAATGATGGCGAATCCTGATTTGGATCGCTTTATGAAAACACAAGGACTGATTTGATTATTTTTGAATCCTTCTTTCAATAGGTATTCACTAAGACGATTATACCACATTCTTCCAGATTGTTTTAACCCATAGAGTGACTTTTTCAATTTTATTGAAAACATTTCTTTGGGCAAGTGATTTTCTGGTAGTTTTAGTCCATCAGGGACTTTCATATAAATATCTGTGTCAAGTGACCCATATAAGTATGCAGTCACTACATCTATTAACCTCATTTGCAATCCTTTTGAAACTGATAAGCTTACCAGAAATCTTAGTGTAGTTGCATCAACTACTGGAGAATATGTCTCATTATAATCAATCTCTGGCATTTGCGAGAAGCCTTGGGCTACTAGCCTTGCCTTATATCTAGTAACTTCATTTTTCTCATTTCGTTTTCTCACGAATACCCATGTACCCAACTGGTTTTACACCTTTTGGTATTTGGGTTATTTGTCCGAATACCTCACGTTTTTCAAGTGATTTCAATTCTGCTTGAATTGCTTCTTTCCATTTTGGCCAATCTTTTCTGCGGCGACATTCATCTAATGTATTTGGTTCTATATCATTTTCATCGTATGTCATTTCAACCGCTATGGAGTAAGCAAAGATTTCATTCAAGACAACATCTTTTCGATTCCATTGTTTCTTTGTAGAAACATAATTAATTGAAGTTTCATTGTTGTCTATGCTTTCATGTTCATGTTCTTCTGGAACATGCTTATCTTCATTTTTGTTTTCATCATGAATTTCATCATGCTCCTTTGGAGGATTTATATTAATTTCGTTTGTTGTTTCTCCTAGCCTTTTCATTTTTCTCGGTTTTGAGTCTTTAGAACCGGGTGGTCTACCACGTTTTCGACGTGCTATTGACTCATCTTCAATGGCCTTATTGTCACTAGGAATTTCAATTCGTGCAGGGGCATTCTCAGCATGCACATGTGACTTTGTCACTTTCTTAGTATCTGTGAATACATCAGGTAATTGGTTTGCAATACTTTGCAAATGAACAATTTTCTTGACTTCTTGTTCACATGAATTTGTTCTCGGGTCCAGAAACAACATTTGCGATGCATTCCATGTAATTTCTGTTTTTATATTTTGTGGGTCCACTTTCTCTCCCCCTAAGGATGGGAATACTGACTTATTAAAATGACAGTCAGCAAATCGAGCCGTAAATAAATCGCCAGTTGTTGGCTCTAAATATTTGATAATTGATGGAGATTCAAATCCAACATATATTCCCATCCTTCTTTGTGGACCCATTTTAGTACGTTGGGGAGGAGCAATAGGTACATGTACAGCGCACCCAAAAATTTTCAAATGTGAGACATTCGGTTCTCGACCTGATACTAATTGTAACGGTGAGAATTTATGATTGGCTGTCGGCCTTAATCTTATTAATGCTGCTGCATGTAATATAGCATGACCCCCAAGCAGAAGAGGGCAATTTTGATCTCATTATTAATGGTCTTGCAATTAATTGCGTCTCTTGATTAATGATTCAAGAAGACCATTTTGTGTATGTACATGAGGCACGGGGTGCTCTACAACAATCCCAATAGACATGCAATAATCATTAAAAGTTTGGGATGTAAATTCCCCAGCATTGTCTAATCTTATCCTCTTTATTGTATGATCTGGGAATTGAGTTCTTAATCGAATTATTTGAGCCATAAGTTTTGCAAATGCAACATTTCTACTTGACAAAAGGCTCACATGTGACCATCGAGTTGATGCATCAATTAATACCATGAAATAGCGGAATGGTCCGCATGCGGGGTGAATAGGCCCACACATATCTCCCTGTATTCTTTATAAAAACATTGGAGATTCAGTGGCAATCTTATTTACAGATGGTCTAATTATCAATTTGCCAAGTGAGCATGCAGATCATGATAGTTCATTTGACCGAGGAATTTTGACATTCTTTATAGAGTGTCCAATTGAATTTTCAATGATTCTATGCATCATTCCTGTGCCAGGATGGCCAAATCGGTCATGCCATAGAGTAAATAATTCTCTATTATCTAACTTCGGTTAGATATCATATTAATTTCAATCGGACGTATATCTATGCGATATAGTCCCGAGGAAATTGCTGGCAATTTTTCATAGATGTATTTCTTGCCGCATTTTTCTGCCGTGAGGCATATAAATTCCTCTTGATTCACTGTCATCGTTTCCAAATGGTAACCATTCTGACGTACATCTTTGAAACTTATAAGGTTTCTTCGAGATTTACTCGAATATAATGCGTCATTGATTGTCAATTTTGTCCCATTTGGAAATATAATACGAGCTTTCCCGGAGCCTTCAATTAACTTGGTTTGTCCCGGATATTGTGCTAACATTTGCCGGAATATTGTAAGTTTTGAAAAATACTCTTTATTTTTCAATATGGTGTGTGTTGTCCCACTTGTCGAGGAGACATTGTTCTTTGGATCCAACTTCGGCAAATCCATATCTTCATAAATAATAAATATGAAGATCAGTATAAGAAAATGCATATTTTATTAATAATCAAAAGAGGGAATACATGAAAATGATTATTGAAGTAATTAAAATAAACTAAGCATATTAATGCATTGCAAAGTTGTTTTCGGCTTCAGCATTATCCATAAAAAAATCTGAAACATCAAGGCTGGGCATGGATGTATTAGCTTCATTAACAAAATTTGCTTCAACATTTTTTCCTTTGTTCTTTATTGAAGTCTAGTATAAGTCTACCAAATGTTTGGCAGTACGACATGTGCGACCCCAATGCCCAGTCATGCCACATATGTGGCAAGTGTCATTTCCTTTAGGACGACTGCCTCTGATTTCCAGATGATTGTCCCCAATTTTTATCAGAATTTTTAAAATTGTTATTTCTTGGGGAAAATCGACCTCTGCCACGTCCACGCCCTCTGCCACGGTAATTACCACGTCCTCTCCCATGACTGTTGTAATAACCGCGTCCACCTCTATGTATAACATTTGCTTCAGGTGGATCAGAGCTTTCTATTGCATTTATTTCACGTGTGGCTGAAGATCCCGTAGGTCTAAGATTATGATTCTTCAGCAGAAGATCATTATTTTGTTCAGCCACAAGTAGTACTGATATTAGCTCAGAGTATTTTTTGAAAGCTCTGAACCTGTATTGTTCTGCCAATATTATATTAGAGGCGTGGAAAGTGGAGAACGTTTTTTCTATCATCTGCTCTTCTATGATGGGATGATCACAATATTTCAACAATGATACAATTCTAAACAACGTTGAATTGTAATCACTGACTGCTTTAAAGTCCTGGAATCTCAAATTGAGCCAGTCAAATTGTGCCTTTGGGAGGAGCACATTTTTGTGATGCCCATATCTTTCACTCAGGCTATCCCATAGTTATTTGGGATCCTCCACAAGGAGATATTCAATTTTTAAACTTTCATGTAAATGATGCCTGAGAAGGACTAAGGCTTTTGCCTTTTCTTGTTCAGTCGCCTTTTTAACTGATGTAGTTGCATCACCTTGTTGGGTTGTCACACCCTTAATTATATGTTCCAGTCCTTGGGCCTTTAAATTCATTTGGACGTCCACTGTCCATTCTAGAAACTTTTGCCCGATAGATCTAGTATGTTAAATTGTCTTTTAACTAGATCTCCCATTTTAACTTTATTTTTTTTTCGGTAGCAAACTCGTGCTGATAACGTGTTGTGAGAAATATGGAGAGAGAGAGAGAAGCTATAGATAGAAATATATCAGAGAGTGTATTGAATTCGTATTGTGTAAAACTGATTCTTACATCGACGGTATTTATAAGCAAAAATTCTACTGTGTACAATTGCAAATTCAACGAAAAACTGCACGGGGAAGAAAACTTTGCCTAACATGCATTAAATGCATGTCAGGACATTCACTTTGGTAAACAGTGGAATTTGGCATTCCACTGTACTCTCAACAGTATTCCTTTTGTCAAAAAATTGAATAATTAAAGAATGAAAAATTAGAACAGAAAAACAGGAACAGGAAAATAAGAATTTGTAAAGGTCCTATGAGTCTAAACTCTAAAGCATGAATTTTGAATGGGGCCATCTACTGGCGCATTTGTGGTGATTATCATCTCCTGAACCCTACTCACCGGTTGGAATTTTGCTATCTAATAAATGTAACAACATATGGTTTTGATGTATAGTAATACAAGCAAAATCAAGAAGCTTGGGAATCAAATGACCTAATTGCTAAAGTCTTTGGGTAGTTGTACCAAAAATTGGAACAAAACCCTTCAATTGAAAACTTCTATGGACAATTAGTGATAACAATGGGGTAGGGGTTTATGTATTCATAGTCAACTCATACTCTACGCAAACGCATAGGGTTTAATAAAATTTAGACCCTTATACATACCCGCAAGGTTTAGCGGATTTAGGGTAGGCTTTGGGTATAATAAAAAAGAACGAAGTTGGCCACTACTTTAGTTTTAATTGACACCAAAATAAAAAAAAAAAGTTCTCCATAAACTACTCTCCTATATGTAAGTGTCCAAAACAAGGTGAATAATTTTGATGGATGTAGAAAGTGCTAATATTGTTGATCTTTTTGCAAAAAGATCAACAATGAGCAAATAGTTAATCGTTTGATAGTTTATTTGATCATAAGGTAGAAAAATTAAGGAAATTGTTATTTTAAAAAGGGTATTCTTGTCATGTGGTTGTGGCAAACATACTCCATATCATGCTTTTTTGAGATTTCTATGTAATATCATTAAACTTTTAAATCTAATTAACAATAGCATTGCGATATACACATGCTATTCTTTTTTGTTTGTTAATTGCTAGAAATGTTTATAACCATTTTAAGGTACACTTAACCATATCTTAACACTTTGGCAGCGAGGGTGGTGGAAGAGAACAATTATTTAGGGTCTTTTGGTAAAAAAAATTGATGAAAAGTTATTTGCTATCAAATTTAAGATTATTTTGAAAAATTTGTCAAATGGCAGCATGCAGGTCACCAACAATATAAAATTCCCAACATCTAATACATGTTTATGGTTATCTTTTAAAGCAGTTTGTTTCTCATTATGCTTCATGTCATGGAACTGATAAAATACATGTGGTGTGGAGTGAGAATGATCCTCCCTCAAATAGTTTAAAAGAATATATCAACAACATTGTTTCGTCATTTTCAAAAAACAGCGCATAAACCCAAATTGAAGTTTGATGTGAATGAAAAGGATAATCTGAACAATAGATTCAAACCAATTGAATATTAACTCCTATTTCTATATGGTCTATTTGTATATTTCGGTTTTTTTTTTGGTTTTTCAAAATCAAAACCGAACCAAACCAAACCGAAAAAACCGATTTTTTTTAGTCCAAACCAAACCAATTTCTAAAAAAAACCAAACCAAATTTCTAATTCGATTTGGTTTGATTTGGTTTTCGGTTTTTAACCAAATAACTTACACCCCTATCACCAAGCATGTCTTAACAATTCAAGGACAAAAGGTGAAGTATGACAACTTTAGCCTTTAGGTGGTGTTGGTGGTGGTACATCATATTCATTCATAGTAATATGTGTATCTTAGCCGCGTGCCGCGCTGGCTCTACTACATAACATGAAAATTGTGGATATACAATCAATCCTCAAATTAATAAAAAAAATTTTCAATAGATTTCAATAAATATTTTAGCATATAATATATATGTATACATATACATATAATGTATATTTTAAAAAAATTCTTTGACATTTTTGTTAAAATTTGAACTTTTAACATTCCAGGATTAAAATCTTTTTATGGGGTAAGAACTTTCACTTACCATCCGAGAGTCCAAAGTGAGAATTGAAATTTGAAAAGGCAAAAGTTACTTTGACTCTTTTATCCACTTTTGTATTCTGTAATTTGCATTTTGATAAGACTTTAAAGATGTAAAGATATATGTAACTTACTTTATGAAATTGATGTAATCAGTCAAATTTTTCAAATTTCAATGATTCAATCACAAGAAAACATTGTGAACCTAAATTGGAAAAAAAAATTATAAAATAATCGGACTTGGAATTTGGACTCAAGAAAAAGTTTTGGTGACTACAAAAAAGTTTGGATCGGATTGACTTATTTTTTCGATTTGGGTTTTTTAAAAAATCTATCCTCAAGCAAGAATTCCTAGTTTAAAGCAACTTCCTATACAATGAAATGGATCGAATAAGATCTATGTGTTTTCATTTCGTATACATTATTAAAGTTGGTCAAGTAGTATGTAAAAAATGCAAAAGTGACATTTTACCACTTTAAAATATGAAGTATATATAAAATACTTTTATGTATAATGTTGTTCACATTTTGAACAATTGTTGAATGTTGATTAATTACTAATGGAGAAGATTTGAGAATATAAGGAGTAACCCCATTTAATCATATGAGTAACCCCATTTTGTTTACATAAGTAACACCATTTTTTTTATAAGAATAACCCATTCTATTGTTACACGTAACCTTATAATATTATATGAGTAACCCCATTTATTTTTTTGTAGTAACCTCGTTTAGTTTTTGGAGTAACCTTGTTTAATTATATGAGTAACCTATTTTAATCATATGAATAACATAGTTTAATCTTATGAGTAACCTCATTTATTCATACCAGTATCCTCATTTATTCATACCAATAACCTGAATTGTTTATAAAAGTAACCTCCATTTATCAACACGAGTAACCTCATTCATGCATAAGGAGTAACACCATTTATCCATACCAGTAACCCCATTTAATCATATGAGTAACCCCATTTTGTTCACATAAGTAACCCCATTTTGTTTATAAGAGTAACCCTTTCTATGGTTACGTGTAACCTTAAAATATAACACGAGTAACCCTATTTTTTTTACGGTAACCTCGATTAGTTTCTTGGAGTAACCTTGTTTAATCCTATGAGTAACCTATTTTAATCATATGAATAACCTAGTTTAATCTTATGAGTAACCTCATTTATTCATACCAGTAACCTCATTTATTCATACCAGTAACCTGAATTGTTTATAAAAGTAACCCCCCATTTATCAATAGGATAAATTTCATGGAACTACCTCTTATAACAAAAATTTTTCAAAAAACTACCTTATAATTTTTTTTTCCAAAAAACTACCTTATAAAACAAAACCCGTTTCAAACGACCACCAATTGACAACATCCGTTAGTTTTGACCGTTAATCGCTCCTTTGACCATCACATGTTGGTCACGTGAGTTCATTAAAACTCACGTGAGTCATGATCTTAGATTTGTATTGGATTATTTTAGCATTGAAATTTAGTTTTTGTTAGTTTTAATGAACTCACGTGACCATCATGTGATGGTCAAAGGAGGGGTTAACGGTCAAAATTAACGGATGTCGTCATTTGGTGGTCGTTTGAAACGGGTTTTGATTTATAAGGTAGTTTTTTGAAAAAAAAATTTATAAGGTAGTTTTTTGAAATTTTTTTGTTATAAAAGGTAGTTTCATGAAATTTATCCTTATCAATTCGAGTAACCTTATCTATTCATACGAGTAACTCTGATTGTTCACAAAAAAAACCCTTATTTATCAATACGAGTAAACTCAATTATTCATACGAGTAAACTCATTTGTTCATAAGAGTAACTTCATTTAATCATACGAGTGACCCCAACTGTTCACAAAAGTAACCCTATTTATTTTATATGAGTAACCCCATTTCTTCATACGAGTAACCTCACTTAATCATACAAATAACCCTAATTGCTCACAAAAGTAAACTCATTTCTTCATACAAATAACTTCACTTAATCATACGACGATCCTATTTAATCATACGAGTAACCCCAACAGTTCGCAAAAGTAACCCCATTTCTTCATACAAGTAATCTCACTTAATCATATGACAACCCTATTTGATATGAGTAGCCTCAATTATTCACAAAAGTAATCTCATTTATTCATACGAGTAACCTCATTCGTTCACATGAGTAACCTCGTTTAATTATACGACAACCCTATTTAATCATACGAGTAACCCCAATTGTTCACACAAATAACCCGATTTCTTCATATGAGTAACATCATTCGTTCATAAGAGTAACCTGATTAATATTCCCTTTTGTTATAAAAGTAACCACATTTATTCATAGGAGCGACTCCCTTTTATTGTTAAGAGTAATCACATATTCATACAAGTATCTCCATTTGCTACAAGAGTAACTCTATTTGTTCATAAACATTTGTGCACAAGTGTCAATTTCAAAAGGCCATATCTCATAACACACCCAATATCTTTGGAAAATTCAAGTTGGAGATGAAAATTTGGCTCGACAGCTTTCAAACACTGTCAAAAGCCCAATTCCGATGAGAAACGAGTGACATATGACCTTTTGAAAATGAGCTGACTGGCTGAAAATGGCGCGCGGCCACACGCTTTGTTTATTATATCCGGATGTATATCACAAAGATCTTAAAAATATCCCAATGCAAACGCTAAATATTGTGAAAATGGTGCCTGTTAATACGGAAGGGAATAAAATAAATACTGGGATATAAACTTTTGATATTCTCACCACTCCAGCTCATATGTCACTTATTTCACTTTCTTCCTATTAACAAGCGTCCATGGACTCTAGCTCCATGTAATACCCACCGCCACCCAGAAAGTGTTGGTTTCTATATGCGAGATACTCATTTTGCATCTAACACAACCATATTGATACTTCAAAATTCTTGCAATTCGTACCAAAAAAAAAAGCATTAACTAATATTAGTTTGATCTAATTAATCACCATAGTACTAAACTCTTCCAATTAGATCTTAGTACCAAAATCCTTCCAATTAGTACTCATGTAATATTATTCTGCAGTTTTCATGGTACCAATTGGAAAAAATATGGGTACCAAATATCCCCCAGTTTGATGCCTATAACAGCTCCATCGCTACCCCCGCAAAAAAAAAACTGGAAATATTACATGAATGTATACACGGGAAAAAGAAGGCAATTTATTATCATCATCAAAAATTGATCACAAGAATCAATTTCTTCGACTACTATACATAAACATAGAACAAAAAGAATATCAAGGGAGAAAATATTTAGAATTAGTATACAAGATTGATGATCAAAGACAGATTACAAACCAATTCTGGTTCACAAAAAAGAAAAAGAAAGTAAAGAATACACAATTTCTGACCGCAGATGCCACCAACGTCCAGCCTATGGTCGTTGATACACGTACTTCGTTCTAGGATCTACAATTAGACCTTTACCCCCGTTCACTTCTAGATCGTGCCTGCAAGACCCATCATCATATTAGATAAAAGTGTGAATGTCTTGTAGATGCAATGGACTTCAACCCCTAATCCAAATAAGGGTGCATTTTTTCACAACTTATCTAAACTGAAATTATTGAAGCTTATTTTATAACCTATTTGAACTTATTTTTCCTGAAACTTATTTTCTTAAGAGTGATAAGAAAGCAATCGTAGTGGCCCAAAAACAATAGTAGCTGTAACTTGGAACAATGTGCATACATGAGTCACTGTGGAGTGTGGGAGGGTGCTTTATTCTATAGTGCCTCGAGAGGGGGGGTTATTTCGTAGGAGATTCAGCAAGATTCAGCAAGATTCAGGCTTTTACAAATCGAAAGACGGGATCTTCGCTTCTTAATGACATGCTTACCTAACTAAGTCTGGGAATGTTGAAAATTATTCAAATACAATACCATAGAAATGGAAGTGAATACTCAACTGGAATACAAAGTCAGGGATGGTTAATTGTTCACGAGGAACATATCTGAACAACTGTAGTAGCCGATCAACATACACCACTTTCTTCCAAACCTAGACATTCACAGTGATGCATGGGTAAAAGACGCAGAATCTAGTGGCTGAAAGTGAAAAAGGAATAAAAAGACCTACAAGACTGATAGAATGTGATAGATGCATACCACATTATCCACGCAAAGTTGAAGGGCAAAAATGGCTGATTTCAGTCCAAATGTTGGATGTAAAATATATATCGCCTGTATCAAACAAATCAGACCATAAGTCCTAATGTAGATCTCTTATTTTTAGTGTTGATAAATATCAATAAAGATAATAGAAATCCTGTAAGGCTGAAATCCTGTGGCATACATGTAGATTACGTTGGTGCTTGCGACCAAGTATTTGCTGTAATCTTCTCATCCACCCTAAGTTAGGTTGACTGTACACCGAAAATAATAAATATATATAAAAAAATTTGAAAAATAGGTCAACAAAATAACTTAAATAATTCATTATCGTGCAATAATATCAAGGGTCAATAGCATCTCTGACACTGAAATGAACAAAAGTATTAGTGCGCTCCATACAAAGATTCAAAGAGAGTATTCTTACGGCTGTAAAGACGCAGCAGAATGGAAGTAGACAATACTATACGGCTTCTGACTTATAGGCTCGAACTCCTATAAAACAATCATCACGATATCATATTATTGCAAAATACCACAATCTCATTAACTCCACATAATACAGAAATGGCATCAAAGTAAAAAAGAAGAAGCTAGTCCATCATTAATCAGACCAGTCGCAGCTTAAAGAAGTCCTTTACCTTTACGACATACAATATAAAACGCTCCAGATCAAGGCACCGCAACAAGAAATGAGCTCCAACCACTACCATAACTGGCCGTCCTTCACTGTCTACCCCACCACGATATCTGAAGAAAAACAGCAGCATGACTCAAATACAGTACTCCCTATCTGATATCTCATAGTTTGGCATGCAAGCTTTAGTAGATCAAATAGGTCAGAGCAGAAAATCGATCAGGTGATACAAAGTAAGAATAGCATATTCTGGTTTCCTGCATGCTTTTAACATTGTCATCATATTAAAAAAAATGACACTGTGATGGCTTGCTTTTCTAAATGTTCAAAAGTTATATAACAAAATGTATAAACAGGCACTTTCTAGAAAAGAGGACAAGGTCCTGAGAATATGTTTATCAATTGGCAATGTAATCCAGCATCGATGGTGTATACTTCTGGTAAAGCCACGATACACAAGAAAAAGGTGAAAAAAATCTCTTATTTAATTTTTTGAGCCTTGATCTTCTTTGGTGTTTTTTTTTTTTGGGGGGGGGTGTGAGAAAAAACAACATTTTGTGAGACAGTACTTACACAATTTTCATTTCTGCAATCTCAGAAAGATTAGAAGAATTTGCTTTAGCGACATATCTTGAATGGAGAGAATATTCTTCAGCAGCAGATAGTGGAGGACCACCAATATCACCAAATCCAAGCACTTTCGCAAAATTCCATCCACTTTGAGCTTGAGCAGCCTTTTCCCACTGCTCCTTGCGTCTCTGATCTGGATCTTTAATTAGCGACATAAATGCAGGATCCAAGTATGTGTCCAAATAGGAAGAATCCCTGCCCAGTTGTATAAGAAATTCCAAAATCCAACATAGTGATTCAAATACCCAAAATCCAGTCCTATGAATTATGTAAAAGGACAAGTTGATTGGGGGAAGGGGGAGCAGAGAGAGGAAAACAAGCAAGGTTGTGCATGTGATGATTTAGGAAACTTCTCCACTCATGCAAATGCCAAATCAGGCTTGTCAGTGGTAGCTCATTCGTGAGGACAAATCGAATCTTGTGGCGTACAATCAGGCATCCTTTGAAGAAGATTGAGTTTTTAATGTGCAAGTATTCTTTACCTTTATAACTCATCATAAGAAAGCTAAGGTATCAAGAATTAGTTGATGCGGGAGAATTGATGGAGCCAAACAAGTAAACCACATTTCAAAAATGTTATTCTTATTTCTTCTCTGTTTATGCTTAATATGCTTGCGCTTGCATAACTAAAATCGAGGCAATCCCCCAAAATATCCTACAATTCACCCATCACACTGGTTCAAGAACCAGTATATGAAAATTTTAATTATGAGGAAAAGCTCAACTGTGCAACCATGATACAAGTTTGTACCTTAGCAGCAGCAGCATCAGATTATTCACACCAATCAACTGCAGCTTTTTACACCACAAAGACACAGAGGACTGCTGGAACCTACAGTCAAACACCCTTCGTGTTTTGGTTTTTAAGATAAATATTAACAGCTAGTTATTGGCTCTCAGCTAAACATGACAAGACAGTAATATTCCTTATCCTCGTGCTTCATTCAAAAAACATTATAATAGTATATCTAGTGTGTAATATTTCATCAATCATATATCAAAATTTCATACTTAACAGAAGACACACACACTTTCAGAAGTTCAGCTCACAAATGATGCTAGATTACAGGAGCATATCATTCTTTCTTTTTTTGTCCGAAACAGGTAAGAGAGGTCCTGTGAACCACTTTCCAATGCTTTCCATCATTTTGGTAAAGGAAACCAACTTCAGACCATTGATAACACAATATCACCCAAACACAAGGAGAATCTATCACATTATCTTGGAGGACACATCATTTGAGGTGCTGACAGATGAGACTCACAACTGGAAGATTTTGCTGAATCAGATACAATAAAGCATCAAACATTTACCATTCAGATTGCTAGATGATGATACATCACTTCATAATTCTTAGGAACGATAAATCACATCTCTTGGACAAAGTAATAGATTCTTCTCATGTTGTGCCCTATTTTCGTTTTCTTTCTCTTTGGACTATGAAAGATGCAGGTCCACAGGACCAAAAATCCAACGCTCATAACCTCAGAAACCAGATTGAGCCAAAGCCCAAATCATCAATAGCTCTTTTCTAACAACACAAGGAGAATCTATTACATGGTCCAAGAACATTATCCATAGTCTTGAGTCTTGACTAGTTTCGGTCTATATCGTTGAACCCTCCACGAACCATGTTCCAGAACGTGGGAATTCAATCTTGACTGGCTTGTGTTCCAGTTCTTTTTGGTCTAGTTTAGACAAGTTAGGTGGTAAACATAAGTTCCCTTACTCATTTCAAAATGTAGCACTCTCCTCGTGACCTGATCCTAATCAATGAAAATGAAAGTGGGATACGTGAGAAACAATATGGACGTTGATAGATGTTATAACTTATAAGGTACCAAAAATATAAACTGTGGATGGGTCACCTGATGTTACGGCACATTAACATTAACCAAAACTACATATGGCATGGTGGTTCATCAATCCTAATAATTAATTCCAACACAAAAGAGTGTGGCCCCAAGGAGTAAACTGGCCAAGACTAGAGGAGTGAGGCTCTCTAGTCTCTATGAACAAACTAAGGCTCTGTTCACTAAAACTGATTTTGTCTAAAACTATATTATTTGAACTTAATTTGTCTGAAAACACCTTATTTTCTTTGTGTTAATTTGTCTGAAATCGTCAAAAAAGAACTTATGTGAACCTATTTTGTCTGAAATCAGTCATATTAGGTTAAAATAAGTTGAAGTGAGCAGGCCCTAAAGCAGTGCACGAATAAAGCTACTTTGGTGAATTGTTGAATGGCATTAAACTATATGCTTCTTGGCATGCGTATGCAGATTTGGAAAAAATTACTACAACACAGACTAAATTCACAAACATAAAATGGCTGTCCACCAGTCACATTATGTGCAATCACAATTTGAGGAGTTCAAGAAAAAAATCTCCCGGATTAGCTTCAAATAGAACAAGGGAAAGTGACATGCCATCATGGCATATACCTCCATTGCTTAATGATTGTCCCACTTTTCATTTTGTTATATACTTGTATGTGACTAAACAAATCATTTAATAAATAGATGCACATTCAATAAATTATTTTATATAGCCATTAATCTAAACCACCATTATTAAAAACTACAAACTAATTACGCTTCTTGATAGTAGTAAAATATCTACAAGGAAAACCCATTTCGGATGGGATTATATATGAAATTCAATCATCGAATAGATTTATAAAATATCACAGCACAAAATGATTTGGGGTCGGCCAACATGAACCGTCATAATATCATAGCCCCAAAAAAAAGATAAATCAAAACACGATAAGGATTTAAATCAATCAAACAGATGGTAGAATTTTAAAAACATAGAATTTAGAGGAACTGACCTTCTAACCGATCCAATCTCACCGAGAGGAAGGTCAGCTGAGGCTTGAGAAGGTTTTGGCTCTATCCTTCTAGCATTCGGAAGTGGCATTATTCTGATTTTACGTTCATCTATGACTGTTTCACCATTCTCATCACCAACATCAGCAGGAAGCTTTGATATAGCAATCTCTTCTTCGTGCTTATCACGAGGAAAGTAAAGCGGAAGTAATCTACACATAAAGAGCATAAGCAAATGAATTCCAAAAAACTTATTGAAAATATACATAAACCCAGATATTATACAGGAGAATCTAACTTACAAATTGACTTGTATAATATTTTAGAAAGTAATGTTAAAGAACAGTACTTACGGCTTACCTTTTATATATCTCCGTATCCATTGATGTGGTAGTGCAAAACACAATGGCTGTAATTTTATCTTTCTGCTTCTCAAGAAATCGCCTTACAGTCCCTATCAAGAAATAGAAAGAAAAAGTAACTCAGAAACATGCTTTGTACAGTACTTTAAGAACTGACACTAAACAGAAACTAACCACTAGAAATAACACCCATAAGGAGGCTGGAGGGTCAAGAGCTACTCGACACATAACAAGGAACAATATACAATCCCAGACCCCAGTGACTCATAAAAGTGAGCAAGGGAGCCCGTGTATTAAGCCACTATTCACAAAAGGGCATGAAAAGAGATAGTGAAATGTCTCACGTATGGCCACATGTGCTGCAGGTTCACGTGGATAATTTTTCGACTCTGTGTAGATACAGCCCATTGCTATGCTGCACAAGCAAAAATCATATAAATTTTATGCCCACGAAGTACATGAAACAAGTAAACAATGGTGTTTCGAACCTTCGAAGTCCATTTTCTATAAGTAGCTCAAGGCACGAGCGGTAGCAGTGACTGAGGGCATTCTCTGCTGCTGTGTGATATTTGACTGCATACTTGGGGCCAACAGTATGGATTACCTTCCTAAGAACATAAACACATTGCAATTCAGCCTCATCAATAGTAAAACAAAGCAAAAAAAAAGAACTCCTAGAGTCAATTAATGGGAATAGTCCAAATGCCAAAATGCCTAGAGTCTAGATTGTAGAACTTAATGAATATCAACCTTCCATACAAAAGTTCCCAAGATACTTTTTGCTTTACTTTTCTCTTCAAGGTAAGTAATGCGGTCTACTAAAGTTACCTCAATAGGTATCAAATAGTATGTTACGGCATAGATCCACCAATTGCATAAAGTTAGGCATGACAGAAATTTGCTTCTTTTAGTCAACATGAATATGCCCTTCAACATCATGAAAGGATGGACGGGAAGACTCAATAAGTCAAACAAGAACCAATGTAGCACTTAAAGAAATGCTTTGGATGTCAGAACAATAATATTAATAAAAAAATATGTTTCTTAACGTTGTTACCATGAAACGAGATTTTTCCACCAACCTTCAAATAAATTTAATAATGCTGAATCTATTCCACCTACCTAGCCGGAAGGTCATAAGCACTCGTCATCTTTGCCATCCCAGTTCTACATCCACCCTGCAAAAAGACATGGCCATAAAATAAATAACTCCTCCAATCATACATGAATTCTAGAAAGTACATTGGGTAGCTAGACTAATATGATTGGCAGAGGACCATTGGGCAACATCAACAAAAGTAAACGACCGAATATGTTCCAACAAGGAAAAAGAAGAAGTAGATAATCAAAGGATAACTTGAATACAGAATTAGAAAGTAGAAACGCATACCAGTGTAGCACATTCTTCAGCCAGACCAGGACCAGCAACTGCATGTAGACCAGGACTACTGTGTGCTTCATCCATATTCTGCCCGAAGGATTTGTAATAATATAAATAGTTATTGGGCGAGTTGCTTACTATAGTTGGAGACACTAAAACGCTCAAACATGCATGTCACCACAAAGGTGATAATGAGCATATTATTTTCAGCTAAAAGGAAAGACCTTTTGCACCCACGATATGTATCCCATAATCATCCATATATGTATCCCATAATCATCCATACTTTTAGTTGGATGCTTGAGCGACATAACTATACAAGGAAAAGAAGCACGTTGACTAGGATTATGAATGACCACATGGAATTCCATGTGTGCACTCAAGTATTTAAATAAACAAATGCAGCCTCATTCAAAATTCATGATCATATTCCAGGTTCAGTTCTAGGGGTAATAGTTACTAGGGTTTTTAAGAACGTAAAGATCATACATCAACAAGACATTGCACTAGCAACAATAATCAGCAAATCCTGAAGTAGAACAAATCATTACCTACACTATACAAGAAGTTGATGCAACAAATACAAGAGCTCAACAAAAATGTTGATGCAACAAATACAAAAGCTCAAGACTGTAAAAGGGTGACGAAATTACCTCATTGGTGGAGTTAACAACAGCATCCACTTCAATATTCCAAGGATTTCCCCTCCAGAGATAAACCTTGGAGTTAATTTCATGGTCAACAGGAAATCTAGACACCATACCATTACTTCCATTCTCTGAAGTGGAAGCTGATGTAAGAGGGTCAGGGAAATGAGAACTAGGAAAAATCGAGTCTTCATTATCAGGTTCCAAAGACCAGCGAACCTCAGCGTCGCTCCATCGAGGAACTTGATCCAAAGTCACGACAGAATCTCCAGTATCAGTGGGTGAACCACCTCTAGTGGGTTCTGTGGGCATTGGACGATACATATCCGGTTTCCTCAATCAAAAGCTTTTATTCAACAAAGCTTCCTTGCCTCTTCTACCTCAACCCTCATAAACTAAAAGCTCATTTTTCCTGCCCACCTAATACAATATCAAGACAATGGTTTGTTCAGCATTGCAGAAATTGGAAGTTCAAATTCCATGTGATTTATATAGCAACATTTCCTCAATCAAAATCAGAGACACAATCATCTCTACCACCTAATTAGCAAAAGGGAGAGCAAGAATCAACACAGATCCATACTTCCATAGCACATAAAAAAATTCCTTGCCACTTCAATTAAATCTCACTCAAAATACAAATTGCAGCAAAACCCAACTACATAATGAAGATTTTCATGTCAGTAAGTTTTGTGTCAGCAATGAGAATCAAAATCTACAAACTTTACCTAAACCCACAAAAACCCAATTCAAAACATAGAGAAATTACATTATGGGAGAAAAATAAAACAATTTAACCAGAAATTGGGAATTATAAGTATTGAAACAAAGGAACTAAACTGATGAAAATTAAAAAAGTCCAGATTTTGAGAAGAGAAATATACCTGGAGGTGAGAGAAAGAAAGAAGGGCGTTGATATGTTTGGAAATTTTGAGAGAATTGGGTTAATCCGATGATGATGATGAGCTTGCAAGGATCAAGTTGCACCAGAACCCGACATATGATTGAAGACGTCCTTTTGCACTTTTTTTTTCTGGGGAATTTGACTTGGATGTTGGATACCCCGATACTTGGGTTTATTCGCTTTTTCTTTTCTGTTTTCCTTTTGTATATCTTTGCCAGCCTATCTGGTAAGTGGTGGAGTAACAGTTAATCACAAAATATTGAGTTGTACGTAAGTCCGTGGAGCTGTTAAAATACAAAAAAAAAAACTTACCTGATCAAATAAAACGATCGGAATCTGTTGTAACCGATGAGGCGATGATCAAAAAAATTTCGATAAAAGGTAAGCAGCATGATGGTTACTGGTTGTAATTGATCCGAAGACGATCTGATAGTGACCGATAACCAATTTGACCCGATTACTCTATGATGAAATGTGATAATTATTGGACCTGAACCCAAATCTATATGTCACATACTTCTATTCAAGTTTCAGATGACATGTAAGGATAAGCGACCCCACCCCACCCACACTTGACTTGACCCAACCTAAACCCGTCATGTAAAGTGCATTGGCCTGTCATGACTAGATCTGAATATGATTCAAAATTCGAGATGACCCGACCGTAACTTGACCTCTAGACTTGTATGCAAACCTTTAGGCCTTTTGTGGTTTCAGCTACTCGCCTGATCATTCGTACAATAGTTAAAAGACTTTATTCTACAAAATTAGATGTTGTGATGTTGTAGTGGTTGTATTAGCAGTGAATATTATACTAGATGTTAATAGTTGAATGTTTGTTGTCATGTTTTAATTGTTAGTTAAAACCATTAGTATTTGCCTATTTGGTAAAACAAATTGTTCGATTTGGAGAAGAACAACAAATGAACAATGTTCTAAAAGTTACCTTAAAAACCAATAGAAATTACCTTAAAGCGCCATTTCACCAAACAATAACCTTCCATCTATATTGAAATTTCAGCTCGTCTTGCAAGAGACCGCCTAATTATAACATTATAATTAGGCAGACCCAAGTCCAAACAATATGAGCTAATCAGCCCATATTGCAAATTAAAAAAAAACACAACAGCGTTTCTCTCTCCTCTATCTTTCTTGCGCGTTTCTCTCTCATCTTTCTCCTCCCTTCACTCTTCATTCTCTTCAATGGTGGAATTTTCCCGGCAAGGGAAATCCTCCATAGCAGCTCCATCATCACCTTCTCCGATTTCGATTCTCTGATTACAAGGATGCCGAATTTCACCGAGAATATCTCCGACATAGCATCAAATTCGACGGCTGGGATTGGATCGAGCGGCGGAATCCTGCGGCGAAGTTTCCGACTGATTTCGGCGTCGTTTCGATCGAGGAATCTGTTGAAATTGTCATGATTTGAGGAATTGAGAGATTGAATAAGGTGAAGGATGTATCAGTGGATTTGATCGAGCTACACCAGAAGCTTGCTTGAGGAGGATAAATTGGAGAGAGAAAGTGGATTTCGACGACGTTGCCGGAGTGGAGAGGAAAACGGTGGAGCGGAGGAAGTAGGAGAGGAGGGCGGGAAGTGGAAACCCTAGAAATGAAGGTTTTCGTTGTTTCGTCGGTGGACAACCATTATCGGACATCCATTGATGATTACATGAACTTGTTTTTAGGTGTTGTTGAGTTTCTATTAATTGACATTTAATAGAAATAATTATTTTGCAAAACAATGTTGATGTGCTTAGTACTCAACTTTAGGTTTTATTTTGAAGTAAAGTTAAGTTGTAACTTTGTTGTTGATAAGTAACTATTAAATGTCAATTAGTGACCATTATATGCCAATTAGTGACCATTATATGCCAAATGTCAATAAGTGACTATTAAAGCATAAGTTTGTCTAGTATGTTAGTAAATAACTATTATTTTTCATGTAGGCACTAGTTTAATTTATTTGGTGCCTAATTCTACCAATTTAGTACTTTAACTTTGTCTCCCATTGAAACATAAGAGACTAAATTAACATACTTCAATAAGGGGCTACTTTAATCCATTAAGTCACTAAGTTAATCCATTTAGAGTCTAATTTAAATTCACATCGATAAAATTCAACTTAATAGTAAAAATATATTGCTTAGCAACTAATAAATTGTAATTAGTTCCTAATTTAATCCATTTCAAAGACTACTTTAATCAATTTTTGGAGTACTTTAACTTAATAACAAATTAAAAATTATATAGAACAAATTAACATTATAGTAAACATAATAGCTTGAAATGACCAATATATTGAATAAGTGACTACTTTAATCCATTTGAGGGAATATTTTAATCTATTATGGGAGTACTTTAAATTAAACACCAAATTAATGTCGCAAAGAACATTCCAAAACAATGGAAAATGGCAATGCTTATTCAATCTAATATAATTTCAATAAGTGACTACTTTAATCCATTTGGTGCCTACTTTAATCTGATTAGTGACTATTTAACTAATTAAATGACAAAACTTATAATAATAACTGGAAAGAACCAAATGTCTTTATTACCATTATGACTAACAAAATGTCACTCAAATTACAAGTGTGGGTCCTAAAAAGGTTTAAAGAATAATAAGTGACCAACAAAAGCCATTTTGTAACCACCATAATGCATTATGTGACCCTAATTTAACAAATACCAAAATCCTTAAACACGTGTCAACACCTATTTCCTTTCTTTTCAACCCTTCTCCTTCAACTTCAACCTCTAGAAAGTCAAAAAATACACAAACAAACATCAGCCTTATAATCTCTCTAATCTTACAATCATTTCCGCCATTGTTAAACACAGAACTTTCTCTCTCCTCCTTCAACAATGGCGGCGAACTTACTCAAACTCTCACTTTCTCTCTCCTCGAACTTCCCCTCCACAACCACCTCTCACCGCCAAAGACTACATTCGCCGATCTCACTCCCGATTTTCTCCTCTCCTTCGCAATCATCGACTTCTACTTCACTGAAACCCTAACTCGATCATAGCGAAAGCTCTCGAGATGAAATTACCGATATCGAAGTCCGATTTGTCGATGGAAAATGAAATTCCGGCGGAATCGTCGTTTCTTCCTTCAAGAGCAGGGATCGAGTCTCGAGCTTCTTCTCCGAAAACGATCCTGACTCTGACTGTCGCTCTTTCTCTGAGCTCTTAGCTGGTTGCGGTTGGGATTCTCTATTAGAATTGGTCCTGGGCTGGTCTAACTTTAATGTTAAAGTTAGGCAGTCTTTCTAGATAAATTGTGTTGAAATTTTGACTTGGTCAAACCTCTAGAAGCTATTAAAAAAAGGTTGCCAAACATGCCTTATAATAACATGTTACATTTGTTGATTTCACCCCAATTTTAATACTTCCTCCGTTTTTTTTTACTCGCAACACTTTTTTCATCAACTCCAATGCAATTTTTGGGTATGAGAGAGGTAGAGAGGAAAAAAAGAGAGGACCCATGTGATTGGAGAGAGATAGAGAGAAAGGAAAAGCAAAAATAGAAAATGTTGCAAGTAATTAATTATTTCCCTTTTAGGAAAGTGTTGCGGGTTAAAAAAACGGAGGAAGTAACCAAAAACACCTAGTACAAAGACGACTAAGCCACATCAATTTGGTTAAATCTCATTCCAACTTCATTACTTCAATTCATCCCCGAACATATAGTATCAATTTAAGAATTTGCCAAATTTATATATATATTTTTTACCTTTTGACGTTTATATACGAAAATATCATCGAATGTGTTTATAGCCATTGAGTTTACAACAAACTTTTGAAAAGACCGGAAACTAGATCGTACACATTAAACTATAATGTGTATCATGCTTTCGATTTATACTTATTGTTTCTGCTAAGAAATTAAGGATTGTAATATGTTGTGAGGTGTGATGTGGGCCCCAAGAGCGTTCGCCTGAGCTCCGATATCCGTATGCCGGAAACCTGCAAAATGAAGTTAAACTACCCCGGGGGTGGTTCCGGGATCGCCCCTCCGACGCTCAAGTCAGATATGATTGAGGTAGAGAGATAAAGTCTAGAGAGAGATGCTCTCGTTTGTTAGGTGAGAATTGAATACCTGTTCATTGATGAGGCAGTTGGTTTTTATAGTGTTGGGGATTTCCCAGACAGGAAACATTGTTCAGATGGGCCTTTTTGGTACCAATGGACATGTTACCTTTTTAGGCAATGATTATTTCACCCTTTTAGAGCTTCCCAAATACCTGGTGATCAGGGCCAACTTTCAGGTGGGACCCACTACTGCCACCTGTCCCAGGCCTTAGGAGGCTTTTATGCTCCTTATTGGGCTGCTGATTAATTGAGCCCAAACACTTATAGTTCCAAGCAAAACAATAATACAATGTATGTAGATGGTGACTCTATGGCAGAACAATAATATATAGATAATGACTATATTTTGCAATATTGTAGATGGTGAAGTTCCACTTGTTAATTTCTAGATGATAACCCTTGACTTTTTATGAAGTGATTTCTATGAACTTTTTTTTCTCTGTGTATATTCATTATGTGAGATCTCTCTCCTAGCTCTAATCTTCATAATTTAGCCTCCACTTCATCAAAGTTGCCACTTTTTTACATTTATAAAGATGTTCAGCGGCTATGATTATGTAGAGAGAAATCCTACCACATTAAGAATGTACTGAAAAGGGAAAAATTTTTTTCTTCATGAAATTTCTTAATGAAAATTTTCAAAATAAAGGTTAGGAGAGTTACTTTTTACAAAGTTAAGGTCACCATCTAGAACGGACCTGCAAAATAGCGTCTTTGATGTTGCATATTGAAAAAGGTTTCTTTTTCAACTAGGTATCTTTTTTTTTCTTTTGGCTAAGAAGCCCGTAGGTTGTACGCCAAGCTTGGGGCTCGATGAAAGGAAAAAATTTCAGCATCAAATTAAGAATATAAGGTTAGAAAGAACCGACAAATAAAATTTCCACCATTAGGAATTTACAAAATATAGGATCACCATTTAGAATTTCCGCAATACATTAACATATCCGATCTTCATTCATACTCCCACCGTTTCATCTAATTTAATCCCACTTTGGGGGAGAACCAAGGAGGAAGTACAAAAATATGATAGAGAAACTGAAAAGGGGGAGAGAGAAACTGAAAAGGGGAAGAGAAACTGAAAAGTGGAAAAATATTAAAAAGTGGAAAACATGGTTGGGAAAAAGAGGGGAAAGTAAATGAGATATGTTATCAACAATAAAAAAAACAACAGTGTGTAGATTAAAAAAAGAGGCTAAAAAAAAAGTGTATAGATTAAAAAGAAACAGATGAAGTAAAAGGACGTATTACACGCAGGTTCTGTTCTTTTGGACTGAATTGAACTGAACTGAATTTGTCTGAACTGAACTGAACTGAACTGAATTTGTCTAAATTGAACTGAATGAAAACTGTGAGAGGAAACTAACTAAACTGAATTTTCTTGAATTGAACTGAACTGAACCGAATTTTCATTAATTCAGTCCAAAAAGAATAGAGCCGCAATCTATGTGTAATCTTAGCGCTGGGACGGGAGACAAACAAAACTAATGCCAACCGTTTGTTTTTCTTTTTTATCCTCTACTCCATAGTCCCTAGTAACAGGGAGTTGAGACTTTGAGAGGACGAAGGAAGGTGAGAAACACAATACCAATTACCAATGGTTTCATCTTTGTATTCTTCCTTCCAGCCCTCTTCTCTTCAAGTATTACCATCCTCCATTCCCACTTTTCAGCACTCAAACTCAAACAAATTGCAGTCTAGAATTTACTTTTCTGCAAATGTAAATCCTTGTTTTTCTCAACAAGGTTTCCAAAAATACTGTCTACCTTTAGCTGTTTCTTTAGTACTCTCCTGGTCAAATCCTGGTAATATTCTTCATTTGTTCAATAAAGTGTCATTTTAATCTGATATATTTATATCTTTAGTAACAATTCTACCCTTTTTGTTTTTATGTTGTTGGGGTGATATTCTGCAGCTCAAGCAGGATTTTTGTCAGGCTCTACTGGAATAGAATCTGTTCCAGGTCCTCAACTGCCTACTATTGAATTCCTCGATCGCTTCAATGGTGTGTTAATTTTGATTAATAGCCTCTATTAGTGGCTAATACAAGCTTAATGCTTATGTTAATCTCATGGTCTGATGATACCTGCAGAAGAGAACCAAAAGAAGTATGCTGCTGATGATGAGAGAATCAAATCATCCCCTATCATGAAAGAGCTCCTTGAGCGTTCCAAAAAGAACAAAGACAAGTATAATTCTTATACCATTTACAATTCATTTCTTCAAAGATGTCCCAATAAAGTTCTCATATTAAACTGTAATGTCACCCTACGTGCATTATCTATATCATTTCTTCTTCGCTTTTTTCGTCACCCCTGTAATGCATCACCCAACTCAACCATGCCTTAGTAATTTGTTTTAGGGGAAAAAAAGTAATTTGATAGGACTATCACCAAAAGAAAGATCAATAGTGAGAGAATTGATATGGAAAAATTGACAGGAACAAGCAAGAAATATTGGACAAGTATTGCATACGTGGAGCGGAGTGGGGGGTGGGAGATTGCTCGACCCAAGGGATGACAGCAGAGGAGAAAGATAATTTCATTGCAATGCTGAAGGAGAAGGCGGCTGCTGCTGCTACCAAATGATCTAACAGTGAGCCATTATTTAGCTAGCCATGATGTACTAGTTGTGAAGATCGATCTTTTGCACAAGTAATATCATAGACCTCTTTTATTTTCATAGAAATTTATACTATATTTTGGAGGAAGCTTATAAAGCTATTTTAAAGAGTGACATGCTTATAAACTTTTTGGTACTCATATAGCAGATACGTACAGCAAAATTACTGTTTTTGCTGAAGAACATTTATAACTTTCCTGATCGGCTGGTCTCTAAATTTAGCCATCTAAAATCTAAATGTCAGATACATAAATTTTTGGGGAACATTTTAGATATCTATAATTTTGCAAAGCACAAAGGACTAGAGTGCAGAGAAAAGTTCGTTCTAAAGTTTCAGGTATAAGCTTCGAATACTTGACCAATGAAGCAAAAGGTCAGGCTTGTTAGTTGTTAAGATGCTACTAATGTTTAGAAGCATTAGCACAGGCATATATTAAATAATGTCAAAGCTGAGCTAATCACATAATTGGAAGTCAAAAAGATTTAACACTGCATTTGGATATCTAACATCATTTACAATAGTATGTGAACATTTGATGTAAAACTACATAGGTAGTCTCTTTCCCCCAAATTAGAAATTGCGTCATTTTGGTTTAGCCTTCCATCATGGCTTTTGCAGCATCAATAATAACGTCTCTAAGATCCTTTGGAGCACGACCTAGGACAGTATAACCTTCCTTGTCTTCGATATCCACATCTGCTCCATGTCTGACTAGAAGAAGGGCAACCTGTCACCAAATCAGAAAATCACATTAAGTAATGGACCCAAGTTCCTTTCCACAGGTCTATCATGGCGCCATCATCAAATCTAACTTACCATGAAGTTTGGGACAGATGTACAAAAAAAGAGGAGAAAAACTTATGCTCTAATTCTATGAGTCATATAGGTAAGTGGTTACAAATCTAACTGATGCATCTCAATCAAAACATAAGTGCAGCAGCAGGGCAAATTTTCGAAGTTTCAGCACAACAAGATGACAACCACCCAGGCAAAGGAACTCTATCGTTGTCTAATTCACCAACATGGGATTATCTCAAATTTGTCCCTAATACTTCTCTCAAACTTTAGACTTTGCCAACTTTCATCTTTATTATATTGTTCAGACTCACATTACAATCATTCAAAATCCATACTTTATCCCTTAGACTCACTTCAGACTCCTAAAATATTGTTTAATAAAAAACTACAAACAAAAATTGTGTTGCTTTCCACTTGGTTGCTCAGAGTGGCCTATTTTAAGATAAACATGTGGTTATTCAACAACCAAAGTTTTAAAGGGAGTCTTTGGAAATTGGAATTAAAGACCCACTGCAAGACTTAAAAAGAAATTTGATGATACTTTTGGCCAATAACTCCAGTCTTTACTCGAGACTTTGCTTGAGACTCGTGTTAGACATACCCTTAAGTTGAGGGAAGACCCAAAGAAGTAAGAGTGCATAAAGAGGGAAAAACCACATATAAGCTATGTTACTCAGACTCTAATAAAGAGTGTATTCGGATACGAGTGCCCCAGTATCGGACTTGTCCATTTTATAAGAAATTGTCGAGTTTTTGGTTTCAAACGAAGTGTCCAAGTGTCATGTCATGTCATGTCAGACACGCCACGAGTCGGCACCTGAGGTAAATGAAGGTAAAGAAGACAGTACGGAAAGGTAATCTCCATCTAATACTCACCTGTCTGTTTTCACATATGACGGCATTCATAAGAGGAGTCTCACCAGCTCTGTCAATGGCATCAATCTCAGCTCCCTCTTCAATGAGAAACTCACACAACTCTGCGTTCCCTGTGCTAGCTGCACGATGCAGTGGCGTGCATCCAACCTAAAACAAATGCTTGAGCATTAGCCATGATGCGCAATATGTGTATTTAGATTAAAATAAAAGGTACAATAAAGTAGATACAAGTTTGATGCTTATATTCTCTATCAAAATGCTTATGATAAGAGTGAACCTTATCCTTTGCATTGATGTTTGCACCATGGGCAAGCAACACTTCAGCAATTTTCACCCATCCCTTGCTAGCAGCATAGTGAAGAGCAGTTCGGCCACCATCATTTTTCAAGTTAACATCAGCTCCTGTTCACAGTACTAGTCATTTAATAGCAGAAACAAAACTTTGGATTAAGATGTACATCCAGAAACAGAGACATAAAGTAGCAGCAGCGAGTACACAATATAATGAATAATAAGAACATCACCTTACAAACATATCAGCAACTCGGTAAAAAGTGCAGCAACTAAGAAGGCCTCCTTGAAATTTGCAGTTACAACTTACAACAACAAAAATCCAGCATAGTTACCACCATAATTATGGTTTTGAGAGATTAAGAACTGATTTTTTTTTACTGAAAGCATAGTTATTGGCCAAAGGAAAACCTATTTCTACTGGAAGCACAAACTAGGAGGACAAAAAGGGAGGCAAATACTTTCTAACCCCCTAATAGACATAGTAAAAGCAGTTGCTTAAAAATATACTCTTAAGTAAAAATAACAATAGTATCGATAAAAAGGGTTTATCTAGGTGGTAATAACAACAGTTGAGGAAATAGTGATTCTACACATGTCACGGTAGATGCAACATAACAACAGAAAAAAAAAAGATCACATTGATGCCCAAAAGAGAAAAAAAATGGGGTGAGAAAGGACAGGAACATAAGCTTCTTCCCTTGAAACTGCTTGGAAGGATCTTCTGTAATCATAATTGGAACACCTCGGTACACTAAGTAGCTGCCTCAAAGGACTATCATCTTGTCATACTTCAAAGATGCCAAAAGGCAAAAGTGGACAAGAGAAAAAACCAAATTTCAGATCATCAGAGTTGCAAATTTATGTTAACTGGAACAGGGATGAGATAGGATATTACACCTGACACGTGGATAAAAAATAGAGGTAAAATGACTCTCAAAGTACAATTCATAAAGAGCAATTCAGGGCCTTCAGGCCAATGGAAAGTCCTTGGTATGAAGTAGAGCTCATTTGTAGTCTACAGTCATCTCTACCCAATTATGTAAATTTCAAGCCTCATGCTACCTTCCTACAGCTGTGGGCCTGTGGCACGCCTTCATGAACAAGCTCTTCAATAGGAGTAAATCAGATTCAGCTAACTGTTATCCTCTGCTTTTCAAATTTACGAAGTAAAACCAATTTCCAGCTAAACTTCAAGTAGTGGATTTATCTCTCGCAAAACCTAGTATGCTTTGGCTGGATGTTCATCAAATGATTACATGCACATTAAAGCAATATCGCAGGAAATATTCATCACAGCAGCATGATATCTTATGTCTAACCTTGAGTACCCTACATTTTATTATTGAATGTTTCAAGTGGATGTTCCTGTATGCTTATTATCACTATGTACACTTAATGCATAACCCTACTGAAATATGCTACTATTGGTCAATTATAGCACTTTATAACATGTGTATTTGTCGATTGGGATAGTCAAGGTGAAACAGGAGGAGTCCAATGAAGATTCTTACTAATACAAGAGTTTCCAAAGCTATCTCTATCAACGCAAAACCAAATTAGGAAGCCAGCAAAAGGCATAATCCTCCGGTGACAGCTAACAGCCTATTCCTCTAATTTTGCAAAAGAAGAGAAATTAAGTCACCAGTTGTCGATTCCAGAATCAATGGAAAGAGTTAGAAGATAAAACAGGCAAAAGGAAACATAGTGGGAACTGGGAACAGGCCAAATCTCTGTATCCCTCTGTCGCAAAATTAGAACACGCTAAACAAAGATAGCACCACGTTGCATATTTATGTAATTACCTATGGTCATAAACTTATTCTTTAGAGGGAGGTGCTTAGTGCTTACAGAAAAATTCTGGACAAAGTATGGCATTCCACATCATGCCAGCAACCTCCTCCCACTTACAATATGAATAATAAAATCGTCTCAGGCACATTGCCATATTAATACCTGAAAGTACAAAATCACAACCGCCATGTAGACCTATATATAATCCTCTAGGAATCAATTCGATTAAATGAGTCCAACAACTTGATATTTGACTATCCGAGTTGACATTATCTCGCCTATTTGGGCCTCTAGAAACTGTCTAGAAGAACTAAAAGACTAGAATCAAATTCATGATCAACTCAAGTATCAATCTTTTCATGCTTAGGCTAGGTCAAATGATACCATGCCTGACTCCAAATGAAATATATACTTGTAATTCCAACGGATACTTTCAAGAATAAGTGACATAAAGAACTAGAGAAGCCATCCATACACTGCTTGACCGCAACAACTAGAATATGCACTTTTCTGCCCTTTGAAATTCCCTGCCTACCTCAAAGGCAAGAAAATCGACCTAGAACACTCACGTAATGAAGGAGGGAGAAGCGGAGAAGTTAGTCTACTCTACAATGACTCTTACTTCTCTTAGATCCATAGGCCACAGCCATTTAATTCAAGTGATATTCTTGCATTAAATTCTCACAAGCTTTTAAGACCTAGCAAACTCTCCATGAACAACAGCTGCATTTTATTTCCAAGCTGATCCTACTTGCCAGAGATTCGAAACCATAGGCGATTTCTTCAAACCAATGACATAATGAATTTATATCATAATTGAATAGTAGTAATGGTTTCATCACAATTTAACATTCTTATTTGATATGAATCTCTATTATATAAGGCAACACATGGGGATACCAAAAAATAGAAAAAGGAAACAAAAGGAAAAAAAAAATAGGGGTAAAAAGAAAAAAGTACCTGTTTTGAAAAAAAAAATGCAAAGACAGTTCTTTTACACAAAAAATTTAATTATATATGCTTTGGCACGCATTGCGTGCATATAAGACTAGTTACTTCTATATTGCAAGATTAGTTTGATTGACGATCTCCATTATATACTTGCCATTTGAAGATTACTTGACAAATCCATTAACACAAAACTCAGGTATAATTAGTAGCTTGAATAACAAGATTCAGAATATATTCAAAAAAAAAAGGAAAAATTGGAAAACCTTTAGTGAGGAGAGTTGAGACAGTATCGAGATGGCCAATGCTGGAAGCAGAATGAAGTGGGGCCCAACCTTCTTCATCCTTGCAATTAATCACCATCTTTGTTGAATCAGCTTCTGCTAAAATTTCCACCACCTTAAAATTTGAATGAATACACAAAGTTAAAAAATGAAGTGATGATTAAAGTTGAACAAAAGTCGAGAAAAAGCACAAAGAAAACCTCGGCCTGAGTTGAGGAAGCGGCGACGTGGAGAAGAGAACGACCGTCGTCGTTTCGAAGAGAGAGAAATTTAGAGAGTTTATCGTCGGAGAAAGATTTGAAGACTGAAGTATCGCCAATTTCAGCGGCTTTAAAGAGCTCCTTTGCCGCCATTTCTGTCTCCTCTCTAGCGTCCATCTTCTTCTTTCTTCACCTTCAAATTATATCGCAGAAAATAGGGCTAATTGATGAATGTTTTCCAAGTTAATCAAAAGATAGGAGCTCATCCTCTTTCTTGCATTCTCTTAAAGTTATGTGTAATCATAGATTTCAAATTTAAGTGGATGTCATCTAGTAAAGCGTGTATTATGCACTAGGCTCATTGTGCACCCGAGAGAACATATCATTGATTTTTTTTGTTCTCCAAGCAAATCTCTAACTATTGAATTATATACTTCCTCCGTTCTGTTTTAAATGAAACATTGGGTGAAATGACACTATTCATTGATCAATTTTGACTCCAATTTATCGTCATTGTATAAAGAAAAACATAGTCAAGTGAGATCTTGTTAGATTCGTCTCGATGCATACTATCAAATTATAATTTTTTTATATTTTTACGTGTGCACAACTAAAGATATTAATGGTTAAAGAAGCGCGTTGGGTTGCGTGAAAAAGCAAACGTTTCATTTAAAACAGAACGGAGGAAGTATATATATCCCGGACTATATGGAATAATACCTACAACACTATTCTCTCACTTCTCTTCTGTTTTATTCATAACACGTTATCAGCACCAAACCCTAGCCGACTGAGCGAACGAGAAACCAAGAAAATCATCTGTCATTGAGGTAAGGTTTATCACTTTCTTATAGGCGACTATCCTTATTTGCTGGATTTGACTAATTATAAATAAAGGAACCGCATGAACTTTTGATTGTGTTTTTCTTCCGCTGCAATTTTTGAGTCGGTGGAGTAGTTTAAATCGAGTGATATGATTTTATGGTTTCAACACATAATCTACACGTTAGCATGGCAGAAAAGAAAAAAAAATTTGCATCATGATATGTTTATCTGATTAGCCACAATTTCTGAGTCGGTGGATTAGCCGAACAATCTTGACTTAGTGTTGAATTCTTGTGTTACTTGTTTATTGTGGCAAATTTTGTTGGTATTATCAAGTGCATTATATTCTTATCTTTTCGCTGCAAAGTGCATATAGAAAAGTTTAAAATTTCTTACGTAAGATTCGAGCTGTGCGCCAAGCACATGATCATGCGCCCAGACGCACAACAGCTTTGTGCCCTAGACGCATGCCTGTGCGCCAAGCGCATAAGGCTGTGTTTAGCGCAGGGCTTCCAGTCAGCTTTTTCCTTCACGTTTATCGATGCATTTATACGTATTAGGATGTGTTTAGGACAAGCTGAAATTCAGATTTTGCCTCATTAGTGTAAGAGTCTTGCTATTTGATGCCCTAATATTTCTTACTAACGCCCTAAATACAGTATTTTTATACTATATTTTTATACCTCCGTTTATTTTCTCTTTTCTTCCCTTCCTCTTCCCCTTTCCCTACCACCACCACCACTGGAGACAATCGAGTATGTAGTCCTTAGTAACCGACATAAACAGCTGCATTAACAATGTAACAATCATCATTTTCATCTCCCGTCTCTTCAACATGAACACCACTTGAGCATATGAGTCCACCATCTACAACTTCAACATCAAGTATTTTTTCCACTGCAGTTGCAAACAAGAAAATGATTTAGGAGACAGAGGGGCATGATGTACTGTTAGTGACAAATCTACCTTGATTTGTAGATCTTGCTACACCAAAATTTTGCATATTCCATAAACCGTAATAAACACTGCATAAGCAACACAATACACACAGAAGACAACATGCTGGAAACAGATCCAAATTTTAAGAGAAGAAATCAAGAAGAGGAAAACAGAGGAGACTGATTTTATTTTTATTTTTTTTTAAATATGGAGAGGCGTCCCACCATGGACGCCCCACCACCGGTGGTGGGGAGTCCATGGTGGACGCCTCCTTTTTTTTTTATTTTTTTTAAAAAAATCGAAGAAAACAGAGGAGAGAAGAAGGGTGGGGTGTGATAATGGTGGTGGCAGTACGGCGGCGACGCCAGTAGCAGTGTGGCGGTGGTGGTGTGCCGGCGCCAGTGTCCAGTGGTGATGTGGAAGAAGATGGGGAGGGAAAGTGAAGAAGGAAGGGGAGAAAATGAGAAAAGAGATGGAAAGTATACATATACAGTATTTTATACGTATTTAGGGCGTAACTAGGAAATTCTAATTTAAAAATAAAGAACATGTAAATATCCAATTATAAAAGTAGATAGGTCATAATGAAAAGAACATATACTAAACTTACTAAATGAACATCTCGTCTAAACTAAAATTAAAGAACTAACATACCTGTTAAATTCAAATTTCAAGGAAAAAGGAATCTCGCCAATAATCGTCTTTGCAAGGGTGAAACAAGTTACAAGATTTAAGGAAACAAATAGCAACATTATTCTTCAAATCATGGAATCTTAAAATGTTTAAACTACGTCGTTTAGCAGAGGGTGCACCATCCTCTACATGCACTTGGGTGCATGTTCCTATTTGCGAGATCGAATCCCATTAAATCACTATGCTTAGTCACTCATTTATACCGTCAAAACAAATAGCTTATCGGATTCAATCACATGAATACAAAAACCATTCATTAAAACATTTTGTTTAGATAAGTTTTTCGATGAAAAAAATGCACCAGTATTTTTGTTAAACTATGTGTGCCATGTTACAATTGTAATTGTAAAGAACAAATAAATAAGAAGGCAGTATATCTCAACAACCCAACACATTTATATATGAGTTCTTATCTGTCACTCTGATTTTTTTTCTTTTTATTTAATACATTACTTGAAAATCTTAATTAATATACATTTCTATAGGTCTTAACCTTCCACAAAAAAGAGGAACCAAAAAAATACCAAACGAACATACGTAATAATGTCAATTTTGGAATAAAGTCGAAGCTAAAATAATAAGACATTGTTATAAAGGCAAAAAAGGATTTACAAGATTAACAACTACATTTGAATCTCTAACCTTATTTACAATTCATCTCGTATAGCAACTAACGAAAATTGATCACATTTTAGTTCATAATCACCAACAAAAGGAAGGCAGCAAGGTTTACAAAGTCCTGCACACCAAAACCAGTGGCAGTATGCTTCCAGGTTCATCCTGATGCAGAAACTCACCTCACACAGTTAGACTATGAACAATCGCGTCTGCAAGATCCTTTGAAACAACACTCTAGAATCGTCATATTGTCTTCCTCTTCTCTTGTAAAGAATCAACAATCACACCCATCTCTTTTAAAGTATCAGTTAACGCATCCTGAAGATCAGGACAAAGCTCTAGAAACGTCTTATAACCTTCTTCAGCTGAATGCAATTCATCCCATTTTGCCCCTCTTCTGATTAACAAAACTACAACCTATCACCAAATTAAGCAAGGAGATCAGATAATTAACTCCATTATCAGATATTATCTGCCAATTAATTAGTCACACTGTTCCAGACTTCCAGTACCTCATAATTAAGCACTGTGTACATTTTTGCTCAGATATCCGTTATATTAGTTGGACCATTCTGATACTCCCTTCATCACTCAATCTTAGTAAATAAAAGTTGTTCAGAACCAACACTATTTTACGAAATTTGACAGCTTTCTCCGAACATCCCATAATTCGTAAATGTGACTATTATTTTCTGAAGAGGGACTAATCGACTATCAAATGACCTAATTGTTAGAGTACAGAGAAGGAAGAAATCACGTAACTAAAAGAAGTAAACAAGATAAAGCCATAGTATGTGAGAAGAAATCACGCAACTGTAAAAAGTAAAGGGTAGGTAAGAAGATAAGACCACACAAAAATGTACCTCTGTATGTGCCTTTATGGCAGCAATCATCAAAGGGGTCAGCCCAGATGTGTCAACGGCATCGATCTCAGCTCCATGTTGAAGGAACAATTCACACAGCTCTAAGTTTCCTATGATAGCAGCATGATGCAATGGTGTGTTTCCAACCTGAGATAAATGTTCCAAGCATTAGCAACATACAACATAGGCATTATGAACAAGCTAAACACAACCAAGTGAAATAGGTATCTGATACTCAGTTACATGGTAAAATGCTCAGAGTAAGCTATCAACCTCGTCCGTAGCATTGACATTTGCACCAACAAGAACCAACATTTTAGCAATTGGCAACCATCCCCTTTTAGCAGCATAGTGAAGACCAGTTTCACCAAAAAAATTTGTCATGTTAACATCAGCTCCTGCCCACAATTTGGAATCATTTTAAAAGCGAACATTGGGCTAACACGTACATCGAGCAATAGAAACATGAACAGCAGGGAAAAGAATACAATTATACAACATATATAGCGGCAAGATCATGCCTTAATAAAATTACGGCGTGTTTTAAGATTTGCAGTTACAACCACGATCCCCCCACCCCTTCAGTATGGATACTAATATAGGTGGGGTTTTGGGAAGTCTAAACAAGAAAGGACAGTACTTGAGCTAAAAAGGCAAGAGTAGAAAAACTTGCAAAAGTATACTCCAAATTTGAAGATAATCCAAGATTCAAACTTATGTCAATCCATATAGATTTTCTAGGTACCCCCTTCTTTGTTCCCAGAAAAATAATCATGCATGACACCTGGTACCCATATTCAAGAAATCCACAAGAAGGACAGAAGATAAACACTAAACAACCTAGAAAGACTTAAGTCAAGGTAATGGATAAATGGAAACATATATAAATTACATTGGAGTGCTTAAAAAATGTCAATGGCAAGTCTCAATCTCATCCAACAAGGCAAATTCAAGCCCCATAATAACTCCCTATAGCTTATAGCCAGTGGTGCTGGAGCAGAACTTTAAGAATAAGCTCTTATATGAAAGTTTCAACTAAATGTGAACCTTTTTTTCCCTTTCAAGTTTAGAATGACCAAATTCCAGTTTAAATGCAATTGCTTCTTTTGAAACCACCGTGATTTGAAAGCAAATGTTCCAAAAAAATATCACAGGAGTTGAATCATTCTACCATACATCTCAAGATTATCTCTCTGGAAAGTAGCATCTCTGTTAAGATGAGGAGTATATGATTTAAACAAGGCTACTCCCACAAGACAAATAGTACTCCTATGAAGAGGCATGATCCACCTACAAATATTAACAGTGACCAGTAGCCAATTTTGGAAGCAATGGTGAATTAGAAGACAGATTAGACAAAGAGAACTGGAAACGTAATCTCTGAATTTTTGTGTAGGCAATAATAGGACTTTAAATATAAAAAGTAATAAAAAGAACAAGAACAATGCAAATTGCATTCACATAGTCACTAATGTTCATATAATTGTTCTTTAGGTCAGAGAAATCCTTAGAATGCAACTTGAAGGAGCCAAGGCAGTCTATATCTTAACAAAAACAACAGCTCCTCCAAATTGGACAATTTAGACTCCGATGCTCCCATGCAATCCATAAAATTGCCTCAAGTGTACTATTAGCTTAGTAAAAAAAACCATAACCACTCTGGAAGAAGTGGGCTAGGAGCCTAAGATTATTCATGCATATAATTATTTTACTACAAACCTCCAAGAATAGATACCAGAGTTTCCAACACAACTTAGTTAAGGGCCTCTAGAAGCTATACAGACAAACCAAAAAAAGGAAAAAACCGCAAAGGCATAATCATGGCAAGCTCCCTCCAACCTCCATCTCATATAAGATGTCAAATGACACCATTTTTGGCTCTTCAGTAGCTTCTACACTACAAATACTAGTACCTGATACTATCAGATACTTGATACTTGAGAGAGAGTCTTGTAAATAACCAATTTTACTGATCTCGGCAGGTTTCGTAAAGGGAGGGAGGATGAAGTTGGGATATAGTCACTCTTCTTGTTAGAGACCAGAATATCCAAGCGAAATACATTTAGTACTCATCACCTCTCAGAGGTCACACCTACTAAACTGTCCATCAATAAACTTCACAATTCTTTTTCTGGCTGATCCTATTTGCAGAAGAAATTCCTTTTGCAGAACCAAAAGATAGTTTGCAAGTATAGTTTATTCTGCTGACAGTTCACCACTTTGCAGCCCTACCACTAATCTTTTCAAATCCTTATCCATCTGATATAAGGAAGAGGGAAACTAAAATCACACCAACCCATTGCATCTTTCCACAAACTTCCTCTCCCTGGAACACAACTAAGACGGTCACCAACTTTGTTGCCACTGTACCACCCCAACCCATTTGGGGAAGGTCCTCAAAAGGATTTTGCTATGCTGTAGAGCAATGCTAACTAACTCTCATATACTTCAGGCTTTTCAGCCTTAGGCCGTATTCTACCAGGCGTGGACAGAGAAATCCAGCGCAAAACCTTTTTTTTTTTTTTTTTTTGGGGGGGGAAGCCGCCGCTACCATGATGAATTTGATGATCTCTAAATCCCCAATACACTTCTTGCTTGAGGGACATGCATGGGTCATACTGAACTATATAATCAAATAACTTCAATTAAACCACCCAAAACCCAACCCAACCCAACCCATGACTTAAACACACTACTCACCACTCCTTGAGTCAAACATCGACACAACAAATGCCAAGAAAATGTAAATTATAGGAGCTAACAGTAATTGGAGTTCATGTTCATCAATATATCATTAAAACCAAAAAATCAAGCGATCACCTGATAAAACAAGAAGCAAGAAATCACCCCAAATCATTAAAATCCATTGATCCCTTCATTGTAAATGACAAAAAAAGTAAAAATAAATCAAAGAAATTGCTAACCATGAGTGATTAGTACAAGAAGAACATCAACATTGCCACTTATGGAAGCGAAATGAATAGGAGTCCGACCGCGATTGTCCTCGTCATTGATCGAACTGTTATCAAAATCATTCTCAACTAGAATTTTCACCACCTAACATATTGAGACCCAAATTAAAGAAATGCAACTAAGAACATCAGAAACTTAAGAATGACGATTAAAGAACGAAACAAGAAGAATCTTAACAATGGTGATTAAGCGAGAGAGTACAGTACTTCAGAGTGACCGTTGGTAGCGGCCACGTGGAGGAGAGAGAGACCAGTCTCGTCTCGGTGTTGGGTAGCCTTGATACGTTCTAGTCTTGTGAGAGTGTCGAAAAGTGTAGTATCACCCACAATTGCAGATTTCTTAAGCTCATCAAACTCGTCTTCACTCAAACTTGCTGCTGCATCCATTATTAATTGTTGCTTCATTACTACTAATAGAAAACTAGTATTTAGATTTTGTACAAATATTAGAAAACATTGCGTTTGCAAGATCCTTTGAAACAACACTCTAGAATCGTCATATTGTCTTCCTCTTCTCTTGTAAATAATCAACAATCATACCCATCTCTTTTAAAGCATGAGAAACCGCGTCTTGAAGATACTTTGGCCAAGGCTTTAGAATCGTCTTACTGCCTTCTTCAATTTCATTCAGCTTCTCCCACTTTGCCCCGTTTCTGATTAAAAAAACTTCAACCTATCACCAAATTAAGCAAAGAGATCAGATAATTAACTCAATCTTTGAATATAATTTGCCAATAAATTAGTACATTGTTCCAATACCTCATAATTAAACACATGATACATTCTCGCTCAGATATCCTTTATATTAGTTGGACCATTCCAATACTCTCTCCAGCCCTCAATCTTAGTAAATAAAAATATGATGGTAAAATCAATCATGAACCATTATAATTTTATGAAACTTGACAGCTTTCCCCGCACATCCCAAATTGGTAAGTGTGAATATTCCTGGAAGAGGGACTATTAGTAATTCAGTATGTTACAATTTGACAAATGACCTACTACAGACCTACAGAGAAGGAAGAAATCACGAAACTAGAAGAAGTAAAAAAAAGACAAATCCATTGTAGATCTGTAAAAAGTGGAGGGTTGGTCAGAACACAAGATCACACAAAAATGTACCTCTTTATGTGCATATATGGCAGCATTGATCAAAGGGGTTAGCTTACATATGTCAATGGCATCAATCTCAGCTCCATATAGAAGGAACAATTCACACAGCTCTAAGTTTCCTATGCTAGCTGCATGATGCAATGGCGTGTTTCCAAGCTGAGATAAATGTTCCAAGCATTAACCACCATAAAACATAGGCAATGTAAACAAGCTAAACACAACAAAGTGAAATAGGGATATGATACTTCATTACATGCGAAAGTGCTTAGAGTAGGTTATAAACGTTGTCCTTAGCATTGACGTGCGCACGACAAATAATCAACATTCTAGCAATTCGCACCCATCCATTACCAGCAGCATAGTGAAGAGCAGTTTCACCATCAATATCTGCCATGTTAACATCAGCTCCTGCCCACAATTTCAGAATCATTTTACAATCAAATATTGGGCTAACATGTACATCGGACAATAGAAACATGAAACAGTAGGGTAAAAAATACGGCATACATAGCAGCAAGATCCTGCCTTAATAACTATACAGCGTGTTTTAAAACTGCGAATGATCCCCTCACCCTTCAGATCTTATCATAGGTAGGTTTTGGAATGTCTAGCTGTAAAAAGAAAGCAATGTCTAGCTGTAAAAAGAAAGCACAGTACTCAAGCCAAAAAGGCGGGTAGAAAAACATACAGTAGTATACACCAAATTTGAAGAAAATCCAAGTTTCAAATTATGTTATTTGAAATAGAAATTCTAGTAACACACCTTTGTTCCCAGAAACATTATCATGTATGATACCTGGTATCCATATTCAAGAAATCCAAAAGAAGGTACACACTAAACAACTTAGAAAGACTTACATCAAAGGCAATGGATATGTGGAAAGGAAAACGTGGAAACATACTCAATTTACATTGGAGTGCTTAAAAATTGTCAAGAGCAAGTCTTGGCTGTCTTGCTATTATACGAACTGTTCTCTCCACTCGTTCACTCTCATCTCATCCCAACAAGCGTATTCAAGCCCCATAATACCTCCCTATAGGGGGTGTTGGAGCAGAACTTTATAAGAAGCTCTTATATGAATGTTTCAGCTAAATCTGAACCTTTTCTTCTACTCAAGTTTACACAATGACCAAATTCCAGCAGAAATGCAATTGCTTCTTGTGAAACCACCATGGTCTGAAAGCAAATGTTGCAGAACAATATCACAGGAGTTGAATCGTAAACAACCGTGTCAATATCACCTCTCTAAGAAGTAGCATTATCTGTCAGTTGAGAGTATATCATTTCAACGAGGCTACTCCCACAAGACAATAGTAATCCTAGGAAGAGGCATCATCCTCCTACAAAAATCAACAGTGACCAGTTGCTAATTTTGGAAGCAATGGTGAGACAGATTAGGCAAAATGGGACAAGAGTGGGAACTGGAAACGTAATCCACGCTTTTTTACGTAAGCAATAACAGGACTTTAAACATATATATATAAGAAAAAGAAAAAGAACGAGAACAAAACAAATGGCATTGACATAGTCAATAGTGTTCAATAATTGTTCTTTATGTGAGTGACATTGTTCAAATAAAATTTTGAAGGGGTCGAGTCTATATCTTGACAAAATTGAAACCTCCTCCCACTTGGAAAATTTACACTCCAATACTCCCATTAGATCCATAAAATCACCTCAAGTATGCTATTAGCTTAATAAAAAAAAACACAACCACTCTGGAAGAAGTGAGCTAAGATTATTCATGCATATCCACCTAATCAAAAGACCTTTTGACAATTATTTCATTAGAAACCTCGAAGAATTAACAACAGAGTCTCCAGCAAAACTTACCTAAGGGCCTCTAGAAGATACACTACACAGACAAATCAAGAAAAGGAAAAAAAACAGCAAAGGCATAATCATGGCAAGTCCCTCCGAAGCTCCAGGTCATACAAGATATCAAATGAAACCATGTTACTTGAGAAAGTCTTGTAAAGAACTACTTAATTGGTCTATGCAGGTCTTACAAAGGGAGGGAGAAGAAGTTGGGATATATAGTAACTCTTCTTGTAAGTAACCAGAGCATCCAAGCGAACTACATTTAGTACTCATCACCTCTCAGAAGTCACACCTACCGGCCTACCCATCAATAAACTTTACAATTCTTTTTCTCGCTGATTCTGTTTGCCGAAGAAAATTCCATTTGTAGAATCAAAAGATGGTTGAAATTTTAGTTTATTCTGCTGACAATTCACACTTTGCACCCGTAACACCAATCTTTTCACTTCCTCATCTATCTACCTGACATAAGGACGCGGAAATTGAAGTCATCCCCTCACACATTGCATCTCTCCACAAACTTTCTCCCCTTTGTTGCCACTGTACCACCCCAACCCATTTGGGAATTTTGCTATGTTCTAGAATAATGCTAATCAACTCTCATATAATGTTAGTTGTAAGTTCTAGGAATCACTACCAAATACAATATGTCATAAGTAACTTGAACAGATTTCTAGGAAATAACTCTCATATAATGTTATGCAAGTTGTGACTTTTAGGAATTCGGGTAATTTTTCAGCCTTGGATTCTGCCAGGCGTGTTGACAGAGATTTCCAGACCTAAACCAACCTTTATTATTGGGCAAAGCCCGCCGCGATCGTGATGAGCTCTAAATCCCCAATCAGGGGCGGCTAAGGCCATGTGCAGGGTGAGCGACTGCACAGGGCCCCAAAATATAAGGGCCCAATTTTATTAGTTGTCCGCCCAAATTAAAAAAGAAAAAATAAATAAATCTTGACTACAAGTGTTCGTTTCCAATTTATCGAGTGTATATTGGATGCAGATTCAAAGAGGTTAATTTCTATTTGGTATTCTGTTTCGTTCTTCATATTCTAAAAAAGCCATTAATGACACTTCCTTCTCTTCATATTCACCAAAAAAATTTAGCACAGGGCCCCAATATATTGTAGATTTGTACAAGACGACCCTGTCCCCAATATACTGAATTACATAATCAGACCTCCCAAAACCCAACCCAGCCCATGACTCAAACACATTACTCAACCCTCCCTGAATAGTGAATACATAGACCAGCCAAATGCAAAGAAAATGTAAATTATAAGAGCAAAAGCACAAGCTAATCATAATTGAAGTTCATTTTGATCAATAAATCATTAAAAACCAAAATCAAGAATTCACCCAATAAAAACAAAAACCAACAAATGATCAACCAAATAATTGACAAAAAAGATGTAAAATGAAATCAAAGAAATTGCTAACCATGGACGATTAGTAAAAGAAGAACATCAAAATTGCCACATTTGGAAGCGAAATGAATGGGAGTACGACCCTGTTTCTCCTTGTCATTGATCGAACTGTTATCAAAATCATTCTGAACTAGAATTCTCACCACCTAACATATTGATGACAAAGAAAATGACCCAATTTAAAGAAATGCAAACAAGAACATCATAAACTCAACAATGGCGATTAAAGAAGGAAGCAAGAAGAAACTTAACAATGGCGATTAACAGAGAGTACAGTACCTTCGTTTGACCGTTGATAGCTGCCACGTGGAGGAGAGAGAGGCCAGTTTGGTCTCGGTGTTGGGTAGCCTTCAAAAGTTGTAGTTTTGTGAGAGAGTCAAAGAATGTAGTATCACCCACAATTGCGGATTGTTTAAGCTGCTCTAACTTGCTTTTACTCAAATTTGCCTTTGGTGTTGCATCCATTCTTATTTACTTTATTACTACTACTAGTTTATTTGGATTTTGTACGATAACTTTTTATGTCCATGTGCATGTATGCCTTATATACCACGTACTACGTACGTACTTAGTTATTACACTTTTTAGTTTGCTAACTTGGCTTCTCTTAAAAAGATGAGCAAGATCTGCTGCTGATCATGCATTAGCTACAAGGGCGGAGCTAGTCTTTGAGGTGCCTAGTTAAATTATGATTTATAGTGTTTTTCTGTCAAAATTTGTAGTTTTTTCTGTAAAATTGTACCATTTACACCTAGTAGAATTTAAAAAAATATTTTGCACTCACTATGTTATTCTGGATCACCACTTAGCTATTGATTTGGCATTATTGGCTGTTTAATCTCATATAGAAAATTTTGCATGCAACTCATGTAGTTTTACTAATCGTCACTCCTTTCTGTGTGTTTTTATCCTCTATATGAAGCTAGTTTGAGTATTTGACTATAATATGTTTTCTTGTTTGACCGCTTAAACTTGTTTATTAAAAGAGTTCATTTCATGCAAAAATTTAACGTATAAACGATGTCATCAAGGATTAAACGATGTCATCAAGGATTTGAAATAGTGACACACAAGTGTCATCTAACTATTCATAAAAAAGGACATTATTTGGAGCGTCCGACACATATTAGGGTGTATCCCATGGGTATTGGTATTCTATATATGTCGAACATAATACGTCTCTCCTACATAAAGTGAATGTGGCTTCATGAAAGAATTAGCTGATCTGACAAGCTTGTTGATGTTGGAACATTTATAGTTTAAATGTGTCCGTTGATGTTATGTGATGAGAAAGGAGGAATAACGAAAAGGCAAGTCAATAGAGCGTTCGCTCTAAGTAGAGCGCACACTCAGAATTGTCAGGGAGTTGGAATTTGAACCAATTTCCTTGACAGGGCTGAGGAGCGCCGACTCCTGCCTGGAGCGCCGACTCTTGCCTGGAGCGCCCGCTCCAAAGGGGAGCGCCAACTCCAAGTCGTCAGTTTTCCTGACGATGCATTTCTTTCGTGAAATGGTGTGTGTCTTTTCGTATATGGTTGCGTCTTTTCTTCTGTAAGTCTTCCCTAGTATATATAGGGACATATCACACATGGAATGAGTTAGAAAAACATTTTCATTTCCTATGTTATTTGCTTAGAGAATGAAATTCTCATGTGTTTTCTCTAAACAAAATCAAACTACAAACTCTTGTTGGGATTGTTTCTTGTTAACAGCCAAGATTCAATGTTTCTTCTTCGTATCTCATAGTATTTTTGGTCTTGGTAATAACTTATAGGAAAGGTTTAGTTGGAAGATCTAATATCCCGTTACTCACTTATATCCACACACATGTCTAACAGTTGATACTGCTCTCAAGATAAATAATTAAATTCATACTTTGCCCAAACCGTATCATATTTCAAATGAAGTCTGTTGGTCAGTCTAATAGTGAGCCCAGCAGCAAGCTCCAAGTGGGTCTTAAGCCACGTCAGCAACAACCAACAAGAAGTTAGTTAGGTTGTTAGTGTTGTTATCTTGGTTACTCTTTTTCTATTTTTGCCTGTTGTAATAATCTAGAGGGCTCGAGTATAAAAGCCAATCTAGCTCGCTTCTTATTCATTCAAACAAATAAACATTACTCCTGTAATTGTTCCAGATAGAATTCTTCAATGAAATAGTGAAGGCATAAAATCTGTTGTTCTTTTTCTTGCTTACATTTACAAATTTGTGAAGCTAAAAGATTACAAATTGCTAAAAGAATGATGTACAAGATTAACAACTGTTATCGGATTCCTAAGGTTATTTACAGTTCCACTAGTATAGAGACTAACAAAATTTTATCACATTTTAGTTCAGAGACAAAAAATGGAAGGCAGCAAAGCTTACAAAGTCCTGCACACCAAAACCAGTGGGAGTATGCTCCCAGGTTCATCCCAATGCTGAAACTCGTCTCACACCAAAATCATACAAAGTTTCAAGAATTGCGTCTGCAAGATCCTCTGGACAACTCTCCAGAACTGTCATATAGCCTTCCTCAGCTTCATTAAGTCCCGCCCAATATACCCCACTCCTGGTTAGAAAAAGTGCAATTTTTCACCAAATTAAGCAAGAAAATCAGACAATTAAGTCAATCTTCATAAATATACGCCAATAACTAGTCACATTGTTCCAGTACCTCATACTTATGCAAACGTCACACTTTCGCTACAAGATTCTTTCTTTTATTGGGATCGTTTTGATACTCTCTTCATCACTCAATCATGGTAAATAATGGGTCTAATGGTAAAACCAGTCACAAACCATACTATTACAGAAAATATGATTAAATTGGTAAATGTAGCTATTGTTTTTGGAGGGAGTATCAGTATTGTACAGTTTGACAAAAGAAACAGACAGGCTATCAGAGTCCATACAGAATGAAGAAATCACATAACTATAGAAGTAAACAAGACAAATAGGAATGTACCCCTTTATATTCTGATAGGGCAGCAATCATTAAAGGAGTAAGCTCAAATTTGTCAAGGGTGTCGATCTCAGCTCCATATTGAATCAACAATTTACACAACTCTAAGTTTCCTGCGTTAGCGGCATGATGGATTGGCATGATCCCAAGCTGAGATAAATGTTCAAGTATCAACAACCATACAATACAACATGTTGCATTTTAAACAAGCTAGACACAACAAAGTTTTAATGGGAATTTGATACTTCATTGTATGTGCAAGTGCTTAGAGTAGGTTATGAACCTTGTCCTTGGCATTGACGTTTGTACCATGATCAACCAACATTTTAGCAAGTTCTATGCATTTATCAGCAGTATAGTGAAGAGCAGTTTGACCACCATCATTTGTCATGTTGATATCAGCTCCTGTGTACAATTTTTGATTCATATTATGAAAACAACATGTTGGGCTAAAAGTGCATCGAGCAGTAAACACGGAAAAGCAGAATTACAGTCAATTTAGCAGGTCATGTAAAGGGAGGGGAGAGAAGTTGGGACATAGTTATTCTTATTGTTAGTCACCACAACTAAATATTTACATGTAGTACTATATCACCTCTCAGAAGTCATAAGTCACACCTACTAGCTAAACTCTCCATTAATAAATTTCACAGTTCATTTTCTCGTTGATCTTATTTGCAGAAGAAAATTCCTCTTGCAGAACCAAAAGGTGGTTGATATTTCAGTTTATTTTGCTGACAGATCGCACTTCACAGCCCTATCATCATTCTTTTCACTTCCTTATCTATCTATTACTGAACACTGACATGAAGACAAGGTAAACTGAAGTTACACCCTCATTCATTGCATCTATCAACAAACTTTCCTCCCCTGCAACACAGCTAACACTACATCAAGATTTGTTGCCACTGTACCAACCCAACCAATTCGGGAAAGGTCCTCAAAAGGAACATGATGAAACGAGCTTTAAACTATGTCACTTCGACACCTCCATTTACCCCAAGAATTGCTTGCCGTGTCGGAACTTGGATATATATTTCAAACTAAAAAAACTTTACTTTTTTTCTAAAAAATAGCCGAATCGGACACTTGGACACTCGGAGTAGACCTGTCTAAGTAACATTCAAAATTCTTAATATACTAATTTCTTGCGCGAGGAACGTGTATGAGTACCGAGCTACATAATGCCAATAAAATAAATTATAACAAAATAACCATAATTAAAGTTCATGTTGATCAACCAAGGAATCAACCAATAATACAAAAAACAAATCATAAAAACCCATTGATCCCTTGATTGTAAGATAACAAAATACACATCAAAATAAAAGAAATTGCTAACCATTGTCAATGAGAAAACGAACAACATCAAGATGGCCATTAAGAGTAGCGAAATGAAGGAGAGTCCAACCCTCATCTTCTTTATCATTGATCAAAATCTTTCCATGATCAGCTTCTATTAGAATTTTCACCACCTTTAGAAAAAGAAAAACCCATAATTTAAAGAAATGCAATGAAGAAAAGAGAAACTTAGAAGTTATAACAATGGCGATCAATTAAGAGAGTACCTGAGAGTGACCGTTGGCAGCGGCAATGTGGAGGAGAGAGACGCCATCTTGGTTGCGGAGTTTGATAACTTTGGAAAGTATTTTTCTTGAGAGAGACTCGAAGAATGAAATTTCACCAAATTGTGCGGCATTGCTAAGGTCCATTATAGTAAACTTTGGTGATGCATCCACCATTATTATTACTAATTCTTACTTATGATACTATGCTCTTATTGTTTCTACTTAGTGGAATTGTTAACTACAATACTAATACTTCTGTTAGAACGTGCTCCTATTAAAGAATGAATAACTAATTTATAGGATTGCGGGAAAAGGACCATAATTTAACTACTTTTAAACCAAAATCATGTAAAAAGAAAATTGTGTAATTGCAACGTCTCGAACATGTCGTATAATAAATAGGCAAAATATCAAAAAAACTATCTTTTACTATAACTTTTTTTAAAAAAACTACCTTTTAAAAATTTTCTTTCAAAAAACTACCTTATCTAACAAATTCCTTTCAATATACTACCATTTTACGTTTATATTTAATATTAATCGATAAATGACAATCGACGTAGGTGTTGTTGTAAGTGGAGTAGCGAGAAAAGAGGAAAGAAACGAGAGGGGAAGAAAGAAAAACAATTTATGGTGACTCAATTATTAGTGATTAAACCCCATTAATGGTAAAATGGTAGTATATTGAAAGTAATTTGTTATATAAGGTAGTTTTTTGAAAGAAAATTTTTAAATTGTAGTTTTTTGAAAAAATTTGACTATAAAAGGTAGTTTTATGAAATTTTTCCTAATAAATATATTTGAGTAAAAAGACTTAAACAAGTATATACATCTCTAACACTCTTATTACGTAAATAACAAGAGACTATTGATGTAATATTCTCTTACCACAATTCCTTTTAAGCTATTATTTTCAAACTTAAACCTTTCGGATTTTTTAAATTATTACATCATACGTTAACTTTTAAATTTCTTAATGGACAAAAAATACGAAAAGTGGCAAAATAAATTATGAAATTTAAGAATAATAACATATTTGTTTATTGTAACTTACCTGAGTCATCGCCCGGGCTAAAATATTACTTTTAAATCAAGAATGGTGGATTATAGTAACAAAAACAACTAATAGAACAAAGCGGCACAAATAAAGTACACGATTTATGGACAAAAGATTATTTAATATATTTATTTTTGAAAGAAATGAGACAGAAGATTTTTTTTTTTTGACAACGAGAAATCGTGCATTAATTAAAAGCGGAAGTACATCCTAATGCTATTACACCCAAAGCTAAACCAAACAAAAGAACCTAGATGAGCTTTATGAGCTCGTACATTCCATCTAAAAACAAAAGAAGTAAAACTGATAAAAAGTCGCGAAGGAAGGGGGCGTCGCTGGTCATTACTTGCGATGGTAGGTTCAAACCTCGGATGGCTGACGGATGAGGTAGAAGAAGCGGATGAAGTTTGTGGGCCGGATAACGAATCAACGGTGAGCGTCGCTTCTCGCCGCATGAGCAATCCCAACAACCTGCTATTGCTTGGGATTCTAGGCTCATGATATTTATATGAGTCAAGTTCCGTTGTGACTCATTACTCTCGCTCGAGAGTATTTCAGGTTTCTCCATAAGGTAGGATAAACGCAAGTGAGTGGGCGTGCTGAAAACCCTCAGATGTAACTGAGGTGCCGCCTTCAGATTTGAAATTTTCAAGGCAAAGACCATGAAAATCAATGCCAAGCTAAAAAGAGAGCTAAACAAGTTGAGCTCTCGAACACACCATCGGTTTGTAAAACCGGAAAACTTACGTCCCAACCATGAAAAACTATCATCGCCTCGTCCATGCTCACGAACTTCTTGAGTTACCTTGTCCCTCAGCACATATTCCCAATAACCGACACATTCCACTATGATAACTTTGAACCACCACTTCTGATTCAATTGACAAACGCTTGTTGATGGCCACAACGGACCATAGACAACATTTTTAACAACTCGAAGACAACGCACTCCTATTATTCGGAGATTTAACACACATAGTAAGAACAAACTTGACATACTTAGTTGGATTTGAACAACCAGGGGGAGGGGGAAGGGGGAGCCGGACTCGACAAGGGGAAGGGGAAAGGGGAGCCCATTACACAACCAGGGAAGGGGGAGGGGAAGCCCAAAACACTAAACAAGTGACTGTGCTGACCAGACTCGGGGACGAGGACGGGGACCATGAAAAAACGAAACAAACATACAGTGAACAACACGACGGAACCAACACACGCCCAAATAAACAACAAACAAGGTGAATCGACCCGAAGATACCAACAGGCGGCGAATGACCAGGACTAAGAAGGAAACCGACGAACCAACAGAAGCCCAGATAAACGCGACACATGGGAGGGGGGAAACGACTCGATTCGGGGAGGGGAGAGACCGACACAACAGAAGCGAACCGAAGAGAGATGGCGCACTCAAACGGGGGGTGGTGCACGCAAACTGAGCCGCCAAAGCGCCTCTGGCTCCACGTGAAACGCTTCACTTACAACAAAACAAAAACCTACGACGGAAGAAACCGAGCAGAAGAAAGAAAAAAAAGGGGGGGAGGGGCTCGATGGCCACCCTGCCGAAGCGGCTGAGGTGGTGGTCGAGCCCCGTGGGGTTTGGATTTTCGCCTGGAGTTTCGCTGCGGCTAGGGTATTGTTGAGAGAAAAGATTGGGTTTGTGGCTTTTTAACAAAATTTGTTTGATTTAGACAGAAGATTGGTATATGACTATATGCTTGCTAATGCTACTATTGCAAAAAAAAAAAAAAAAAAGGGCGCATTTCTATTCTACGCATAAAACAACTTAACCGAACCGACCGAACCGAACCGAAATGGATCTTGAAGTGGTTGAATTGAATCGAATCGAATTGAATTAAATTATAATTAATTAATAGTAATAATTATCATTTAAGAACTGAATTGAAAATAAGTTGGGGAGAACAGACGTAAAACGTTGGAAAAAAAAGCAACTTGGAGGGAAGAACATTTTGCCTTCCCGCCATAAAAAGAAAACCCAAAGATTGGGTCACTCTCCTCTGTGGCCTCTGCTCAACCCTTCCTCTCCAAATCCTCATCTTTCTCTCTCCTCTTTTTAGTCAATTGTTTGAAATTGTGGATGAATGCGACTTCAATGGCGAAATCAGAGGACGAATCGAAATCAGTTGGCCTAGAAATTCTGTCCATTGGAGCTCTCTTTTCCGGAACTAATTGGGACAAGAAGTACTGGAGCTCCTCTAGGGTTTGTTCCTCTTTCTCTCTCCTCTTTATCAGTACTTCAATTAAACTAATCTTTGGATTGCCAAAATTAATCTGTATACTCGCCGAGTAAAATCTGAAAAATAGATTATCGAATTCAATTGTAGACATAAGATGTGCGATAATCAGGCATCGTGATAAAACTATGGTTAGATATATTATATAGTTGTATTATTATCTGTGTTTATTAATCGATTTAAGGCGTTGTTGCTCCAGGAAGAAGAATGTGATGGATTGGACCTAATTTGGGAGATTTAATCATGCAATATCTGCAGTGTGCAGGAATTGAAGGTTGTTCTGATTTTTAGTATATGGTAGCGAAGTGTTCGAAGTGGTGGTGGTAATTGATGAGTATTTGTGTGAAGTTGATTGATAATTTATTGATAGGTTGAAACAGATGGAAGTGAGTTTTGGAACTGTTTTAGGTATTGTAAATTGAACCAATTGATGGAACTTGCGTTATTGTCCACGAGTTGGATGATTAGTTTACAGATGAAAATGGTTGAGATAACTTTCAGTTCGTAACAGTGAGCTGAGCTGAGCTGGTACGGTTGGCAGCAAATGGTGGCCCTTCTGGATTCGTACCACGAAACAACATTATTGAAATGTTTTTCTCATTCGTTAATTGTTATAGCCTGCCTTAAGAGGTGATCACAGGATTTGTTGAGTGTTGTAAGGAAGTGAGCTTGATTGATATATATGATGTAAGGTGCATAGGCTTGTGTGATTGTCTTTATGATAAATGTAACTTGTAAGTTCTTAACCTACAAAGGAGAATTCAGTTATGTATTCGTAAAAGTTAGAGAAAGTTGATATCTAGAAGTACAGAATGAAAGTAATCCATCAATATTTTACATAATAACATCATTTTTTATACATTAATGAATGTGCTTATAGTTCGTTAATGAATAGTGTAAAAGTCAACATGCTACATTTGCTCGGAAACGGAGGAAGTACTATATGGGTGGTTGTTGGCACTATATGTGGTTACCTTTGTGGATGTATAGTAAGTGTTATGTGGACGAAGTTGTAGCATAATAGTTCATCCATTGGCATTTTCTATAGACAATGCTTTCGGTGAGTATTTGTTGTTCTCTAATGGTGTTTGAGTAGAGAACTTTGCGGGTGGTGAGACATTAAATTTTTCCTTGTAAACTTTATCAAATCTGAATATTACATAAGCAATTCAAGTAAACAGGATATCGAAAAGTTTTAAGTGATTTTTATCAAATCTTTAATAGTTTTCTTTTTTCTTGTAGATTACCTCCAATGACAAACACTTTGCTTCTGGAGAAACACCTGACAGAGCATGGGAGAGCTTTCAAAAGAAATATTCTCGTATCAAGCTTTGGCACGGGAAGAGGTTTTCGGGTAAAATTGACGGTTGGACAGTATAGTGAGACCCAGCAGCAAGCTCCAAGTAGGTCTTAAGCCACTTGAGCAACAACCAACGACAAGTTAGTTAGGTTGTTAAGAGTTTGTTATGTTGGTAATTCTTTTTCTATCTTTGTCTGTTGTAATAATCTAGAGCGCTTGAGTATAAAAGCCAATCTAGCATTCTAGGCTAGCTCACTTATTCAATCAACAAAAACATTTATCCTGCAATTGTTCCAGAGAGAATTCTTCAATGAAATAGTTCTAAGTCTGAACTCAAAATGAGAGTAATGAAGGCATCAAATTTACAAATTTGACAAAGTTGAAGCTACAAGATTACAAATTGCTAAAAGAATGACGTACAAGATTAACAACTGCTATTAGATTCCTAATGTTATTTACAGTTCAGCTAGTATAGAGACTCAAAATATGATCACGTTTTAGTTCAGAGATACAAAAAGGGAAGGCAGCAAGGTTTACAAAGTCCTACACACCAAAATCAGTAGGAGAATGTTTCCAGGTTCATCCCGATGAAGAAACTCGTCTCACAGTATCAACAATCATACCCATCTCTTTTAAAGTTTCAAGAATTGCGTCTGCAAGATCCTCTGGACAACGCTCCAGAATCGTCATACAGCCTTCCTCAGCTTCATTCATCTCTGCCCAACTTGCTCCGCTTCTGGTTAGAAAAAGTGCAACCTTTCACCAAATTAAGCAAGAAGATCAGACAATTAAATCAATCTTCATAAATAATTCGCCAATAACTAGTCACATTGTTCCAATACCTCATAATTATGCAAACTTATACTTTCACTAAAACATTCTTTATTTTATTGGGACCATCCCTATAGTCTCTTCATCACTCAATCATAGTAAATAAAGGGTCTAATGGTAAAACCAGTCACAAACCATATTATTAAAGTAAATATGATTAAATTGGTAAATGTGGATATTATTTTTGGAGGGAGTACCAGTATTGTATAGTTTGACAAAAGAACCAGAGAGGCTGTCAGAGTCCATAAAGAATGAAGAAATCACATAGTTATAGAAGTAAACAGGACAAATAGGAATGTACCTCTTTATGGCCTGATAGGGCAGCAACCATCAGAGGAGTAATCTCAAATTTGTCAAGGGCATCGATCTCAGCTCCATATTGGATCAACAATTTACACAACTCTAAGTTTCCTGTGCTAACTGCACGATGCATTGGCGTGCACCCAAGCTGAGATAAATTTCCAAGTATCAACTACCATACTACATGTGCATTGTAAACAAACTAGACACAACACAATTGTTAATGGGAATTTGATACTTCATTGTATGTGCAAGTGCTTAGAGTAGGTTATGAACCTTGTCCTTGACGTTGACGTTTGCACCATGAACAACCAACATTTTAGCAAGTTCTGTACCTCTATTAGCAGCATGGTGAAGAGCAGTGTGACCATGAACATTTACCACGTTGATATCAGCTCCTGTGCAAAATTTTTTATTCATATTATGAAAACAACAAAATGTTGGCTTCAAACGTGCATTGAGCAGTAAACACTGAAAAGCAGAATTACAGTCAATTTAGCAGCAAGATCATCCCCTAGTGAAAACGTCAGCGACTCAGTAAAAAGTGATACAACATATGTTAATTTTTGCAGTTACAACTTAAAACAACATCCACCCTCGCCCTTTCAGTATATATGCATACTACCATTGGCGGGGTTTTGGGTAGTCTATGTGTATGCAAGAAAACATAGTAAGCCAAAAGGCAAACGAAGAAAAATAAGCCAAATTTGAAAAATAATTAAGTTACAAATTTATGTTAAGTAAAAGAGAGATTTTAGTTAATTAGTTACCCAGGAAACATTAATATGCATGATATCTGGTATCCAGATTCAAGAAATCTACATAGAGTGTAAAGACTACACAACCTAGAAAGACTTAAGTCAAGGCAATTGATATATGGAAAGAAAAACATTGAAACATCCTCAATTTAAATTAGACTGCTTTTAAAAAGGTCGATGGCAAAATTTTGCTATGATACGAAATGTCCTCTCTAGTCTCCGGCTCTCATCTCTTCCCAAACACGCAAAGTTAAGCCCCATAATACCTTCCTGTAGGTAATGCTGGTGCAGATTTTTATGAATAAGCTCTTAGAAGGTTCAGCTAAACCTTTCTATGTATTCAAGTTTACAATGAAAAAGTTCCAGCTGAAATGTACTTCCTTTTTGTGAAAGCACCATGGTTTTAAAGCAAGTGTTGCAGAATATTCTCACAAGAGTTGAGTTGTATTCAACCATCTCAATATCACGTCTCTGGAAACTAGCATCTACCAGTTAAGATACTAATAGGAGTATATGGTTGTAACAAGGCTACTCCCACAAGACAAATATTACTCCTAGGATGAGGCATGATCCTCCTACAATACTTGACGGTGAACAATTGTCAGATTTAGAAGCAACGGTGAATTGAAAGACAGAGTAAGGCAAATGGCCGTCATAGAGTGGGAGTTGAAGATGGAGGTAAAAACAGGACCTCGATCATAAAAAGGGAAAGAAAAGAAACGAGATCACATTTGGCATTCACATAGTCACTTGTGACTTATTTCTGTATGTGAGTGAGATCCTTGAAGAAGTCAAGAGCAGTTTTTTTTATATAATAAACTCATAACCACTATGGAAGAAGTTGGTTAGGATTATTCATGCATATAAATCTAATTAAGAGAACCTCTAGTACTTGTTTCATAATAAATCTCCAAGAATTGGCACCAGAATCTCTAAGGCAACTTATCTAAAGGCCTCTAGAAGCTACACGGACAAATCACAAAAAGAAAAAGGGCAAAGGCATAATTAAGGCAAGTATTCTTCTCCTCGAAGCTCCATGTCGAATGATATGTCAAATGGTACCATGGTTGGCTCCTCGGTAGCTTCTAAACTACAAATACTACTCTGTCCCCGTAAAAGATTGTCACACTTTCCTTTTTAGTTGTCTCTAAAAGATTGTTCCATTTCCTACTCAGGAGACGATACTACTCTCTCCCCGTAAAAGATTGTCACACTTTCCTTTTTAGTTGTCTCTAAAAGATTGTTCCATTTCCTACTCAGGAGACGAGACATTGTCCCCAAAATCTCTCTCTACTTTTACTTATACCCCCCCCCCCCCAACACACACACACACAAATTATGTTCTAGCCACTCAATACCAACAAAAATGAGAATGGGGAAAAGTAAAAGATACCGGAGAAAGTCTTGTAAAGAATTACTTAACTGGTCCTGTAAAGGGAGGGGAGAGAAGTTGGGACATAATTACTCTTCTTGTAAGTGACCAAAACGAAATATTTACATGTAGTACTATATCACCTCCCAGAAGTCACACGTCTCCATCAATAAACTTCACAGTTCTTTTTCTTGTTGACACTCGCATCCGAGTAGACACTTAACATTCTAAATTCTTAATATACTTGTAATTTAATTTCTTGCGCGAGGAACGTGGAGGAGTACTGAGCTACATAATACCAAGAAAATGAAAAATTACACACTAACAGTCTAACCTTAAATAAAGTTCATGTTGATCAATAATGTCATTAAAACCAAGAAATCACCCAATAAAAAAAACACAAGAAATCATAAAAACCCATTGATCCCTTGATTGTAAAATAACAAAATACACATATCAAAATTAAAAAAAATTGCTAACCATTGTCAATGAGAAAACGAACAACATCAAGATGGCTACCAAGAGTAGCGACTTGAAGGAGACTCCAACCCTCATAATCTTTATCATTGATCAAAGTCTTTCCATGATCAGCTTCTATTAGAATTTTCAGCAGCTTAAGAAAAAAAGAAAAACCCAAAATTAAAGAAATGCAACGAAGAAAAGAGAAACTTAGAAGTTATAACAATGGCGATTAATTAAGAGAATACCTGAGAGTGACCGTTGTTAGCGGCAATGTGGAGGAGAGAAGCGCCATATTCATCGCGGAGTTTGATAACTTTGGAAAGCATTTTTCTGGAGAGAGACTCAAAGAATGAAATATCACCATTATGTGCGGCATTGCCAAGGTCCACCATAGTAAACCTTGGTGATGCATCCACCATTATTACTACTAAGTAGTAACTTAGTAAGTACTAATTCTTACTTATGATACTACAGTCTTATGGTTTCTACTTAGTGTAATTGTTAACTACAATACTAATACTTCTGTTAGTACGTGCTCCTATTGAAGAATGAATAACTAATTTATAGGATTGCGGGAAAAGGAGTAGCAGTTAACTACTTTTAAACCAAAATCAGAAACTTCCTCTGTTTCAATTTAGTTGCGACACTTTTAAAATCACGGACTCCTATACAATTTTCGTTGGAGAAGAGAGAAATAGAGAAAGAAAACAAAAGGATCTCATGTAACATCTAATTTGAAACTTCCTAAAATAGAAAGTGTCACAACTAAATTGGAATGGAGGAAGTAAAAGAAAAAAGTTTTATCTTAATTAATCAGACAATTAATGTTGACACTAGCCACGAGCCCAACCAACATGGGCTTTTGTTATGACTTATGAGAGTTTTCTCTAGTAACTTGCCAAACAAGGAAACTCACATATTTTTTCTACGCACGACACTAGCCGAGGACTCATTGTTTTGGAAGCTCCCCAACTTTAGATGTCTAATAGTGATTCGATAAGTTTGCTTAGTGTAGATAGTGGGATTTCTATTTTAAGTTAAAATCTTATAGCGTACATGTTTTTTAAGGCACAAATTCTTGGAAAAGACGGTCTCACGTTAGTCTTAACGTGAGACCTGCCCAAATCCAAGAGATATGTTTTTCAAAAACGGACCGCGTCTCACAAGTTCTCACGATAATATTTTTGGCGAATTAGTTAATGTTTTTGGCCAATTAGTTAAGTATTTAAGCACAATAGTTTAGAACTGGTAATCTATATGCAGACTTACATTATTTTTTAGTTAACATATCCAGTACATTAGTTAGTGTTGTTCTATAATTAGTTAAGATCTATTGAGCATTATTTAGTTTCCAATATAAACGAAGAAATAACTTTTTATAAATCTAAAATGTCAAATACAAAAGACAACCTGAAAAAAGAACTTAAAACAACATAGCATTTGAAGTAATTGAACCAATTTCAGTTTGGTTCTTGTAATTTATTTTTTTAGTCTTCTTAAAATTACTTTTCTTCCTTACACTTCTTTCCTTTAATTTGTTTTTGCACGATCGGAGTCTAAAATAACCAATGTAGTTGTACTTGATGAGCATTGTTCTTCTATAATTGGTTTTGTAGTTAAGACTTTGGTTAGACTTGCAGCAGTAGTCTTGTAGACTTCTTGCGATGCATTTCTTGCATCTTTATTATCTTGACTTTTGAGAATGAGATTGGAGAACTTTCTTTCGATTTCATATCGCCATGGGGTTATGTTGTTTATAATTGCTCAAGAGATTTCTCTTTTCCACACTTCGCTTTTTACACATGTACCTATGTGGTATTGTTGTGATTGAACAAATAAGATGTGTTATAATTTGGTTTTTATGTTATGACTAATATATTCTCAGCGGTTAACTAATATACTTCACCACTTAACTAATGTACTTCACCGCTTAACTAATATACTTCAAGGCAATTTAAGGCTAGCATAACTAATAGGTTCAAGCGCTTAACTAATTTCAGTTTGGTTTGATGCACGCGCGTGATGTCAGCATGACATCAGCTGGTCTCACATTAACACTAACGTGAGACCGTCTCTTCAAAAACAGACTCTTTTTAAGGAGGTAATTTCCTTATTTTTTTTCTCACACTTTTTGGAGGAATGGCAACGGGTCTGAGTATTAGATTTTTATCATAACTTACCTACTAAAAAAATGACTTCTACATTTACTTTTAATTGCAAAATTTATCTTTATCCTAAAAATATTAGGATAATAAATCTAACATTAGACCAGACGAAATCAGCCTATATGAGATTAAATGAGCATAGCCTAACTAAAAAGTAACGAACTACTAATAAATAGAACTAGGGGACATAGAAAGCAATAAAAGAAAACACCTCATGCGCCAACATAAAAACTTTGTGATATAAAGGAATGAGTTGCACACTACATAGACTTAAATTAACTATCTCTCATTCAGAGTGAAATCTAAATACAATTAAAACTACTTAGATCAATGTTGCCAAAAACTGAATTGAACCCACTTGGCTTGAAAATATATTTGAATATGCCACGGCGAAATTAGACATGAATTGAACAAAAATCAAACTGATCAAAAATCCATCACCCGATAATCCTATAACAAAATCATAGCATAAAAGCTTTAAATTAGCATATGAAGTAACAATAAAATTTGTACCTTTGACAGCACTGAAATTGGCGCTTTCATAAAATTAATTGGATTAATGATGACGATGATGTTGATGAAGAACAAGATATTCCCCAAAGGGGTGACCTGAGAACACAAGAGATAATTAGCAAATTAAACTTGGTTGCAAAACTAATTACATCCTGTGTTCTCAGTACACTCCTCTGGGGAGTACACCTGTTTTTGTGAAACTTGGTTGCATTTCATTTGATCGATATCCTGCAATTTATAAGGTTATAGGCTGAAGCATGACACAATGTGGTCATATGACGACATTATCAATTTATTTGACATTCTTCTTCTATCATGTTGTCATCCTTTTTTTCTGACTCTTGTCCGCCAAAAGTTGTTAAAACAAGTAACAACCATTATGTCCAAGTTAAATGTAGTATTCTAATTTCCAATAATAAAAAGTACATTGTAATTTAATGATTGTTGTATTTTTGAATGAAATTAAAAATATATATTTGCTTATTAGTTGGCCTATTTCTTGAATAACACTGGCTAATACATTTTGACCATTATTATCGTTAATCATCAATGATTAACATTTGTAAATATATATTAAGAAGAATGTAACAAGACCTAACTTGACTATTTTTTTTTTCTAAAGTGTGAATTACAAGATGCGAAATATATACAATGACCAAGTCAAAATTGTTAAACTAAAAAAAGGAAAGTAGGTTTTTCATAAATCATAAACTATATATGGTTTTAGTGCAACTTCTTTTACCAAAAAAAGAAAATGGTGATAAATTTGACCCCATAAAATTAGTGTAAACTACTCCAATAACTCCAATGTATAAATAATAAAGCAGTAGTTCTTGTTGGATCATTTGACCCCGTCTAATAGATCAATCATTTCTCAAAGTAGCATTTTTGAATTTAGTAACAATTGCAAAAAGACTAATTATGAGCAAAGATAATGATTATTGTGGGTCACTAATGTCTTACATGACTTTCTGAGTTTTGCTCATCTGCTTGGGAATTTGTAAGCCATTCTTTAAATCACCAAAAAAATATCATTGTCGAATAGACAAATGCTCACAAAGATGAGAGCAGCAGCAGCATTTCAATGTTGTCTCTTCTTCCCTACTCTTTTGTTTGTACAGCCTGCTTCAGAACTTTATGCAACTGCTTAGTTGCTGAGAAAACACATTCAACATCAAAGAGCGCAGAAACAACCGCAACACCTTCCAGCTTAGGAGCATCAATTTCCATAACAGAATGAGCATTGGACATGCCTATACCACCAATTGCAACGACAGGTAATTTGGATGCCAAGCATATTGCTTTCAGTCCATCCAAGCCAATGGTACGATTATTTGCTTTAGTATTGGTTGGAAAAACTCCTCCACAACCAATGTAATCGGCTCCATTAATCCACGCTTCCTGAGCTTGTTCTGGGGTTTTACATGAAAGACCAATTATCTTTTCAGGTCCAAGAAGAGAACGGACAACAGATACTGGCATGTCAGACTGGCCGACATGTACACCATCAGCATTACAAGCTAGAGCTACGTCAACTCTGTCGTTAATTACAATAGGGACTCCGTTTGAATGGCAAATGCGGACACACTCCTTGGCTGCTTCAAGGAAGTCTCTGGTTTCCAAATTCTTTTCCCTGTAAAGTACAGAAAATTGATGGACTTTTTTAACCAGCTCATACAGCATATATATAGCAAGTCTTGGAAAGGAACAACTTCAAGTCCAGAAATATATAAATTATTACAGAAGCTCCACAAATTGAATGAAGACAAGTGGCAATGTCAAAGCCACAAAAACGAGGAACAGGGAAGAGAGGTGAGACTTGAGAGTAAGGAGAAGAGGAGAGAAGAATTAAAAAGGTTAACTTCTGAAAATAGTGTTCAAATACCTTAACAAGTTTCTGAGCATGAATGCAACAGCTTAAATATGAAAATCGGAGAACATATGAAATCAAGGAGCTGTGAGTAGGTCTGTATAATTCATAGCACAACACAAGCATCTTTTCTGGAAATGGAGAAGTAGAAGCTCTAGCCAACATGGGGAGGAAAACTAGGAAAGGTATAACAATTCTTGTTCCGGAGAGATCTAAATAAGTCCAACCATGCAAGTATGAAACTATAGCCAGCAAAATTGCATCAAGAAGAATATAGGAATGATCATATTCATGATAAATTCAAAACTGTATTAAAGAAAAGACACAAAAGGCAAGACTTGGATGACACGCCGAGAGGAATCCAGAAGTCTAGTGAGGGTGTGAAAGCATTATAAGGGAAAGGATTAAGAAAGGACACAGGAAGGAGAAGGTGATCATGCAAGTCGTCAGAGCCAACCTATCAGAGCTCACAGAGAGGTCTTGACAGAATATAGCCCTATAATAATAGAAGGGCAAACCCCAAAAGAGGGTCTCTGTGTAGCTGTTGCCGACTCTCCTATTTCTTCCCATGCATGTTATTCATCATTAGGACTCTTTCAGCACGATCATGTTGATATTCCATCATTACATGTTATGTTGAAATCTATGACCAGTTAACTTTCTATACTTCTATCCTGAGACAAACACTGTGAGCATCCTTTACAAAACTGAACAAGGAAATGCCAACTAATCTTTGATAGAGAATTGAACACAGATAATTGATAATTCCCCCAATCTCAAATTTTTTTTTCGTGCAACATTGTAACACGGCCTGGTTGCTTCAAAAGTTACGCCATTTCAACTTTAAAATCATCCTAAACTATCCCAAAATCATAAGAAATTTAAGAGAATTTCACCATTAGAAGATCCTGTCTTGAATGTTAAACCTTTGCTAAACAGTGTGCCACTTTGCAGCCCCATTAATTTGACCTCTGTTGGAAAGTACAAGCACCAGGTTATACAATGGCAAGCTCTTTTTCATCCACCATATATATTTTTCTTGGGAAAGATTGAGAGAGATAAGAAGTGGAAACAGTGGTGGTGATGGTCAGAGGACTGATGGAACTGGAGAAAGTTGAGGAAGAAGACTAAAGCTATTGAGGCTTTCGTAATGAAACAGATTATAACAAAAAGTATGTGTTGGGATAATTATGGGACTATTCCCAAGTCCCTCCCTCCCAACCCAATCTCCATAGTTGAGAGTTGAGACTGTTACATCTGATTCGCCTTCTTTGTTTGATCAATTTTCATTTTCCCATTGCTCATCTCTGTGGTATTGTGTAGGTGTTAAGGCAAATTTCAGAAACTAGTAAAGCCCCATAGACCCTGACATTTGCTTACCGGAAGTTATCACCTCTTTGTAGTTGTGAATCAAACATTGGTAACCCCTAATCTGAATTTATTGGAACTTTTCAAATTATTTTTTCTGAAACTTATCTAGTTTGAGGTGAAAAGAATAAATAAATCCAGAATTCATCAGATTAAACCCTAAGACAATAAAAGTAAGCAATCTATCTTCAAAATGTATTTTCCTCTCAGGTAAACAAAAGAACTACCATCAGAGGCACAAGATACTCGAATGTTCTTCCATCCCATTTATATTAGACGTCATTTTCCCAATCAAAAGTAGGTTCTAAAAAGAATTGCATTCCCTCAGATAATCTAACATCACAGGCCAGAGAAGCTAGCAAATAGCTAGTCATGTCTTTTAGAAAATGAGCCACTCTCAACAGCACTAAGAGTTATCCATCTTGCCAGTTGCCAAGTCAGACTTTGGAAAAATCTAGGATCACATGTTTCAGCTAGTGAAAATTTAAAACCTTAGAAAAAAAAGTTCATCAGCTTAAGTACCAAATACATCATTCGCTAAAGTGAGCCAGAAGTAGCCTGCAGTGTAATTTATGCAGTACCTTCTGTAGTAACACATATGTTCTGGAAAACTTCCATTTACAAATTAAAATCTGATTAACACATACAGTGTCCTCAGCACAGATTAAGAATAATTATCTCAAGCTAAAATCTCTCTAAAACTAGTATCTTGACAACTCAAAACAGAATAATACGAGCTTAAATCAGAAATTCGGAAAGCTAAATGGGTAGAGTGAACGCATAAGAAATAAACAAACCTGAGTTGAACAATAGTAGCCCCTCCTTCTATAGCGGCTTTAACAGAATCTGTAATAGAACAACCCCACTTCTTATTCATCCCAGAATCTGTAACAGCATAGAGGAATAAATCTGTAGGACTGAAAGCACGAGGTGCATGCAATCTGCAGACGGTAGCTTTAAACTTCAACAAGTGATCGAAGGGTCCTTGAGGCCCTCTACCAATGGCCATATCTTTTCCATAATCTAAAGCAGTCTCAACAAAACGTTTAGCAATCTGCCAAGAAGATGAAAAAGGAAATTCAATTTATAAATGATAGGCACATAGGGAATAATAATACTGTTATAGCAGATGTGAGAAAGACGACAAACAAACAATCAAGAACACACAAATTTTACGTGGTTCACTAACAACGTGTTAGCTATGTCCACAAACAAAAGGCAGAACTTATTAAATCTTGAGAACTTCAGAATACAGTGTGTGCTAGGTTTTGCCTAAAGGGCTTTTATATACTACTCAGAATGGTAGATTCAAGGCATCCCAATTCATAACAAGACAAAAGGATATCCTTGTCCCTATTTCTAGCCATTACCATCTAGCTTGTCTCCCTTCACCTCCCCTTCTTCAGGATACTTATTATACATTTGGGCTTCTTGTCTATAATTCCTGTTTTCAAACTTTGTTTATGATTTGTGCATTTTACTGCATGTATACATATGTTTTACTTTCATGACGAGGTGGGCATGTAAGCGGCTAAAAAATGGATAGAAGCTTATTTACTGAAAGTCTCAAGTCTTGCTGTGAGAAACATCTTAGCAGATGATCCTAGCCTCCTGATGAAATTAATCTGTTAAAGATGGTTCATATTTATACACACTTTTTAGAAGCTTCTTGGTCAAGGGAATAACGCATACAGCAGCTTTTGAAAAAGAAATCTATAAAATCAAAGAACTGAATAACTGATCTTCTTTTATGTAAAGACGTTGCAGTCAGTTTTGATGTAATTCAGTATGTTATAGAGTTCAAATTAATTAGTCCACAATTTGAGCTTTTAGTTAAAAGGAAAAGAAAGAAAAATTAAGGTAAACAATTAGGAATCAGATTGGTATAAAGTTATATCTTGTGATACAAATTCTAAACTATCAGACTAGGAATGCTCTAAGCTTAATAAATAAGCTAAACAGTAATGTTTAGACATCTAGTCATTCTCATACATCCAGCCAAGCCATAGCCTCACAGCCCCTAGGCCCAGATTGTACTGCTACAAACATCCGTACTTCACATCCCTTTTATGCCTGATGTGGGCGAGGTAGGCCTTAGTCTATTTCCCTAGAATAATATTTACTAAAAGAAAGCTCAGCCAAAGGCCAAGAAAACTCCCAGGTCATCCTCTTTTTAGTATTCTGTAAAAAATTAGATCTAAGAAGCAACTGACAATGCATAAATCATGCAAATTTTATCAAAGAAAAGGTATAAAGGACCTACCCATGGCCCATACACACTGACACATACTAAGGAAAAGGCAAAAAAAAGAGCACCTTAACAGCTGATAGCATCGGTAAACCTTTGGCTAATTCAGCTGCTATACTTGATGCCAATGTGCAACCAGTTCCGTGAGTATTGCGGGTACTAATGCGTGCCGAATTCAACTCATACAAACTCTCCCCTGTAAATTTTAAAAAAGAAAAAAGTCAAAGCTGTACAACTTGCCAGAAGACATTGTGAAACAGGAAAGACAAAAGGCGATGCTCAGTAAACCACGAGGATGTAACAAGAATACCATCAAAGAACACATCAACTGCATCCATTGAAGCAGGGAGATCACCACCTTTCACAAGCACGTTTCTGAATTATCAAATCATAATCGTTAGCAGAAAAGCTTTGGAGCATGTGTTCTTAATCAAGCATTTGATGCATTACATGACCTATTTTAAAATCTTATAATTTGACACGTTTGTGTGTGTGTATATATATATATATATATATATATATATATATATATATAGGATTTTTTGTGGGGAAGGACCAATTAAAATAGGGTTTTTGTGGGGAAACGCCACTTAAAACTGTTTTTGGAGGGAAGGACCAAATAAAATACTTCCGTTGGCAACTAAACACCACATTATGATTTTCAGGCCAAATTGTCAACTTTCCGGCGTTGAAAATTGGTTTCCCCCAAAACCTCGGTTTTTTTTTTGTTTTGTGAACTCACATTCTTTGTTTTCTCCTCTTTATTTCACGAGATCTCCATCTTTTTTCTCTCTCTAAAATTTTCACGTCATCCTCTTCTTCTTCTTACCCACTTCTCCATCTTCTCACCAATTAACACACTCTCTCTCTCTTCCTCTCTCCTCACTCACTCACATTGTTCCAGATTTTTGTTTACCACCACCAACAACAAGCCTGATTTCTGATGTGAGTTCACCCATTTTTCCTCTACGACGAGTGCACTTGCTCCGAGTTCTCTAACTAGTACTACTACCCACTCCAAGGTTGAGGATGAGAGCATTACCTTCAATAAAATGAGGAAAATTGGGGAAATTGGGGGAAATTAGGGCTTTTAAATATTTCCTCCGTTTCACTTTAGTTGTGACACTTTCTATTTTATGAAGTTCCAATTTAGTTGTGACACTTTCATTTTGGGTTATAACTTCTCTCTATCTCTCTCCTATCACATGAGACCCTTTATTTTCTTTCTCTATCTCTCTCCTCTCCAAAAATTGCCTAGGAGTCCGTGATTTTAGAAGTGTCACAACTAAATTGAAACGGAGGAAGTAGTAAGAAGGGGGAAAATAAAACAAAACAAAAAAAAAACGAGGTTTTGGAGGGAAAGAAATTGTCAATGCCGGAAAGTTGACAATTTGGCCTGAAAATCATAATGCGGTGTTAAGTTGACAACGGAAGTATTTTAATTAATCTTCCCTCCAAAAAAAATTAAAGTGGTGTTTGCCCACAAAAACTCTATTTTAATTGGTACTTCCCCATAAAAAATCCATATATATATATATATACCCTCTTTAAGCGGGATCAAGCAAAGCCCCTCAAGGGCCATTCGTTTGACTCTTACTGATGAGAACTTTGACTCCACGGGGTTCAAGACAGAGATATCACGACAGCATATCAATTTCTTAAACAAAGGCAAAATTGTAATTGGTGGCGAGAGTCACATATTAAGTTGGAAGTTGGAACTACAATTTATTTCCGCTGCCAAGCCAACGATTAAGGAAAACCCTATACAAAAGGACGTATATGTGGGAAAAATGAACGATCAAAAGATGATATCCAATAAGGAAGAACGATAAAGTTCACGGGGTCAATTTGCTACTTGGCCCCTATAAGGACAGGAGTGGCAACCTATGTTACATGGACACGGGTACGAGTATCGAATACGGATACGGATCCAAGTGTCCAATACGTCATTTCCAAAACATTTGGATACGGGGACACCATCCTAACTTTGGACACGGGTACGGGTACGGCAAAAAAAATCCTAACAGGATTTATCTCACAGTATGAAACGGAGGAAGTAAATTAGAAACAAACGGCACAGATTTAATCACTTACTCTCTCCTCTTTTTTCTAATTGTTCCACTTGCTTTTCCAAGGTCAAGTTTGTAGACTTTGACAATATTTTTTACTAAAATATAAAAAATATTATCACGTCGATCTTGCTAGATTTGTTTCAATATAAAGTTTCAAAGAATTAATAAATATTAACTAAAGATACTAATGGTCATATATGTGTGTTGGAGACCGTGAAAATTCGCCACAAAATGCCCAATGATTGAACAGATAAGCACTATGAAAAGAAAAGTCAAGTTAGAAATTCAAAGCTTTTGAATACTCTTACCGTGGGCCCAAATCATGTATCAGTTTTGCAGCTGATCGCATGTCAGCAACTGTTTCTAGATGCATGCCCCCAAGCAGCATTGATGCCTCTTTCAAGTTTGGTGTCACTAAATCAGCCATAGGAAGCAACTCTTCCCTATGGGATAAATTAAAAGAAAAATAAGAAAGGTCAAGCAAAAAAAAAAACAGTAACATATAGGACTATCAAAAATAGTACAACAAAACAACATTTCATTGAAATATTATAATGAAAGCATCTAGAAGCTTCCAACAGGAAGTTTGGATTCCTGAAAAAGTTAAAAGTGGAAATTATTCTATGACATATAGACTGACATGATGTCAAATCTACAGCCTAAAAGGGATGTCACTTTTAGCTTATAAACACAGTTGCAAAGAAGACAATACCACCTTGTATATTAGCCTCTTTTCCACATATAGTGCACAAACATGACCTGACTTTGCCTCTTCATTGCTTTGCTAGTTTGTTTCATAGACATGGTGTACTTTCACAGAAAACAACATTTTGATTTCCTAACTCTATTTACTTTTACCAAGGATGCAACACATCATATCGCCACTACAAGTACCTAAACACAGGTAAAACAGATGAACCAGCAAGCACATCTCTACTGGTCGCTACCATCACAGGATCCACCACCAAGGCTTCCTTCAATAACATGAGTAACTCATATCACAATTCACAACGCAGCCGAAACAAAGCATCATTGAGATACAGATCGTCAGATACACCGTGGTACATACCTTGAACCGAATACTCCTTGATACACTGGAGCAAAACCTTGACCATACCAATAGAAGGAAGCATACCAGTCTTGACCTAAGAAAATTCAAATAATTATGACAAACTGTATGCGAACATGTAATGACCTATCCCACAGTATTTATAAGCCTATAAACAACCATATCGATAGATGAACCACTCCAAAGAGATAGATGAAAGATGAGGGCTAGACGAGGTGATATTCTCATTGAGAGGAGTTCATAAATGACTAACTCATTCAGTTCAATTATCATAGCTCTGTATTCAAAATAAAGTATCAGACTTCAACCAATTGCACCCTCCTATAATACAGTAAACAAATAATGTACAACTATAAAACAATAAAGATTTCATCAAAATCTTTCGAAGAATTTTATAACATTGGCACGATATCTATCAAAATATTAGTAATTTACCACTATTAGTTCTCGAAAATAGTTCAAAAATAGTTTCAAATTTATGAACAAAGCAACTATGAACTGATTAGTTGAAGTCTAGTGACATTGGAACCCAACACGAACCTAAATCTACAAAGTCATATCCATCATAGGTTCTCTTGAAGCATATTTAACTAACGAATAGTTGGTATGTCACCAAACTAGATTGAGATCAGTATGTTTTTATTTATCATGAAAAGGCAGAACATGTAGAGTTGAACCAATCAACATACTACGCATAAAGTAATGGCTGAATAAAACACGAACAAAAAATAACCTAGTGGAAACAAGTCTGGGCAGTTGTATGCCTCTTGTTACAAAGACCCTTCACCAATCACAACAAGTCTCTGAAGGATTCAGAAACTCCCAACTGAACTTACCACATCAACTTCCATATCTGAAAGCACAGACCTCATCTGCTCAGCCACAATGTCCTCCGGCAACAAGTGAACACCCTATATAGAAGCAAAAGAAATTCAGTTTCAGTAACAAACAGAGCACCATCAAATTAAAAAATTAGAGAATCATAAGTACTGAAAACTGAAAAGTCAAAAGTAATTCTTCTAGGTGACAATAGCACCATAGGTAGCCTTCTACCAATACCATTGCTAAAGCATGAATTGGCTACTTAGGCGAATTTACTAAGCGTGGATCTTTTTATACTAAGATTGAAGTGTAAATGAGCACCAAGAGATTATTGTCCCATACACAATTGAATGATTGAATGATTGAATGATTGGATGATTGAATGATTGAATGATTGAATGATTGAATGATTGATCCTAATGTATGTAACAACATAAAAAAGTGATGAAGGAATGAAGCCTAAATATAAGAGTGTAAGGAAGAAGAGACCTGAACCCCAAGAGTATTCTGAGCAGTAATAGCAGTGATGACAGTAGAGCAATAAACCCCAAGAGAAGCACAGGACTTGATGTCTGCTTGTATTCCGGCACCCGCTCCGGAATCTGAACCCGCCACGGTTAATAGTTAATACATGTGGTATTTTCAGTTTAGGGCTGTCGTTCTCCATCAAAACCATTGAAAACCTAGGCCAATTATGGTTTCTGGCACCCCTATGTGAGCTCAAATTGCCCTGCTTCAAATGCCAAACACCATTTCCCTAAATTATGGAAACTAATTCCGTTTCTTCACAAGCAAATACTAAGAATTATTTTAACAGAATAAATGTGGGATAGAGCAGAGAATTATTAAGTACTAGTATATGCGAATTATTATTTAAACCTTGAGTCGATTTACAAATGAAATGTTGTATAATTATACGGGAATAAGCTGAAATCTAAAGAGGGAGAGAAGAGAGAGAAATACCAGGGTGGAGATGACGGGGGATGTGCGATAGTGAAGCATGAAGACGCAAACTCTATTTACCAAGCACCGCTCTTCTCCTGGGTTCACCAGACGCAAACTCTGCACTCTACAATTTCGGCCTTTTAGTGGTGTGTGTTGCTTTTTACTTTTTAGTGGTGATTCTCAAAAGATAAAATTGAACTTATCTCGAACTTGTGTTCGCAATTTTGTATGTGGACTCGAGACCACCAAGAGCTGAGCGGTTTGAATGAAACCACCCCAACAACAAACAAAACGCTCCCTTAAATCTCGCGCAAAACCGCGAATTCAGTTTTTGCTTTCATTATTTTTAAAAAGGAAAAAGGTATAATTTCTTCCGTCCCAAATTATCGTCCAAGTAATTTGCCTATTGACACTTATGGACGATATTGAAAAAATTGCTATCTACTACTTTTTCAAATCCTTAAGATTGTTTTAGAGTGAGATCCTTCCATCACAATAATTTATTTAAAGGATGAATTGTTCACATTTATACCATTGTTTCCATATTTTATTATGACCTTTAATGGACCTAATTGGAACTTATTTGACCTTATTAGACAAAAAAATTAATGAGTAATAACATAAATATTACCCCTAACGTAAATACTACCCCTCAAAATTTATTATGAAGTAATAATTATTAAAAATTCGCCCCTTAAAAAAAAATAATTATTATTAATTATCTCTTATGATAAACAATTTAACAAAAATGAAATATACTGAATTTATCATACTTGCCTATAAACATAACTTTCACCACTAATATATCTAATAGTCTTGTTTTGATTTCATAAAGAAGTTGATTAACATTTATTGCTAACAAGTGAGAAATTGCCACATATCGAAAAATTTATCTCTCACTCCACTTAAGTTTTATGACTAAAGTAGTAGAACTCATTGTTATTAGTAACGAAAACATGTTATTATCTCTAGTTATTTAAAGACAAATTGCAAAATATTGTAATTATGATATTATTATTGTTAACCTTTATTTAACCATGATTATATTATATTTTTTATATAATAATATGAATGTTTCTTAACCTTAAATAATATGTTAAATTAATAAAATAATAGACAATAATACAAGTATAATACGATATAATCATTGTAAGTACTTTAATTAAAATTCTAATAATAACATAATCATCTAATAGTGATATGAATAATAAAATAATGGACAATTAATACAAATATTTATTGATCATTGATTTATTTTGACCTTATTGAAACTTATTGGACCTATGATTAGACTTGATTGAAACTTATTGCACTCCGATTAGAACTTATTGGACCTTATTAGACTTTCCAACCGATTGGAACTTATTATGCAAAACCCGATTGGAACTTATTTGGACCTTATTTGCATCCATGGATTGGACTTTTACTAATTTATATTGCTTTCCATGTATTGGACTTCTTCGATGGAGAATAAAACTTATCCGAACCGAACCGAACTTATCCGAACCGAAACGAACTTATTGGCAAAAACTTAATTTTTTTAAGGTGAAGATAACGTTTTGTTCTTATGTGGTGTGTGTTGCTTTTTACTTTTTAGTGGTAATTCTCAAAAGATAAAATTGTAGTTTTTGGGGGTTGTGGAACTTGTGTTGTGATTAGTAGTGGGAGTATATATTTTTACTTTAAAATTTTATTTGAATTATTAACTAATTATTTGTAACGAGCTACTTTGATAAGTTCTTTTACCGCACATTAATATCTTATATGGTTATTTGACAGTTAACATTTACATACCAACCAGTAACACCTACTAGAACAACTAAGAGCATCCTTGATGGTGATTGGATAAAAAGATTGTGACCTCGGTCTTTTTTTGTTTTGCTCTTAACAATAAACAAAATAAAGTTCTAGGGATTGTAATCGTGGAAATTGGACATGGAACCATTGAGACCATGATTGTTGTGGAACTAGGCTCCACCTTTAATCTCACGAGGTTTAAAACAAATTAAATCATGTATAAAGATGCCAAATCTACTCTACATTCATCAGCAATTTTACACAAAGCAAAATATCTACTATACTTCTTTATCCAGATTCTTGGATTAGATCCATCAAAAGTAGGAAATTGCAGTTTTGGTATCATACCTTGAGGGCTATTAGAATTAACTTCATTATTAGAAGTATTTTTCTGGGTTTCAGAAGAACTGGGGCTATCCTTCATCTCCTTCATCATTTGCATCAAAAGGAGCATGGTATTAGATTGCTCTTCAAGACGCTTTTCCATCAATTTTACTTGTTCTTCCATATCTGAGAACTTCTTGCTAACAGCTCTACAAAGAGGTGCTAGAATGTTTGAATTTTCAGAATAAAATTCTACTGATCTTTACTTTTCAGCTATTCATTTAATCAAACACCTTAAGTGCTTGAAATTTTCTTCACAAAAATGGAAATTCTATGAGTGAGCAGCAGTTGGCTCTTATACCAATGTTGCAGGACTGATGTCCTAGCAAGAGAATTCAAGAAAATGTTTGATAAAGAAAGAAATAGAGATGGAGTGAAAGAGAGAGAATAGAGAGAAATAGAGGAAAAATAGAGAGAAATATAGAGAGAGAGAGAGAATCAGATTGAGAGAGGAGAAAAGAGAATATTATTTCATTTCATGATTATTACAGTAGCTAACTTCAGTATTTATAGTTGAGCTGAAACTGAGTTTGTAACAGAATAACAAACTAATAACAAACTCTAACTGATTACATTTCCCCTCCAAAAGTACAACTAACTGAGCTACTTGTATTTTGTCCTTTAACAGGGAATGTTGTGTTGAAGGCCCATTTAGGGAGGATTACTGAGGATATTAAGGCTGGTGATGGGGTTGTTGTTTATTCCATGTCCGATATTCCGTTGGGTTTTGGGATAGCCACCAAATCCACCAATGAGGTCAGGAAATCGGATCCTCAGAGTATGATTGTTATTCATCAGGGTGATATTGGTGAGTATTTGAGGATGGAGGATGAGCTTTGAGTTTGTTTGTTTTTTATAGTAGGTATGTGATGGTATGGATACTTAATATGTTGTCAAAATGATAAAATGTTATGGATGTTGAATTTTTACTGTTCTTTCGATGTTTGTACTTCTAATTTGAACTTGTTGTTGATGATGTTTAATTTGTCTTGTATAGCTTTGAGCCTTAATCGGTTTAGCTAGCTATCCAAAATGAATTGGTGTACCTTGGCACAGAGATCAGCCATCGCAGTTTTAGTTATTGGACTTTTAATTGAGCAAATCCATCCGTTTCCATTTATTACGGTTAATTATTATTATGATGTTTTGAGCCATTGGTTCTGATTTCAGTGTTCAGTTCTGTTGTTGAGTGATGTGCAAAATTTTCCCTCTGCATATTGTTATCTATCTCTGACTTATGTAGAGTGCAGAAGTTGGTTAATTTAATCCCCTATATACTAGTATGGTGTTGGTCTGTCTAATAGTAGTGCAGAAGTTGGTTAATGTAATCCCTATATACTAGTATGTTGTTGGTCTGTCTAATAGTAGATTTTACTGAATTAGGAGTATCTGATTTCGATTGCTATGGAGTGTAGTTGAGTAATTAATTATATAAGGGTTCGATTGATTGTTTAATGACATGATGCAAAAGCACCGCATATATTAGGTGTTGGTGTTGGTTTATGGAGTCTGTTCGTTGGTTGTGAGCTTGTGACTTAAATGCTGACGACTTTTGTTTTCATTCTTGATAGATAAAATGAATGCTCTGTATAATTATGGTTCTTAAGACACCTCAGTAACAATTAACCCTAAAATGTGGTTAATGTTTGATGGGTTTTCTATTTTACGAAAGTCTATTTGCCTGAGCCATGAGTTGATCTTTAGAGCCCTTGTCGGTTACTGTAAAAACCGTGGTGATCGATGTGCGAACATTCATCTTGCTTTTTATCCTTGGGATCTTTGATTCTGAGTTGAATTTCTGTATATCTACTTTTGGGTCTTAAGTTCTTTGTTCTTCCTTCATGTGACCTTGTGATGAAAACATAAGAATCCTTTGATTCTGGAATTTGCCTATGCCTATGCCATGTGAGGTCGCTCCAAAGTAAATTGGAATTTGCTTTCTTTACTACAAGTATTTGTTCTAGGACTATTATAATGTTGATTTTTGAGTTGATTTTCTTGGATGTTTTATTTACAATTTGATGTTACATTGTGTTGGTCTTGAGTTGATTGTTCTAGTTTTTTAATTCTCATGAATTTGTTCAAAAAAATATTCCAGAGGAAGAGGTATAATCTATAATGAGGATCAATTATTGTATTTCAACCTTATAAATATCCATTCCAACTTTCGGTTTGGAAGGATAAACATGATTTAGTAACTCTTACTGCATTATATGGACTGATATTAACTTTATCCAGAATTGAATAATTGATTATACATACTTCGTATTTATAATTGTGCATTGTTCGGGCTTAAATTTTAATTCATTGTAAAATCGAGTGATTTTGAGAGGCAAAGGCAAGAACATATTCCTATCGTAGCAATTCTTAAACTCTTGGAAGCAAAAGTATGGAGTAATGCAATTATTCATAACTCTCCTGAAGCCTTCTAAAGAATTACTTTTGGCAACATTGTAAAAATGGACGACTTTGATGTTACTATGGAATGTCAGGACCTCCTTGCAAAATATCATGTTATTATACTGGAATTTACTATAACTAACAACATTTACAGAGGCCAAAAAAAAAAACTCCATAGAAGCAATGTTCTGAATTTTTTTAGTTCACCTTCAACTAGTGAAAATGTTTTGGATTTGTGTTGGATCATTGCTATATTTTACAGTTATATATGCAATCATTAGGTGTAATATGATGGTAATTAGGCTCCGTTTGTTTTGATGGAAAACATTTTCCCGGAAAATGATTTTCCTCTCTCTTTTCATTTTCCTTTGTTTGTTTTGGAAAAGGGTGGAAAACAATTTTCCTTAAGGTGGAAAATGTCACTTTAGAAAAGGAAAGTCATTTTTCTTTTGTAGAGGAGGAATGCCACATTTTCCTCCCCACTCCCTACTTCTCCCTTATTCACTCCTCCCATTCATCTTTTATTTTTTTCTTTCTTTCATAAGTTTTCCTCTAATCCTCCCATCCATCTTTCATTTTTTCTTTCATAAGTTTTCCTCTAATCTTATGAACGTTTTTCCTCTATTGTGGTTGTATATCGAAAAGTGTAATATAGGAGAAAAGTCTTATATAAAGTAAAGTGAAAATATTGGGTCAGATTGTCTGACAGTAAGTTTTGGTCAGACCGGCCCGATCCTTTCACTTTGTCCTTTGATAGAAACACTAGTTAATTTCTCACTTAATGTCAACCACCAACAACAAACGTTCTCAAGCCGAATCTCTCCACAATCTTTGCAAACAACATCAACCGTATTTTCTCTCCTTAAAAATCACTCATCTTCAAAAGTTGCTGCAGATGCCATTAAACACAAAAAAAAAAAAAAAACAAGAACTTACTGCCGATATTTTGCTAGAGAATGGTTGGCCTGAGTTGTTGCTGTTTATGATTCAGTGTGTGACTTCCGATAATCTATGGCTTCGAGAATCAGTGTTGTTAAATTTTGCACAATTAGCTCATTTTATTTAGATACACTTGTTTTGCATTTTGATACTCTTCAGAATGGAAAGAGAATGAAGAAAGCAGCCTATAAAGTTACCTTATAGACGAGTCATCGTCAATCGGGTTGGGTCAATTTCGGGTTGACTTCGATTTATATTTCGGGTCACTTACCCCTAACCCAAACCCGACTCGATTCTAATTTCGGTCGAAAATCATAACCCAAACCCGACCTTACCGATTTCGGGTTGACCCGAAACCAACCCAAAATGACCTGAAATGAAATTCAACTATACACGCTAAGTTATGAAAGTATAGGTTAATGACCTGAAATGAAATTTAGGTGATCCAAGAAATGGGTTTGGCCCAATACAAATAAGAATAAGAAAAGATAGGTTGTATAAGTTATGAAAGTCTGGGTTAATTTCAAGTGGACCCGACTTGAAAATAATCTAACTTCTAAATCAAGTTATTCGGGTTATTTTCAGGTTCAAAAAGTCAACCCGAACCTAACCCATTATTTTTTCAGGTCGGGTTGGGTCGACCCATTATTTATTTTTAGGTCGAAAATCTCAACCTAAACCCGGAATTTTCAGGTCAGTTTCAAGTCGGGTTATCGTGTTGGGTCAACTTTTACCAGCCCTACTTATAGAGCAACTGTTGTTCCATGATTGCAGTTTCAATTGATTCATGCATTGTTGGGAAGGTTTAAATTAGGCAGACATGATGAGAAGATGCAGCAACAACATCCCATCTCATAAGCTAATAGGCTTGATAGCATTCATGCGACTAACAAATTCCCAATTTAAATTCATTAGCAGCACTATCAAAAAAAGTCATTAACTAAAGAATTTAAATCATTATCTTAAAAATCATTTCAATTGAATGGATATAATAACCAGTTAGATAAGTATGTAGATTAATTAAATTTCACTTACATAATTATACGATTCATCTGTATAAATAAAAACTAACTGAAACAAAAATAGATTTAATTGAATGAAAGATAAAGCTAACTGAAACAAATACTACAAGTTGAATGAATTCAATATTCAATTAGATGAGTATATGGTTCAGTTACACTTCATCTACATAATTAATAACTACAAAAATATAATCTAAGTGAACGAAAAATAGAACTAGCGAAAAAAAAATACATCTAAGTGAAACAAAAGTAGAGCTAATGGAACGAATACAAGAACTAATTGAATTAGAACATTTTCTCTATATACTTCAATTTCAGTTACATAAAAATATAGCTCAGTTGAATGAATATAATAATCATTTTGATAATTATATACTTCATTCGCATAATTGTAAGAAAAGGCCTAACTGAAACAAAACTACACCTAACTGAAACAAAATTACACCTAACTGAATAAATACTAGAGCTAACCGAAGTAGAATATCTTTACACTATTAACTGAAATAAAACTATAACTAACTGAATGAATACTAGATCTAGCTGAAATAGAAAATTTTCACACTGCTGCTTTTGTATTCCAAACATTTGACTGAAAAAGAAAGCTCGATAGCTGAAACAATAGCATCATTAACTGAAAGACGGAAGACAATACGTATAACCTAAAATTCACTAACTGATAATTATTACCAAAAAGACTAAATTAATGTTGGCTTTTCAATTAATAATTTTAATTTTTTGGTCATTATTTTTATCTTTTCAGATTATGATTTAAGCCCATCCATAAATAATTTAAGCTTTCCGGTAAATAATCTTAGTTTTTCAGTTAATGATTTTGTGCATGTTTTCTGTTAATGATCTTATCTTTTCGGTTATCAATTTTATCTTTTCAGTAATCTATTTTATCCTTTTAGTTATCCATTTTATCTTTTCAATTTTTTATTTTATCTTTTCAATTATCCATTTTATTTTTTTAGTTTTAAAATTTTTCAGTTATTACTTTAATCGATGATACAAGTTGATTTATCATTAACTGAAAATTTGATTTTATATTTTCCGTTCGAAATTTTAGTTAATGATGATAAAATTGATATTTTTAGTTGGGATATAAATGTTGTAAGAGTCCACTTGTGCAATATTGACAATGGAGAAAATTCGGCACCAATATCACTATCTGAAAGTTTTCGATTAGAGGAAGTCTCTTACTCTCTACTAATTGCTTTAAGTGGGCTTCCTTCTTCAATTCTTCAAAGAGTATAGTGTGGTATAAAGATAGTTGGTCTGCCCATAACTTATGGTTAGACCTGTTTGACACAATACGTTCTCTAAAGTAAATATTACTGAATTTTCTGGATTTTGAAAGATTATTCCAGTTCTTCACTTTGATATCATTAATGATCAATATAATTTTAGAAAGAAAACAACACTAAAATTGCATGACTTAAAAGGTAATCTTCTCCTACAAGTATTTAAAAATAAAGACCACAAATAATGGCATGAGATTAATTCCTTATTTCTCTCATAATGTTGACACATAAGCACTCAAAATTAGTGTCGCGTCAGCAACTTCAATCCAACCTTGCTTTATTAATTGTTATGAGAGCGAAGAGAGGGAATTATTTAAAGAAAATAAAAAAATTCTTAAAACCGAAAAGAACTCACTTTGGCTATTCTGACCCTCTTTTACCCTTCGTCTTCCTTCTGCAATTTCCCATCTCTTGAATGTCACAACACTTTTTAGTCTTTGATGGAAATTTGTTAATGGAAGTTGTAGTGGGCTTTTTTATGTTTATGTTAGGAAAGTAATGTTTTTATAGTTGAATGTTAGTTTTTGTTTATGATGGAGTGAAGTAGGAAAATGAGGGAGAGCTTTTTATGAATGGTTGAACTTTTTATTAATGATGCTTGATTGGTTGTTCATAACCATTTTGTACTAACTCCCACAAATCTTGTGAGATAAATATAGATTTCATTTGAATAAACCATTGTTGATACTTTTCTCCCTTTAATGTAGGTACCCAATTACTTGGGGGTAGTTAAATGTGTTTGAGGTTGAAGTGTTTGGGGAAGTCATTTTAATTTATGTGGTGTTTGGTTTTTATTTAAGGGAGTTGGTTTATTTTGTGTTTGGTGTATTATATTTATGGGAGTATGGTATTGTAATGGAGGCTTTAAGATTAATAAGGCTCTGATACCAAATGTTGGAAACTTGAGCGGAAGTAGTAGTGAACTTTTATGCTTAAGAGATGTTTTTGATCAAAGAGTGTTGTTGTTTGATGGTAAAGGGAGAGATTGTTTGTGGGGAAATGGTAGGCTTTTTCATTAACTTTCTGGATACGATGCTGACAGCATGTACTATGTCGGGCCTTGTATGTGTAAGATAGATGAGAGAGCCGAGTAAAACTCACTTGGCAGCAGCAAAAAGGATTCTCAGGTACGTCAAGGGAACAAAAGGTTATGGAATTTTGTACGAGACAGAGGAGAATCACAAGCTTACATGATACACAGACAGCGATTAGGCTGGAAGTATTGACGACCGAAAAAGTACGAGCGGCTACGTCTTCCAGCTGGGAACCAAGGCCATATCTTGGTCATCAAAGAAACAAGCAACAGTAGCTCTGTCATCAGCAGAAGTAGAGTATGTAGCAGCAACAAGTGCAGCATGTGAAGCAGTATGGCTTAGAAGAATTCTCGATGATCTACAACAGACATCAAAAGAACCAACAACTATCTACTGTGACAACATGTCTGCAATAGCCATGACAAAGAATCCAGTCTTCCACAGTCGTACGAAGCACATCGAGATACGACATCATTTCATTCGAGAGTTGGTCGACAAACAAGAGATCGAGCTACAATTCTGCAAGACGGGGGAGCAGCTCGCAGATATATTCACAAAAGCAATTCCAACAGAGAAGTTCATCCAATTCAGAAGACAACTCGGAGTACAAGAATTTTCTGATTAAAGGGGAGTATTAGATATTAATCAAGAAAATTCTCCATATTAGTAGAAAGATCATGTAATTATAATATCTAGAGTAATCTAGGAAAATATCCATGAAAATATCTATGTTAGAAAAATCTAGAATGATGTATAATAATATCTAGCCTAGGGAAAATCCTAGAAAAGTCCTAAGAGAAATCTAGATGTAAAAAATCCTAGAAAAATCTAGAGGATGCACAAGTTTTCTTACCACACCTATAAATAGGTGATGGTGTAAGCCTTGATGATGGATGAAGAACACATTACAAAGTTAATGAAAAAGCCTACCATTTCCCCACAAACAATCTCTCCCTTTACCATCAAACAACAACACTCTTTGATCAAAAACATCTCTTAAGCATAAAAGTTCACTACTACTTCCGCTCAAGTTTCCAACAGTCTTCACCCTCCCTTTGTACCATTAGTTGTCTATTTGTACATGAGTTCTTACAGCCTTAAAATCGGTATGTCTTTCTTCGTCTTCACTCTTTCAATTTATTAGCATGTAATTACGCTACTTTTTTTTTTTGCTATGATTAACTTGTTGATCGAAATGTTGTTGTTAAAATCACATTCATCTTCTTCAATTGGAAAAACAAATCATATTTATATATTTTTAAAAGTGAATTTTTATGTTTGATATCCATTTTGGGAATCGATTTTTCCTCTATGCATCCTTTGCTAATCGATTTTGATGGGCAATATACTTTTGCTCTATCTATGAATTGATAATAAATCAATTTTCAAATGTAACATGACAGAATTCGAATAATTATATACCATCGTCTTTTAGCTTCTCTCTGATTTGTTTATTTCTATGCCACAATATTTGACATTGTTTCACTGCCTTTAATGGATTATTTCTGAGTATTTTAGCTTTCAACTTTTCGTTAGTTTGTCTTGAAATTATGATTTGTTGTTTTGTTAATTAAAGAAGTTATTTGGGCATTTCAGAGTTGTAGGCATGTTTAATTAGAATAATAGCCCGGGCAACGCTGGGCAACGCCAAGAGATTAGTTTCTATAAAAAGTAAGGTAATTTTAGACATTTTAATTTTTGCATCTAGTAATAATTTACTGCATTAAGGACCAATGTATAAAATCAGCATGTCAAAAAAGAAAGAAAAAAAAAAGCAGTTAAACAGATACTGCAATTGAAGCTGCCCTTGCTTTATTTGCTATTCATTGCAAACATCCATAATGAAATCGAAAGAATGCAATTGAGGATATAACACATGATAATCAGCTCATCATGTTGTACAAAACACCGCATTACACACACTTCATCCTTCACTCAATCAAACAAACCCAAAACCTAAAACCCAAAATCAAAACCAAGAACCCTAACGTTTTCTCATTTTCTCGTTCCTCCTTCCCTTTGTCTTCTTTTGTACCTCCATTAACAAAACCCTAACAAAATCCCTAAACCCACTCTAACAATGAAGATTTATCTGCTTTCGGTTTCATCGCGTGGATATGGAGTATTCTATGCAAGCACATTTTATGCAAACACGTTTAATGTAGTTAGAAACTCTGTTACTGACTTCAATCGTTTTGGCAAAGGTGCCAAGCTTACTAATTTTCAGCCTTTTGATTCACCTAATGAAGCTCTTGATGAAGCCATGGCTGTTTTTGAAGGTAGGTATAATCTTTCTTTTGTTTCTTTTAGTCTTGCGTTTTCAGAGTTCAAGTTTTTTTTGGAAAATTCTACATGGTACCACTCTACTTATGTCTTTTCCATATGGTACCCTTTTTTAAGTTTGATTACACATGATACCACTCTAAATTAGTACTAAGTTCTACAATAATACTCCGTTAATACAAACGTTTAATTGAGGTTAACTCTTAAACTAACTAATCTAATTAACCTAGTTTCCTCCCAATTTGAACTTTTTCCCTCCAATCACTCACCTTTTCCCTCCTAAAGCTTCCCTTATATAACGGGTCAGACTACTTTCTTCCTCTCTTACTCTTCCTTCGTTCGTCCACACAACTACAACCATTCATGGCTTCCTCTTCGTCTACTACTACCATCTCTTCACATAGATGTTAGCCAAAAAAAGCAATGGAAATCAGGTATCAAGCTTATGAAACTGAAGTGAAGTGTTTCAAGCTGAAGTTTTGCTCCAAGTGTTTGCCCAAAAAAGCAATGGAAATCAGGTTCTCCGAGTCGACCAATAATTTCAGCGGACCTTACTACAAGTTCAGGAGTTGCGTGCATTTAAATGGATTGGGGAAGATGATATATTGTCAATGAAGAACAATGAAGCAAGAAGTGGTGACTGTTTTGTTGAAGAACTCGGGAATTTGAAAGAACAAATCAGGAGCAGTGCAGAATTTCTCACTATGGTTGTGAAGATTACAGTTGTAATGTATCTAGTTTTATTGTACTTAGTTGCTAAGTGACTTGTAGTCCTTTTATGAATTTCAAAAATGGTGTGAAAGAATTGCAGCATCTTATTGGACGTGACTTGCGGCATCTTAACAATATATGAACATCTTATCTTATTGTAGTTGAATTGTACCCAGTTGCTAAGTGATATGTAATTTTCCTGAAGGTTACAACCACATGAACAGAAACAAATCCCACATAATATTGTTTCTTCATACTACAATAATATATCCAAAGACTAAAAAAGACTTAGTGATAGATGTCATACAACAAATACAACAAATCAGTTCAATTGTTCACTAATAGCAAAATTAACACAAGATTTAAGACGTAAATAGATAACTAGTTCAATAAACAAAGTTCTCCTAAAAAGTAAATATGCTACTAATATCATATATCAATCTGAGAAAGACTAGGTTGGCTGGCAGTATGAGTAATCACTTCAGGTTGGTTCTTTGCTTTCCTTGATGCTGTAGTAGCTTTGCTGCACTGGTCCCTTGTTCTTTTGCTTGTACAAACCATTGGCTTCTTATGTTGCAGTTCCTTTGCAGTTGGCCCCCCTTTGCATGCCCTGATGTTGTGACCAAAGAAGCCACAATTTTTGCACTTGATTGTCTTAGCCCTTTTCCCCTTTTGTTCTTCACCTTGTTCCCTTCTTCTATTCCTACTTAGCCTACCAATACCCTTCTTTAAAGTAGGTGGTAGCACTGTTGGCAGATCATCATACTCATGCCATTGTGCATGATCAGGAATTGCAACAATGTTGTTGCTGTAACATGCCTTATAAGTCTTCACTGAATACCATGAGCTCACATACTTGTATGGATCAAGTTTAGCTGCTATCATTGCCCTCATGGCATGTCTGCAGGGGATTCCACTGAGTTGCCAAGCCCCACAAGCACATTTCATCTTGTTTAGACTTAAAGGGAACTGTTAATTACCCTCATGAATTTCAAACTCACCAGGGGCGGCAGACATGTGGGCCTTGCAGAATTTGGTGGCTTTTCCAACTTCCTTTATAATTTTTGCAATCTTAGGACATATCCCTTCATCATCCCAATCTTGACAATTTTGTTGTCTTGTTGCAATCCTAACCATAGAAACTCTTCTAATACCTTTTTTTTTTTGCAAATTCACAAAATTAGTACATGCTAAAATTACCTCTATAAAAATAACAAGGCCTCATGACATGTGATTACCTTCCAATAGAGTCAGAACAGGTCTGCACCTGTCCACACCCAATGTGGAGTTGAAACTCTCCACAAAATTGCTTGTGTTGGAGTCACAACAAATGCTAGAATCAAACTTGTGCTTAGTCCATTTGCTTTGCTTTCCAATCTCAGCAAACCACTTCATGACTGGTGCCTTTCCCTCTTTCCTTAGCCTCTCCATTGCCTTCTTGAATGTGTAAGGATTTGTGGCATTGGCAGCTCTCCAAAATAGAATGTACATCAATGGCCCTGGAAAGACTTTCTTGAAGTTTCTACTAAGATGTCTGCAGCAATATCTTCTCTTAGCAGATGGCCACACATCTTTCAAAGCTATATCCACACCCTGCATGCATTTAAAGACCACAATAAACGACATAAGTTGATGCAAAAGCCTTTAAATAGTTACAGCAAAACTTTATTACAAAAATTATTTAAAAAAATAATTTGAAAATTATTAAAATGCATTTTTCGGGACCTAAACGAACTCGGATGGCTAAAAAAGCCTGTACATCACAGCATAGCGGTGAGTTGCATTTGTTGGCCCGTTACCTTTCTAAAAGGTATTTTATAAAGCAAACTCGACAACGAAGGCCCGACTAGTAGAAATCATTTCCGCAATTTTTTACGATTGGCGTAACCGTGCTCAAGAACTCTCACCTTTTGTCTGTAGGAGATTATAGTCCAGTCAGTCCTGCCAGAATCCTTCACCAAGTTGTATAGATGCCAGAAGAAAAAGGACCAGTTATGTGTGTCTTCTGCACCCATAATAGCATATGCTAGTGGGAAGATCTCATTATTGCCATCTAGGGCAATAGCAGAAAGAAGAATGCCTCCATAGTTTCCTTTTAGATGGGTGCCATCCACACCTATGAGGGACCTACATCCACCAATAAACCCCTTAATCTGAGCAGCAAAGGATATAAATATAGAGTTAAACTGCAATGACCTTTGTGGATGTCCAATGTCAGTCAATGCACAAAACGCTGCTGACCCGGGATTTATTTCATGAATGACCTTGACATATGCTGGAAGCTTCCCATATGACTTGTCATGTCCACCAAATATTTCATTGATGACATACTGCTTTATTTTGTATAAGGTGGACTGCTTCATGTACAATCCATATCTTTGAAATAAAATTTCATTCAACTCCTTCCCCTTGACATCAGGGTTGTTTCTAATGTCCTCCATAAGCTTAGAGGCAGCCCACTTCACATTGCATATTGGATTGTATGTCTCCAAGCCCCTACAAGTGTGGAAGTTGGGCCACAGCTTCTTTATTGCCCATGTCCTCCCATCAGGCAACCTGCTAGCATGAACTCTCCAGTCACAACATTTTGTAGCACAAGTAGCTGTGTATCTTATGTTATCTGCCCAAAGGATTGTTATTGCAAAGCCTTCCTGAACACATTAGTCCTTCAAAGTGTCTTTGAAGTGACTCTTCTCAGTGAATATCATCCATGGCCTCAATTGTATTTTACCAAACTCCCTGTCTTCATAAAGCTCTCCATTATTGTACAGTCTTGAGAAGTAGTCATCATCATCATCATTGTCAAAGAAATCATACCATTAATGAGGTTCCCACTTGTCTTCAACCACAGGTAATATCACCTCTTCTGCCATCTCATCCCCATGAAGTGGTACGTTACGTGACACATTTTTCATCATTATCACTATTTGAATCCTCATGCATAAACCCCTGATAATCCTCATCTGAAGCAGTATCATCATATCCAATAGTTGCATCATCACCTAAAGTCAACCTCCTGCTAGTAGATATACTTGACTGAACTATAGGTGTAACAATTGGAGGACATTTCATACTTCCAACTTGTATACCCTTTCTTATAGCAGTAGTCCTAGCTATCTTCCTCTCATATAGTGTCATGTCAGTTTTATGAACTGACAACTTCACAGGTGTTTTCTTCTTAACAGGTGTACTGTCAGTTGATTGTGGTGCGCATCCAACATTTTCAGCATCATTAGCAGTCAGAAGATTGCCCTCACCCTCTCCATTCGATGTTCTGTTTTGTAATGCTGCATTTGAGATTGGTTCATTTGAAATGATGATTGTCTTTGAAATTAATTTTTTTGTCTTTATAGTTGGAGGTTTCATTCTGGGTGCTTGTGGTGGTATGCTTTCATGGGTGGCAGGAGTGGCATTGTCATCCACAAAGGAGGGTAAATTTGTTGAAGAGGATGGTTCATATTTTTTGCTTGACTTAGATTTTACCTTTTCGGCCTGTTTTTTTCTTTCTCAGCCTTCTTTTTCTGTGCTTTTTCAACCTTTTCCGTTTCTTTCAAGAATTTCTTATAAGCTTTAGGGTCAAACTCAGGGTACGTTTCTTGTATGTCAGCCCATGTTTCCTCATTGCATACGGTGAAGTAGCGTCATCTTCTTTATCCTCAAAACCCTCAATTACATACTTTTGGAAGTGAGCGTCAACCCTATCTACTACATTCTCAACAATTGACTTCCCTTTATCCTGATCATTATGTTGGCTCCTCCTTCTAATTGGCAGCTTCTGCCTTTCATCATCATTGTAGCCCACTACAGTCATTGAAGGCTCATAATTTGTGCCCTGAATTTCTCTAAGTTGAAGCACTAAGTTGTTCAATGCATTTGGTTTCATCAGTGATTTAACCCAAATGATAATCTCTTCTTTGTCAGGAAGTCTCTCACACATGGTCATTAAGTCCTTATCATTGTTTAATGGCCATTGTTTCATTTTCCATACATAGGCAAATTGAGGATACCTAGGCAAGTGAATACCATTTTCCCTAGCTTTGTCCTCATATTCAATCACAACATCAAGCAAGTTACATTTATCAGGATCAATCCCAACCACCACATCATTACCCATGTACTGGAACTTTAAAACCTTCATATCATCACCCAATACTGCATGAAAACAGAATTAATTCATTCACACTACAATTCAGCCACAACTACATTCAAATTAATTCATCAATTTCTACCCAGATTAATTCAAACCCTAAAATTGAACATCAACACTTGTTGCAAAATGGAAGTGTATCAAATGCAATGCAACCCAAATTCAACAGATTGATAATCGTGAGCAATGAAATTACGCAAGAAAACCAGAATGAAATGGAAAAAAGCGTACCTTGAGCAATGAAGATCAACAATCGTGAAGTGAGAGTAAGAATTCCACAGAATTTGGTTCAAATCGTAGTAGAATTTAGGGCACAAAATTACAGCAAAACAGAGGAGAAGTTGGATGATCGTTGTTTGAATAAGAGAAGTTAAATGACTTACTTTATGAGCAAAACATAATTTAGGGCCCAACTTAACGCTGCTTAACGTTGCTAAACGTTTGTATTAACGGAGTATTATTGTAGAACTTAGCACTAATTTAGAGTGGTATCATGTGTAATCAAATTTAAAAAAGGGTACCATATGGAAAAGCCATAAGTACAGTGGTACCACGTAGAATTTCCTTTTTTTTAGTATTTATTTGATGAAAAAGTTGCCGCCATATACTACTGTATCAATTAGGGAGTATTTGTTAATTAATTAATTAATTGTCTAATTACTACAAAAAGTCTACCTAATTGTCCATTAGTCCCTCCTAAGTCCTAATTAATATAAATATTACCCCCTAATTAACTTTTTCCTCTGTCCCTCACTCCTTTCTCTCTCTTCACCCTCCACTAGCTTTGCGATTTGTCCACTACCTCACCCCTAAATTGAACTCCCCCACCCCAAATTGAACCAACCCATTGAAACGAATTTGGTAGTAATTGACAAAAGCAAAATTACTTGATAGTGTTGACACAACCCATCGAAACGAATTTGGTAGTAATTGACAACAGCAAAATTACTTGATAATGTTGACATAAATTTTCCGATGTATGTTTTTTAATTTCCAAAATTTAATTTAGTTTAGAGTTTGGTAGTAATTGACAAAAAAAAAATTATTATTTGGTATTAATTAATTGACAGTGTTGACAAAAGATTGATGTATGTTTCTTGAACAGGCATCATGAGTGATCGATTGAGAAGTTTCTTGGAGCTTAATTTCCAAGATTCTGAGGCTAAATTTTTCCTTGGAGTCCCCAATTCTAAACTTGGAGCAAGTATTTCCAAAGCGACTAAGATTCCATGCAAAAGCAATGAGTTTGTTCTGGAGCTTCTCCGTGGTGTGCGGTTGCACTTTGACAAGTTCATCAAGATCTTTAAGGTTGTACTTCTCTGTATGACTAGCTAATAATTTGTTTGTTTTGTTTATTGTGGACATTTCTCTTTTAACCATGTTTTATGCTTCTCATACATTTTGTGTAGCCTGGGGATTCAGGTTTAGCCCACAGCTCAAAAGTTGACTTAAATGACAACATGGTCATACAAACCATCTCTCACCTTGACACTCTTGACAGAGATATAAACTCATTTTCAAAGAGAGTCAGGTTAGTCGTCACATGCTTCCTACCATATGTTGTGGACTCCCAAATTATCATATAAGGGACATTTTACATTAATGTTTATTCTTTTAATGGCAGGGAGTGTTATGGTGCGCATTTTCCTGAATTAGTTAAGATAATCAATGACAAGAATCTCTACGTCAAGGTCTCTCATTTTATTGGGAACAAGTCGGAGTTGCAGGAAGATAAACTTCCTGCCTTGACTGAAATTATTGGCGACGAAGATAAAGCCAAAGAGATCATCAAAGCTGCTAAAGTATCTATGCTTTTATATTTTATAAGAAGAAGAGTTAATCTGTCTGCTGACTTGACTTTTCGCGGGACAAGATCTCGTGTCCTCTTGACTTGATTCTTGTCCGCACGTGTGCTCAAACAAGAACTCGGCTTTCTGAGTCCAGGACTAAGCGTTATGATAACTTGGTCACAAAAATGAACGAAATAGCCCCAAAGTTGTCGTCTTTAATTGGTGAGATGGTTGGAGCTAGATTGATCTCCCATGCTGGTAGTCTTACAAATTTCCAAATTCTTGGTGCTGAAAAGGCACTATTTAGGTATGCTTAGTTACTCTAGTTTAGCTTCCCAATTCTGGTTAGAATTACTTCTCATCAATCGTTTGTTTGTGAACTTAGGGCCCTGAAAACACGAGGAAGCACTCCAAAACATGGTATGATATTCCATTCTTCTCTCATTGGCCGTGCATCTTCTACTAACAAGGGGAGGATGGCTCGATATCTTGCAAACAAATGCTCCATTGCCTCTCGTATAGACTGTTTCTCAGTTAATATATATCTTCACGACCTATCTCCCCTACTTATATTGCCTCTGCTTATTTTTTGTACTTGCAATTAATATTTTATTTGTTGATTCTTAATTTGAAATTTTGATTGCATTGATACAGAGAAGGGCAAAGATGCTTTTTAGTGAAAATCTACGTGAACAAGTAGAGGAGCGACTTGACTTCTATGACAAGGGAGTTGCACCGCGGGAAAATATTCATATTGAAGTGCCCCACGAGGAGACGGAATATGAAGTTGGGCAAATCCTTGAGCTTCCGGAACGTTCTTCGGTTCGCAAGACAAAATATGAAGTTGGACAGATCCTTGAGCTTGCGAAGCGTTCTTCGGTTCGTATCGTTATGGCTCATGAAAATGTTGGTTCTAGGACAATATTGTTAAAAGAAGGAGAAGATTGTCTCATCCTCACTTGTGGGCATGTCGTCAAACCTGCGATACAGAATGATCGTGAGATTGAGGTGGTGTTCTCTAATGGTTACTCATCTCTTGCTTTTAAGCCCGTTTCGTTGCGTAAACAGTGTCGTATTGAATTCGGGCTCCTTTTTGGACACGATAAAAATCTGCCCAAGTTGGATGTGGATAACATTTCACATTCTCGGAGCTTGAAGAACCCTTTGAAGAATTGTTCTGCTCGTCCTACCCATATGGGATATGGCGGGGTTGACCCCATTCCGGTAGGAGGGACTCAGGGCCGTATTTGGGCCTAGGCGAGAGGGGCAGGTGCCTAGGGCCCCAAAACACATCGCCCAAATAAGTAAAGGCAAAAGAGAGAATAAAAGGAAAAGTAGAAAAAAAAGGAAAAGAAAAGATCACTGCAATACTGCAAATGCGGGCGAGAATTACGCTTACTCTTCAACCTATAACTCCTTCAATCAAATTCTGTTTCTTATTCAATTCTCCCACTTGTTTTCCAATTTAATGCCAAACACTCAAATTTTTGGGTAATTTCTCTCTTTTCTCTGCAATTTTTGTTCTTTATTCGATTTTTTAATGTTTTGCAAATTCTGAATTTTATTACTTCATTTTTCGACCAACAATTATTATATAATAATAATTTTTTGATGTAATATCCATAAAAAGTACATAAAAATATTGTTAAATTAAATTTTCTATAGAAGTTATGTAAAATCCAACAAAGAAAAATATTCCCGGTCCGGACCAAAAATCAAAACTTCAAAAAATTCGGACCAAACAACTGTTTATTTTTTCGGTCTGGACCGAAAAATCAAACATTAAAAAAATTTAGACCTAATTAGGGCCCTAATATGTAGGTTCGCCCTTGGGCCTCCAAAATCTCAGAAACGGGACTGGGAGGAAGGGTCTCACAATATGCTCTTAAGAATCTTGACGAGGACTGTGGGCTTATTGCCTATGATTTGGCGGTGGCCAAATGATCCTCGGGGGGCAGGGATATTAAATAGGAGAGGAGATATCGTAGCAGTTCATGTTAAAGGTATGGAGGCTCTCGTATTTAATGAAAATGGCGAAAAAATAGGGGTTACGACAGGGGTAGTCAAAAAAGGCCTTTACTCCCGTTTTATAATCAATGAGTTACGCGTAATTTGTCAAGAACTTGGGGTTGATACTCATCCAACAGCATCAGCGATGTTAACTAATTTGTTTATGCATATTAGTAAGAAGGAAAAAAAGGCAAGGGATGAGGAGAAAAGAAGAGTAGAGGAGAGAGAAGCAAAGAAAAGGCAAAGAGGAGAGGAGAGAGAAGCAAGGAAAAGGAAAGGAGAAGTGAAGAGAAAAAAAGCTTAAACTTGAGATTTAAGGTGTATAACTTGAAGTGATTATGAGTTTGAAGAATATTATCAGTAGCACAAATCATAGTGTTTTGACTACAAGTGTAGCTTATACTTTTGAATTGCTTAAATATGTTTGGTGAATATAACCTGGTTCTATCTTCTATGTGGGTTTTGTGTGCAAGTTTTCCAATTTCATTTAGTGTTCCCTTGTTAGACTAGTGATCAGAGAAAAATTAAATAGGTTTGAATAGTCATAATGCATTATTGATGATAAGTTATCTTTGCACAATCATGTAATTGGTGTTTATGGGTGCTACTATCTTGCTGGGTTGGGGGCTTTAATTTTGTCACAGGCAGCTATTTCTAATGTTCTCCACCAAATATGTATATCTCTCTTCACAGTAGGCAATTTAGAAGAAATTAAAAGGTTTGTTTATTTATTATTTATCTTTTAACATTAGTTACGCCTTTCTCCCTCCATCTTTTCTAGAATTAAAGCACTAGAAATTTTGATCTGGCTCATATGTATAGATCAATTAATACCACAATGTAATTTTTTTTAGAAGTATGTAAGAATACTATCTCGAATACTAGCTCTCTTCTGATTTATGTAAGAATACTATCTCGAATACTAGCTCTCTTCTGATTTTTGTAGAACACTTTCTCAAATACTCTATTCAGATTTTTATTTTTTACCCATTCTCTTTGAAAATTTTGAACTCTGATCTTCTATAATGTGCAGCGATGAACGTGTTGCAACTGCTTCGATGGATCATGGATGCAATTAAGAAATTGGCTTGCACACCAGAAGGAATTGTGGGATATTTATTATCAGCAATTCGATCTTATGCCCATTTAGTCCGTATTATTATATTGTTGTTACATGTTTATGTCATTTTGGATCTGTTGTATTTACCAAGAAATACCACTATATTTCCAGGTGGGAGCAGTGAAGCAACAGACCTTGAGGAATCTTGCTGCAAATAATTCTTCACTGGTAATCAATTGCAAGCTGTATATCTTTCACTTTTCCCCTTCCTGTTACGAGCCAGACTGTATGTTCCTTAAAGTGCATTGCATGTTTTTCAGGAAACTTACTCTCTAGGCATAAACGAGTTCTTCACCCTCTTTCTTATCTTCACCCTCAACCCAATTCTTTCTCCCTTCTTTTTACCAACATAAGTGGCAGATTGAAGGGGCCGAGAAGAATAAATTACTCTGTCAGAACCGTTTGATGAGTATATATGAGCGCGGTGCATGTGAGTAGAGTCGAATTTGTTCATCTTTATTTTCACAACCCAATAATGCCTGTTCCTATTGGAGATCCAAATACTGATGGAAAAATGTTTTATTTTCTTTTGACAATGCACTCTACTGTTGCTTGTGGTATCCCTTACTCATGAATGACTTGAGAAGAGGAGAAATTGTTTTTGTAGAGATCAAAGCAATTTTAACTTATTTGAAGCATATTTCTCTTTAATTTGTTTACTTGTAACTTGTCCCTCTTACTTATCCTCTCTGATCTTAATTGTTGTCTCATTCTGGCAATTGTGCTGCTTTCATTAATTGTTCGCCAAAAAAAGTTGAGAAAGGGCCGGGGTAAGTTCTAGCATGCTAGCTATAGGCCAGTGCATTCCAATAAAACAATGAAACATAAGCGAGCCATCGTGGATTATATTGATTGTTACCCATATTAATAGCAAATATATGATACTTTATCAAGGGATCTATATAAGATTAATATCTAGCATTATTTTATTACCATTGATCATTAATGAGATCAGAGAATTAAGATGATCACTAACAACATAATTAAGACATTGTTGAATGGTTATATAATTATTTGAAATGAGAATAAAAGAAGTTAATATATCCATTATTTGGATTACCTTTAACCATATTGACGTTTCGATTTTATCTTTATTAGTTAAGGGTGGATAAAATCGCAACCTAATCATCATTAAAAATCTCTATCCCTAATTCTGTACATCATTAACTTATCACTTATCTTGTCTTTGTACATCGTTAACTTATCACTTATTATATCTTTACTCATCATCTTAAGTGGATTTCGATCTACATTGTTATATATTCTACCAAATTTGGTACCCCTTCATCATTCTCTTAAATTGGTTCTTTTTATTTTCGAAAATGGTGCACCTAAACGTTCTTCTCATTTTGGGCATTTCCTCTTTTAGTTATAAAATTTTACATCTACTTCCCTCAAATTATTTTGCAAAACGTGCCACAATGTATTTGCTTCTATCTTTTTTAAAACAATCAATTAGTATTTTTACTTTGCAAATGCTACATTTATTATTTTATTTCTCTTTATTCATAAATAAAGGTAATATTAAAGTTCTTAAAAAATTATATAAGTAATAATACGTTAAGTACTAATAAATACTAATAAATTCAGTACAATAAAAATAAGTGTTTCTTTCAATGATATTGTTGAAAATTATCACATTTAATTTTACATTTTTTTATTTATCTATCATTTACATGTGATGAAGTGTAAGATTTAAAAATAATATTTAGTTTGGTTTATAAAGTTTGTTTAAACATGTAAAGAAGACAAGTTAATTAAAAGTTATATATTTTCACTTATTTTAACTTGACAAAGATAATATAGAAAGATTATGAAGATTGTTTGAAATCGGGATTTAGAAAGAATTATGATATCATAAAGATAATATAGGGAAATTATTAATAATATTAGAAATGTGGGATTTAAAAATTATGACTCTGATAGAATATTTATAAAGCATTTATATATACTAAAAGCAAAGCGAATCATAGAGCGACATTTGTCAGCTCCATATCGATCCGCTTCTGCTTTAGTATAATATATTGACTAGTTTGGATTCGCACGCAATGCGTGCACACAATATTATACAATAATTAAAGTTTATTTTGTCCAAATAAGTAATAGTGATTAAATTAGTTATTTTTAAAAGTATGAAATATATAGAGGTAGTTAAGTTTTTTATTTTTCACATTTTATACTTGTATATAAAATGAAAGAGGTGGTTATTTTTATTTTTATATATAAAATTTAAAAAAAAAAACTTGAAAGGATAAAATGGTTAATAGTATAATTTGTTGGAAGTTACCATTATCATGATAGGGTTGTGGGGAAGCAGTGTGTGAAGCATGCATACACACCATGTTGTAGTTTATACAAACGCTATATCAAGTTTATGTTATTATTGTTGGAATTTTACACTTTTTAAAAAAAATGTAATTTGTGATCATTATTGAGGATATAATGGGAAAGAAAAAATCTCAACCATTTTAGGAAATTCTCTTTAAAGTAGTACATTGATATACGAATAATAATAATAATGAAAATTATCCATGGTAACCCTAACCTTTAGTTTTTTTTTTCCAAAATGACCCTAACCTTTGCACCCCTGTCCAAAATGACCCTGAACTTTGAAAAACACAAATTTTGTACACTTTTTGAAAATTTTTTGACGGACATTTAACAGTAGTTTGGGATTGTTGTACTGCTAATTTTTGTGCACCATTGGAAATATGCTATTGTTAGACCTCCATTTTTCTCTCTCCTCTCTTGCAATAATCCACCGAATAGGACTTCAGAGCAACGAGCAAGTTGTCGGTGCCGGAAATTGTGCGAAGATCGAAGATGAGATGTCGTTTTGTTTCTTTCACGAAACAAATAGAAGCTTATCTCATCTAAACATCCCCACCAAAGAAAGAAAAAGTTTTTGTGCAAGGATTCAAACCACAAACATGGAAGACCAAAAGACAACAACATCACCACCAACCTCCATTCTAAACGAAACCCCCATTGTTACTTCAATCGTTGTTTCAAATGGTTCCTTTGGTTCTTCCTTTCTTTCTATTTCTTCATTTCATTCCCTTCTTTCAAACATACTAACCACCACCATTCTCCTTCTTCAACTCCCTTCTCATCCTCGTCATTCTCCTTTATCAAATCTCGTCCCCTCGTCTTATCTGATTCACAATTAGGTACTTCCTATTATCAGTTTGTTTTGTTTGGTTCTATAATTTTTGAAAAATGACATGTTATATGTTCTAATTGTTTTTTAAAAAAAAGGACCCATTTTCAATTTCTGATTATTTTTGTTTTCATTGTTGAAGATTTGTTGGCAGAATTGAAGATAATTGTATACAAAATACCAGAAAAATACAACAAACTATGACTGAACAAAGTATGGCATGTTTGTAATGGTGGGCAAAAATTAGGGGTATAACAATGGAGACATTAACAATGGTGGATGGTATGGTGGTTGTTAGCTTTAAGAAGAGAGAGAAACGAAGAGTATTTGAAGGAGGGTGATGATGGGAAAGGAAGAATTAACGCCGTTAAACTTCCATCACCAAATGTGCTCAAGAATTACCTTTTTTAAAGTTCAGGGTTATTTTGGAGAAAGGTGAAAAGATTAGGGTCATTTTGGGAAAAAGCTCAAAATTGAGGGCTACCATGAATAATTTTCCTAATAATAATAAAGACATAAATTTGCGTTGATATCCAATCCAGGGGTATAATAGTAATTTCCATGCAAGTTAACATGTGTGTGAGTGTGTTTTTTTTTTCTTTTTTTCGTGTGCAAGTTAACATGTGTGTTGGTAATAATTTACATAAGTCTAATTAATTGGCAATATTAATTCTAATTGTCAAAGTGACCTAAAAGATTAGTAGTTTTGACAAATAATTCTAATTATAATCAAATTAAACAATAACTTGTTTCAATTCCAATAAAACAATGAAACATAAGCGAGCCATCGTGGATTATATTGATTGTTACCCATATTAATAGCAAATATATGATAATTTATCAAGGGATCTATATAAGATTAATATCTAGCCTTATTTTATTACCATTGATCATTGATGAGATCAGAGAATTAAGATGATCACTAACAACATAATTAAGACATTGTTGAATGATTATATAATTATTTGAAATGAGAATAAAAGAAGTTAATATATCCATTATTTGGATTACCTTTAACCATATTGACGTTTCGATTTTATCTTTATTAATTAAAGGTGGATAAAATCGCAACCTAATCATCATTAAAAATCTCTATCCCTAATTTTGTACATCATTAACTTATCACTTATCTTGTCTTTGTACATCGTTAACTTATCACTTACTATATCTTTACTCATCATCTTAAGTGGATTTCGATCTACATTGTTATATATTCTACCAAATTTGGTACCCCTTCATCATTCTCTTAAATTGGTTCTTTTTATTTTCGAAAATGGTGCACCTAAACGTTCTTCTCATTTTGGGTATTTCCTCTTTTAGTTATAAAATTTTACATCTACTTCCCTCCAATTATTTTGTAAAACGTGCCAAAATGTATTTGCTTCTATCTTTTTTAAAACAATCAATTAGTATTTTTACTTTGCAAATGCTACATTTATTATTTTATTTCTCTTTATTCATAAATAAAGGTAAGATTAAAGTTCTTAAAAAATTATATAAGTAATAATACGTTAAGTACTAATAAATACTAATAAATTCAGTACAATAAAAATAAGTGTTTCTTTCAATGATATTGTTGAAAATTATCACATTTAATTTTACATTTATTTATTTATCTATCATTTACATGTGATGAAGTGTAAGATTAAACAATAATATTTAGTTTGGTTTATAAAGTTTGTTTAAACAAGTAAAGAAGACAAGTTTTTTAAAAGTTATATATTTTCACTTATTTTAACTTGACAAAGATAATATAGAAAGATTACGAAGAGTGTTTGAAATCGGGATTTAGAAAGAATTATGATAGCATAAAGATAATATAGGGAAATTATTAATACTATTAGAAATGTGGGATTTAAAAATTATGACTCTGATAGAATATTTATAAAGCATTTATATATACTAAAAGCAAAGCGAATCATAGAGCGACATTTGTCAGCTCCATATCGATCCGCTTCTGCTTTAGTATAATATATTGACTAGTTTGGATTCGCACGCAATGTGTGCACACAATATTATACAATAATTAAAGTTTATTTTGTCCAAATAAGTAATAGTGATTAAATTAGTTATTTTTAAAAGTATGAAATATATAGAGGTAGTTAAGTTTTTTATTTTTCATATTTTATACTTGTATATAAAATAAAAGAGGTGGTTATTTTTATTTTTATATATAAAATTAAAATAAAAAAACTTGAAAGGATAAAATGGTTAATAGTATAGTTTGTTGGAAGTTACCATTATCATGATAGGGTTGTGGGGAAGTAGTGTGTGAAGCATGCATACACACCATGTTGTAGTTTATACAAACGCTATATCAAGTTTACGTTATTATTGTTGGAATTTTACACTTTTTAAAAAAAAAATGTAATTTGTGATCATTATTGAGGATATAATGGGAAAGAAAAAATCTCAACCATTTTAGGAAATTCTCATTAAAGTAGTACATAAATATACGAATAATAATAATAATAATGAAAATTATCCATGGTAACCCTAAACTTTAGTTTTTTTTTCCAAAATGACCCTAACCTTTGCACCCCTGTCCAAAATGACCCTGAACTTTGAAAAACACAAATTTTGTACACTTTTTGAAAATTTTTTGACGGACATTTAACAGTAGTTTGGGATTGTTGTACTGCTAATTTTTGTGCACCATTGGAAATATGCTATTGTTAGACCTCCATTTTTCTCTCTCCTCTCTTGCAATAATCCACCGAATAGGACTTCAGAGCAACGAGCAAGTTGTCGGTGCCGGAAATTGTGCGAAGATCGAAGATGAGATGTCGTTTTGTTTCTTTCACGAAACAAATAGAAGCTTATCTCATCTAAACATCCCCACCAAAGAAAGAAAAAGTTTTTGTGCAAGGATTCAAACCACAAACATGGAAGACCAAAAGACAACAACATCACCACCAACCTCCATTCTAAACGAAACCCCCATTGTTACTTCAATCGTTGTTTCAAATGGTTCCTTTGGTTCTTCCTTTCTTTCTATTTCTTCATTTCATTCCCTTCTTTCAAACATACTAACCACCACCATTCTCCTTCTTCAACTCCCTTCTCATCCTCGTCATTCTCCTTTATCAAATCTCGTCCCCTCGTCTTATCTGATTCACAATTAGGTACTTCCTATTATCAGTTTGTTTTGTTTGGTTCTATAATTTTTGAAAAATGACATGTTATATGTTCTAATTGTTTTTTTAAATAAAGGACCCATTTTCAATTTCTGATTATTTTTGTTTTCATTGTTGAAGATTTGTTGGCAGAATTGAAGATATTTGTATACAAAATACCAGAAAAATACAACAAACTATGACTGAACAAAGTATGGCATGTTTGTAATGGTGGGCAAAAATTAGGGGTATAACAATGGTGGATGGTATGGTGGTTGTTAGCTTTAAGAAGAGAGAGAAACGAAGAGTATTTGAAGGAGGGTGATGATGGGAAAGGAAGAATTAACGCCGTTAAACTTCCATCACCAAATGTGCTCAAGAATTACCTTTTTTAAAGTTCAGGGTTATTTTGGAGAAAGGTGAAAAGATTAGGGTCATTTTGGGAAAAAGCTCAAAATTGAGGGCTACCATGAATAATTTTCCTAATAATAATAAAGACATAAATTTGCGTTGATATCCAATCCAGGGGTATAATAGTAATTTCCATGCAAGTTAACATGTGTGTGAGTGTGTTTTTTTTTTCTTTTTTTCGTGTGCAAGTCAACATGTGTGTTGGTAATAATTTACATAAGTCTAATTAATTGGCAATATTAATTCTAATTGTCAAAGTGACCTAAAAGATTAGTAGTTTTGACAAATAATTCTAATTATAATCAAATTAAACAATAACTTGTTTCAATTCCAATAAAACAATGAAACATAAGCGAGCCATCGTGGATTATATTGATTGTTACCCATATTAATAGCAAATATATGATAATTTATCAAGGGATCTATATAAGATTAATATCTAGCCTTATTTTATTACCATTGATCATTGATGAGATCAGAGAATTAAGATGATCACTAACAACATAATTAAGACATTGTTGAATGATTATATAATTATTTGAAATGAGAATAAAAGAAGTTAATATATCCATTATTTGGATTACCTTTAACCATATTGACGTTTCGATTTTATCTTTATTAATTAAAGGTGGATAAAATCGCAACCTAATCATCATTAAAAATCTCTATCCCTAATTTTGTACATCATTAACTTATCACTTATCTTGTCTTTGTACATCGTTAACTTATCACTTACTATATCTTTACTCATCATCTTAAGTGGATTTCGATCTACATTGTTATATATTCTACCAAATTTGGTACCCCTTCATCATTCTCTTAAATTGATTCTTTTTATTTTCGAAAATGGTGCACCTAAACGTTCTTCTCATTTTGGGTATTTCCTCTTTTAGTTATAAAATTTTACATCTACTTCCCTCCAATTATTTTGTAAAACGTGCCAAAATGTATTTGCTTCTATCTTTTTTAAAACAATCAATTAGTATTTTTACTTTGCAAATGCTACATTTATTATTTTATTTCTCTTTATTCATAAGTAAAGGTAAGATTAAAGTTCTTAAAAAATTATATAAGTAATAATACGTTAAGTACTAATAAATACTAATAAATTCAGTACAATAAAAATAAGTGTTTCTTTCAATGATATTGTTGAAAATTATCACATTTAATTTTACATTTATTTATTTATCTATCATTTACATGTGATGAAGTGTAAGATTAAACAATAATATTTAGTTTGGCTTATAAAGTTTGTTTAAACAAGTAAAGAAGACAAGTTTTTTAAAAGTTATATATTTTCACTTATTTTAACTTGACAAAGATAATATAGAAAGATTACGAAGAGTGTTTGAAATCGGGATTTAGAAAGAATTATGATAGCATAAAGATAATATAGGGAAATTATTAATACTATTAGAAATGTGGGATTTAAAAATTATGACTCTGATAGAATATTTATAAAGCATTTATATATACTAAAAGCAAAGCGAATCATAGAGCGACATTTGTCAGCTCCATATCGATCCGCTTCTGCTTTAGTATAATATATTGACTAGTTTGGATTCGCACGCAATGCGTGCACACAATATTATACAATAATTAAAGTTTATTTTGTCCAAATAAGTAATAGTGATTAAATTAGTTATTTTTAAAAGTATGAAATATATAGAGGTAGTTAAGTTTTTTTATTTTTCATATTTTATACTTGTATATAAAATAAAAGAGGTGGTTATTTTTATTTTTATATATAAAATTAAAAATAAAAAACTTGAAAGGATAAAATGGTTAATAGTATAGTTTGTTGGAAGTTACCATTATCATGATAGGGTTGTGGGGAAGTAGTGTGTGAAGCATGCATACACACCATGTTGTAGTTTATACAAACGCTATATCAAGTTTACGTTATTATTGTTGGAATTTTACACTTTTTAAAAAAAAAATGTAATTTGTGATCATTATTGAGGATATAATGGGAAAGAAAAAATCTCAACCATTTTAGGAAATTCTCATTAAAGTAGTACATAAATATACGAATAATAATAATAATAATGAAAATTATCCATGGTAACCCTAAACTTTAGGTTTTTTTTTCCAAAATGACCCTAACCTTTGCACCCCTGTCCAAAATGACCCTGAACTTTGAAAAACACAAATTTTGTACACTTTTTGAAAAAAATTTGACGGACATTTAACAGTAGTTTGGGATTGTTGTACTGCTAATTTTTGTGCACCATTGGAAATATGCTATTGTTAGACCTCCATTTTTCTCTCTCCTCTCTTGCAATAATCCACCGAATAGGACTTTAGAGCAACGAGCAAGTTGTCGGTGCCGGAAATTGTGCGAAGATCGAAGATGAGATGTCGTTTTTGTTTCTTTCACGAAACAAATAGAAGCTTATCTCATCTAAACATCCCCACCAAAGAAAGAAAAAGTTTTTGTGCAAGGATTCAAACCACAAACATGGAAGACCAAAAGACAACAACATCACCACCAACCTCCATTCTAAACGAAACCCCCATTGTTACTTCAATCGTTGTTTCAAATGGTTCCTTTGGTTCTTCATTTCTTTCTATTTCTTCATTTCATTCCCTTCTTTCAAACATACTAACCACCACCATTCTCCTTCTTCAACTCCCTTCTCATCCTCGTCATTCTCCTTTATCAAATCTCGTCCCCTCGTCTTATCTGATTCACAATTAGGTACTTCCTATTATCAGTTTGTTTTGTTTGGTTCTATAATTTTTGAAAAATGACATGTTATATGTTCTAATTGTTTTTTTAAAAAAAAGGACCTGTTTCTGTCAAGAAACTTTAAGTAAAGATGAAGGGGATGCCAACTGAATACTGAGAGGGTACGAGAGCTCCGATGGTCTTGACGTCGGTAAACCTGCAAAGCACACTGAAAAAACTAACCTGGGGTTTTTAGGGAACGCCCTCCGACGCTCAAGTCAGTAATTGAGGTAGAGTGAGAAAGCAGTAATTGTAGAGAGAGATGCTCTAGCTTATTAGGTTAGAATTGAATACCTGTTGACTGATGGGACAAGCACTATTTATAGTGGTTGTGAATTCCAATTAATTAGGGTATTTAGGTCAACTCCAACTGGTGGAGGGTTGATGGCCCTAGGAGTAGGGGTGTTTTGGTAATTTTGCTAGGAATGGGCTGGTCCATGAAATGGGCCCAAACAATTAGCCCCACGCGAATTAATCGGAGCGAAAACCCGGTTTTCAGGGGCGGTTGGTTGGCGGAATCGAGTGAATTGCTCTTTCGGTGGGCTAGGCAGGGCTCAAATGTTTTGTGAGCTATTTTGCAAGGCCACAACGGGGCTAGAGCGGGACCGCCGCATCTCGGGCCGAGGCCGAGGCACGCACCCACCTCGAGGCGCGCACCACGCACCCCATAGGGGCCTCCTCGACTGCCCGGGAGGGGCTTCCTCGACCATGGCCGAGGGCTCCCTCGACCAGGCCGAGGGGGCTCCCTCGACTAGGCCGAGGGGCTTCCTCGACCATGGCCGAGGGGCTCCCTCGACTAGGCCGAGGGGCTCCCTCGACCATGGCCGAGGGGCTTCCTCGACCATGCCGAGGGGCTTCCTCGACTAGGCCGGTGCATGTGCGCCCGCGGGGCCAAGGCCGAGGGGCCGAGGCTCGGACGGGCTGCTGCGGCGCGCTTGGCCGAGGCCGAGGGGCCGAGGCTTGTGCGAGTGGCTGCCTGGCCGAGGCTTGTGCGAGAGACTCACGCGAGTGCCGAGGTACGCACGGCCGAGGCACTTACCAGCCGAGGCGCTTGGGCATGTTGAGGCACTTGCGTGCCGAGCTATGAGCTGGGCCGAGGCACGCTGAGCTACGAGCTGGCTGAGGCAAGCTGAGACAAGGCATGAAGTCGTGACGTTTAGATCGTTTTTCTAAGTATAGGATGCTCCTCGTTACCCGAGGGAGGTCCAAGATCGCCCTTAGGACGGGCTAATGAGCCCCTGCATCCGAGAAGGCATGAGGTAGCGATACTTACTTTATTTTTCTAAGTGTAGGACGCTCCTCGGGGGGGCTAATTAATGAGCCCCTGCATCCGAGGAGGCATGAGGTAGTGATACTTAGTTTATTTTTCTAAGTATAGGACGCTCCTCATTTGGCTGAGGGAGGTCCTAGGTCGCTCTTCGGAGGGGCTAATGAGCCCCTGCATCCGAGGAGGCATGAGGTAGTGATACTTAGTTTATTTTTCTAAGTATGGGACGCTCCTCATTTGGCTGAGGGAGGTCCTAGGTCGCTCTTCGGAGGGGCTAATAAGCCCCTGCATCCGAGGAGGCATGAGGTAGTGATACTTAGTTTATTTTTCTAAGTATAGGACGCTCCTCATTTGGCTGAGGGAGGTCCTAGGTCGCTCTTCGGAGGGGCTTATGAGCCCCTGCATCCGAGGAGGCATGAGGTAGTGATACTTAGTTTATTTTTCTAAGTATAGGACGCTCCTCATTCGGACGAGGGAGGTCCAGGGTCACCCTTCGGAGGGGCTAATGAGCCCCTGTATCCGAGAAGGCATAAGTTATGATACTTAGTTTGTTTTTCTAAGTATAGGACGCTCCTCATTGTCCGAGGGAGGTCCCAACTCAGCATCCCGGGATTCTTAAGTCAATTGTCGAGCCGGTATGACTTTCACTATGCAACCGAGGCCCACTATGTCTTTATTCATCAAATCTTCCTCAATAGTGTGGCCCAATTGGAGGTTTGCTCATGAAAGCCCGTCTAAAGAGTGGGGTCCAAGGCTCCTCCATCCTTTTCTCTATATAATGGGGGATGGAGATTTCATTTAATCATTCTCATTACATTCACTCAAAGCACTCCTTGTCTCTATCTCTCTTGTTTATCTCACTAGAATTGGACTCAGCTTCTTCCTTCGATCGGTTTCTTCATTTAAGGTACGCCCGACTTCCCTTTCTTTGTCTTTTCTTTTTAATAAAGGCCGACGGCCGACCCCTTTTGTTAGTAAATAATGGGGTCTGAGTCGGAGTCGGAGTCGGAGTCGGGTACCCCTCTCGAGTCTCCTCCCATGTACAAATTATCGGAGGAAACTCGGGGGGTAGGAATAACATTGGTGACGACGACAGCTCGTTGTCTCGATCCCCTACATTCCCCGAGGCGGTCCTCCTTCCGAGTCCTACTTGGTCCTATGAGGGAGAGGCCGAGGGGGACGTGCCCTACCCCTGGGAGGTATCCGTGGCCTATCCATATGCGCAACATAGTTACTTAGATAATTTCCTTCATGATGGTGTAGTTATGGTCGACCGGGGTGATGCCATTGAGGACTCGGACCAACTAGAGTACCCCCCACTCGTTCCCGGCGGGAGGCCGGTTAACTGCTACCCACATCCTACTTGGATGAATTAGATGATGAGGGATATGTCCTCCTTAGGGGTGAAGTGGTTCATTCGCGACCCTTACGCCTTGTATAGGCTAAGGGATACGAATACGGTGTTGACGACGCCCCCTGGGTGCGTGGCGGTTTATCGAGCATGCTTAGACTTTGGCCTAAGATTCCCTATCAATCCCTTCATTAGAGAGCTCATGGTCGCTATAACTTTACGTTCACGCAAGTAGTGCCCAACTCATGGTATACCATCTTGGGTTTTGTTATGATTTGCCACTTGTTGGGGGTCACCCCCACCCTCCGCTTATGGAGAAACATGGTCAAGTTAGTGAAGATCCCCGAATCCGAGGAAATCGGTGGTGGTTGGTGGGGTTTCCATTGCCGTAAGGGGTACAAGATAGTTCGGAAGATGCCTACGGCTCAGAAGAAGTTCAGACGCCAGTTTGTTTATGTTTATTATGGTGGTGATTGAAATTTGCCCACCGTGTGGTCTCGAGAGGAGCCACAGAGTTGTTTGAACTTCGGAGTACCGGAGATGTCGAGGGATGAGGCCGTGGCCGCCTGCTACTTCCAGACTCACCGTGAGATGGTCAACGGGGAAAGAGTCTTTGTCCCTACTCATTGGCTCCCCAAGCCAAAGTATGCCCAGGATGAACACTTCCCCAGGGTAATGGGCGGGGATTGTATTTTCATACTTAGTCTTTTGCTTGATGTATGCCAATGTTGCGTTGCTTTTGCCTTTGTACAGTTGTTTCCCGATCACGCTTGGACGAAAAGATGGCAAAGAGAGTTGATGTCGCCGCCATCGTGGCCCTGAGCCTCGGGGAGGGGAGCTTGAGCGGGGGCGATCGAGGTACCCCCGCCACCTTCGGTAAGTCTCGCCTTCTACTTCTAGTTTCTTTTGTCACTTATGTTTTTATGCTAACTTTTGATGCCTTTAGGATCCTGCCAAAACACGGCGCAAGAAGGAGCGTTCCACGACTCAAGCGGAGCGCCCCGAGACGATGATTGCCTTGGAGCACCGGCGTTTCTAGCACCGAGGGAGGCCTTCCTCAAGTAGAGGACCATCCCTCCAGCCCGGGCTTGATGCCCACTTTTGGGGTGACTACGACCTTCCTCCAACTCCCACATACACTCTTCTTCCTCGCCGCCATCCCTTTCGTTAGGTTTGCCTACCGATGATAAGGGTCGGCGCTAATGAGGGTTTGCAAGGAGCTAGCCTCTTCCACGGATGCGGAGTATTTGGAGTCTATGGCGAGGGCGAGGTGGATGAGCTTCACCACGTCCGGATGGATGTAAGTATTGTGTATCATCTTTGTGTTTTATTATCTTGTATGCCTTTCTAACTTCTTTCTTTATCTTTGTAGATGTCTATTCGGGATGACTATGCTAGGGGCGCCGCCGTATTGAGTCGACCGAGAAGAATGAGAGTTTGTCCGCGCAGTGGTACTCGATCCGGGAGGCTACGGCTCAGCCAGACATCATGCAACTGTAGCGACTTGGAGGCGAAGCTTCACTACACCGAGTTCGAGCCGACAAGGGCGGTGAGGGCCATCGCTAATGATCGCCGACTGACCGTCGAGAAGTCAAATGAGTTCACTAGTCGGATTAACCGTCCGACAAGGGATCATGATGATGCTTTCAAGGATCGTGATGATGCTTTGAAGAAGGTGGGTCGCCTCGACGAAGCTGAAAGAGTCCAAACTGAAGGTGGAAAGGTGCTCGGCGGCATGGTTCAAGGCCCGGCAGAGTCGACAGCGTGTTTTGGCGACAACGCCGAGGTTGGTGAGAGCTCTTTCTCGGCAGGCGAGGAAAACGCACTAGCTCTGGATGCGGAAGGCCGTGAGCCGTGACATCCATCATTCGATTAGAGGCCTCGCCGACCTACTGGGCCCCCGCACCAAGCCGAGATGGTCGCACTACATGATCAGTTGGCTACTACTGGGCGGCAAGAGTTGAGCCCAACACCCCAGCTTCTCGGCGGGCTATGAGGAGTGCCGAGTATGATGAGGAGGGTGCTGAGTGTGATGAGGAGGGTAGGGATTTTGACAGCTCTTCTCATTAGTGCCTTTGTATTGGCTTAGCTTGTATTTTTCTTGAAAGAGGTAGTCTTTTGTTTGTTCAAGGCTGCCTCCCTTGCATCAGTAGTTTCCAAAGAGGTGGCCTTTTGTTTGTTCAAGGCCGCCTCCCTTATGTCAGTAATGTTACATGTTAGTAATGCGAATTTTTATCATTCACTGATCTTGTTTTGTTGAGTATTGTGATTTTCAGGCTCTGTTTTTTGTTTCATGTCTCTTTGTTTGGCCGAGGTACTGCCGGGCTCACACTATTTTGGCTGATGCAGTGCAACATGTATTTTGTCGACTTAGGAAGTGCGCCAGGCTATATGCTTGGCCTCTTTTCATTCATTACTAGTGTCTTTTACAAAAATTGCGCCGAGGTCAAAAGCCCGGCCCACGATTACATTGATGCCCCTAAATAACAATACTTAAACAAAATACTTCTTTAGATTATCTCGCATTCCATGGTCGAGCGAGGGACTCCTTCAGGTGATTCGAGCGATAAGTTCCCGGTTTAATTACGTGAGTGACCTTGTAGGGTTCTTCCCAGTTGGGCTGAGCTTGCCTTGCAGTGCGAGTTCCCCGTTGCTTCGATCTTGCGAACGACCCAATCCCCCTAACCGTATGGGCTCGTGCTTCACTCTCCTGGTTGAAGTACCGAGTGACCCTCTCGCTTGTATTGATGGATCGGATGAGAGAGTTACCCCGATTTCCGGTAGAAGGTCAAGATTGATGGGTTTCTCTTGCTCATTTTCGCCTGGGTCATAGAATGTCATGCGGGGGGGGAAGGTATGCCAACTTCCACTGGGGAGGACCGCCTCGCTCCCATAGACGAGCCGAAAAGGAGAGTAGCCTCGTAGCTTCCTTGACGGTTGTTCGTGCCGACTGCAGTATCCCCGGCAATTCGTCGACCCATGCCCCCTCGCTCGCCCAAGGACTTTTTAATTCCTTTGAGAACCACCTTGTTGGCCGCCGCCTCGCCATTCGTCCGGGGCCTTGAGACGGCCGGGAAAACCTCCGGTGCTTATGCCGAAACGATCACAATAGTCTCGGGTCGCCCACTATTGAACTGCCTTCCATTGTCAGATACGAGGGTTTTGGGGACTCCAAATCTCGTGATGATGTTCCTCCAGATAAACATTTGCACTTGCTTGTCCGTGATTGTGGCAAGGGGCTCGGCTTCTATCCACTTGGTGAAGTAATCTATTGCAACGTTGAGGAATTTTCTTTGACCCGAGGCGGGAGGAACGGGCCGAGTAGGTCCATGCCCCACTTATCAAAGGGCAACACAACTTGTATGGAGGTAAGGGGATTTGCCGGCGTGCGAGGGAGATTCGAGAACAATTGGCACTTAGGGCATTTCCGAACCAACTCCACTGCATCTTCCTTCAACGTCGGCTTATAGTATCCCGCCCGGAGTGCCTTGGCAGCAATGGTTCTGCTTCCTTGATGACTTTCGCATGCCCTCTCGTGTATCTCCCTTAATATGTAGTTTCCATCCTCAGGGGTGACACACTTTAGCAAGGGATGGGTGTAGGATTTCTTGTATAAGTTCCCGTCATGCCGGGTGAACCACTTAGCCCTCGTCTGAACCTTCTCGACCTCCTTGTCGTCTGGGGAGCTCCTCATCTCTCAAGTACTTAATCATCTTTTCCATCCATGTAGAAGTTTTGTCTAAGACAAGAGTTTGTTTGGCATTGATGCTAGGTTGATGGATGACTTCCCACATGATGGTCCTTGGGCTGAGTCCGTCGGCTGAGCTCGTCATTCGAGCTAGGGCGTCAGCCTGCTGATTTTCTGACCGAGGCACATGCAAGATCTGAAATTCTTGTAGGTTATTGACTACCTCTTTGGTTTTAGATTTGTACATCCTCATGTTATCCTCCTTGGCCTCAAATTCTCCCGATACTTGACCGACTATGAGCTGTGAATCGAACTTGGCTCGGACTGACTTGGCTCCTGAGGCGATGCATATTTGTAGCCCTAGAATCGATTGCCTCATACTCGCCTTCATTGTTGGAAGCCAAAAATCAAACTTAATGGCATACTCCAACTTGTCACCAACAGGGGTATTATGACCGACCCCGCTCCGCTTCCCGTTTTAGTAGAAGAGCCGTCAACTTGAAGCCCCCATGTTGCTGATCCTTCTTCCCCAATCGGTCCGGAAGTACACTCTGAGATGAAGCCTGCCAGGGCTTGGGCTTTAATCGCCCTCCGAGGTTCATACTCGAGGCCGAAATCGCCACTGGGTCGCCCCAATTTGTCATGCGACCGGAGTGATTGCGATTTTCAATGACTTTTCGAAGAGGTTGTCCTAAGTTAGGACCTCGATAGGATGTGCTTGAAAGTAGGGCTTCAACTTCCGACTTGCCATGACTAAGGCGTAAACCATCTTTTCAATGGCCGTAGTCGCTTTCGCCTCCGAAAAGCATGGCCGACGAAGTATACTGGATGTTGGCCATCTTCTCGATCGCCCACAAGTACGACACTTAGTGCGTATTCGGACACCGCTGGATAGACATATAGTGTTCCCCCGAAAGGGGGAGATGAGCTTGGGGAGGGTGGAAAGATGTTGCTTGAGTTGCTGAAACGCTTTTTCTGCTTCTTCATCCCAATCAAATGTTTTCCGCTTGAGTGCTCAAAAGAAGGTGAGGCTCTTGTCGGCTGACCTGGATAAGAAGCGCCCGAGGGCCGCTAAACAACCCGTGAGGCGTTGGACCTCTCTGACGTTCTTAGGAGACCTCATGTCCAACACCGCTTGACTTTGTCCGGGTTGGCTTCAATCCCTCTTTCGTCGACCAAGAAGTCAAGGCATTTCCCTCCCTTCACTCCAAAAACACACTTTTTGGGGTTAAGCATCATCCGATATCGACGGAGGGTAGACAAGGTTTCCCCTTAAGTCAACCGCGTGATTCGTTGCTTGCTTGCTTTTGACGATCATATCGTCAACATACACTTCAATGTTGCGGCCTAGTTAGCCTTAGAAGATCTTGTTCATTGTGCGCCGATAGGTGGCTCCCCGCATTTTTTTGCCCGGAGGGCATCATCTTGTAACAAGAGACCCTTGGCTTGTGATGAAGGCAATGTGTGGCCTATCCTTATCGCCCATGGGTATTTGATGGTACCCCCGCATTGCATCCATGAAACTAAGAAGCGCATGCCCCGTCGTTGAGTCCACCAACTGCCTATCATGGGGGAGGGGATGGTTGTCTTTCTGGACATGCTTTGTTTAAGTCCCGTGAAATCCACACACATCCGCCATGCTCCGCTAGACTTTTTGACGAGCACCACGTTGCCAACCATTCTCGTGTATTGACATTCTTCAATGAATCCCGCTTCTAAGAGCTTCTTCACTTCGCTGCCGCGCCGCGTTTCTCCGGGCCTTGGTGCCTCAACTTCGTTTAACCGGACTCGGTATCCCTCTTTGATGTTCAATTCATGGCACATGAAATTGGGGTCTAGCCCTGTGCATGTCTCGTTGCCTCATAGGCGAAAACGTCCTTGTACTCCCTCAATACCATGATGATTTCCTCCCTCAATGCTTCGATCTATTGTTCTGCCTACCCTCACTCTAAGTGGCCAAGCTCTTCATCAAGGGTGACCTCCTCATCCTCTTCAACCTCGGTCGAGGGCGGTCGTAGCATTTCGGTTATCTCGAGATGTAGATGCCGAGGCCCAAGGGTGCCTCTTCTTCACTCCTCTTTCTCTTCTTGGGTGGCGTTCCTCCTTTGGACGAGGTTGTGCCATTTTTCAAGCTATTGACATAGCATTCTCTAGCCGATTGCCGATCCCCATGGATTTTGCCGACTTCCCCTCATCCGTCTCATATTGCATTAAGAGTCGATACACCGAGATCGCGGCTTGACCTTGTTCGCCGTAGGACGACCCATGATTGCGTTGTATGGCAATGGGATGTCCACTACCAAGAAGTCAACTGATAGGCTTCTTCCTTTGCCCTTTTCGCCGAGTCGCACTGGGAGCTTGATAGTGCCGACGGGATGAAGTGAGCTGCCCCCGAAGCCTATCAGTGGCTGATGGATGGGAGTTGTGTCCTTCTCTTGATACTTGAGTTTTTGAGGCAATCCAAGGTAATGATGTCGGCGGAGGATCCGCTATCAATTAGGATCCTCTTTATTCTCGAGTTCGCGATCTTCATCTCTATCACCAAGGGGTCATCATGGGGCGTTTGAATGCGCCGAGTTGCTTCTCCGAAGGTCATTACGGGGCAGCTTGCCTGGGTACCTTCAACCTTTAACACTTGGTGCTTCAGCTCTTGAAGGTGGGATTTGAGGGAACGGCCGGTTAGGCCTCCTGAAGCAAATCCACCCGATATGACACCAACGTACCCTTCAGTGTCATCATTGTTAGCTCGATCTTCTTTCCTCTTGTCCTCATCCTCAGGATGTTTGAGGTATCTGTTGAGCTTCCCTTGGTGGGCTAGATTTTCCAAGGCCTTCTTCAGTTCTCTGCAATCACAGGTGGTGTGACCGCACTCCTTGTGGTACTCACACCATAATCGTTTGTCCCGTCGAGTGTTGGAGGTCTTTATGGGGGGTGGCCTTGGTAACACTGACTTCGCTTGTAAAGTTGAATGAATTAAACTTGCAAAACTAGTTGATCAGGCTAAAATCGCAATCACTACAAATCATATTAATCGAATTTACCAAGACAAACCAATTTTAAACCCTATAAAATAACAAGAATCATGTTTATTACATAGTTTCACCAAGCCCTAGAAATAGATCTACTAACTAATCATAATTAAACCAACAAAATAATAATTAATAAAAACTATAATTGCATTCATGATTAAACAAATAAAATTAACAAGCATAAATAAATCAACAATGTGAATTAATAATAAGAACAAAAAGTAAATAATTAATACCTGAAAATATGAAAAGGAAGAACTCTTGAATTAAAACTAGAGAAAAAGTTGAGAGAAAATAAATTATAAGAGAACTAGATCTAATAATGAAAAACGTCCTTAACCTAAAAACCTAATAGAGTATTTATACAAAACTAAAAAATAAGGAAAAATAGGAAACAAAATAAATTGACAAGAGCCGACCCCGCCGGTCTCGTGGAGACCCTACGGTCCCCGTACGTGACTCCAAAAATGCTGCTAAAAAACTCTAAGTAAAAGGGTTGACCCGACCGGTCCGTGGTGACCCTGGCTCGGTCCGCAAGGAAGCTTCGATATTCAAATGCTGAAATTTCTAAGTAAAGGGGCTGACCGACCGGGTCTGCGGAGCCCCCGATCGGGTGTTCGATCTTCTTTGCTCCATATGAAATTCGGCTAAGTATTTGGCCTTGACCCGACCGGGTGAGTGATGACCCGGTCGGGTCCGCGAAGTAGCTTCAAAATTCCACCAAAGTCTGAAATACTGACCCGGTCGGGTCAACGGTCTTTAGTCTTCGTAAGCTCCACTCTTCAAAATATGACTAAGTGTAAGCTCAAGACCCGGCCGGGTGAAGGATGACCTGGTCGGGTCCGCAAGTGGGCATAGAGCACCAAACTTCCAGGGCTAAGTGTGAATCTTGACCCTACGGTGACGGGAGACCTGTCCGGGTCCGTGGCTGCGTAACTTCCCCGAAGAAGTGGTTGGGGTTGACCCCGGCCGGTCCCTAGTAACCCGGTCGGGTCCTAGGCCCAGTCAGCTCATTTTGCACTTTAAAGCCTCTTTTTCCTTCCTTTGTCACACCTCTTGCAATATTGGTCGAATTCCACCATTATCGGAGCATTGTACCTATAAAATGGACACGAAACAAAACTCCAACCAAGTTTAAAATTCAGTGGGAAAGTAAAGCAAACTAGCAAGAAAATGTGAACAAACTACACTATAATTGGGGTAATAAACTTAAGGCAATGGGACTGATAAGTTATGGAACCTATAGTTTCAGTTATAGAATGTTATTGAGAATCTGAACATATTATAGTAGTCAAGTGTTTCTGATTTAAGCTTGCTATGTAAATTCCGAAATATGCTCACGATACAAAAGATTTTACATATATTGGTTATCATTTGAGGAATATGGACTTAACTTTTGGAAGATATTGGTCAAAGGTCTGACTATAATGCAAGATTTCAGGATATATCTTATTATGAATTTTGCGTGCTTGGGATTACTTGGGTAATGAAAACTTCAAGGTTAGAGATTTCAAAAGTAAACTGTCGTTTGGAGATGTTATATATAGTACAACTTATGACTTGTGGAAGATTTAGCTATATGATAAACTTATGATAATTACTGGAGTTGACCGTAAATCCTTTGGGATATTAGAGGGAGTGTAAGTTGATAAGTTATAGAGTAAACTCTCTGGTTCTGTTTATGTGAAAAAGAGAACTTTGGTAACGAAGATATAAAGTTATGTAAGATTAAATTCTGTTTTGACTTTCTGATTAGTAAGCTACGTTTTGAGCCTCAATTATAATAAGCTTGGACTATATTTCCTTTAAAAGTTCGTATTTGAATGGTTTTAGCAAACGAATTTATGTAAAGGGTTGAATTGTACCCAAATGCGATTATGTATTCCGTTTGAATGATATATCCGACTCGAGATTATGAATTTGAGTTTCAGAAAAATATTGAATTGTGAATTATGTATTTTGATTTCGTTTTGTAAGGGGAAGAAGCCGCGGGAGCGGTGATGAACAACATTTTGTATTCTGTATATTATGTATTCTGTATATATATTCTGGGGACATGTCCTGAAAAGTCTTGCAAGCAGTACATAATGGAAGAGGGAGACGTCCCTTGTAAAAGTTTAGAGAATTCGTCTGGAAGGCAACTCTATTCGTGTTCTCTTCCCTAGTATAATCTGATTTCTTATGATTTCTGGAAGAAAATAGAAGAAGTATTTGAATACGTTGAAATGGTTTCATGGAAAGATAGTTCAAACCTTATTATGGAGGTAATGTTTTACTCGCCCAAGTTTATGGAATTTATTCATTGAGTATAAGAATGATTTACTAAGAAAATCGTTAAGTACTCATGGAAGGAGTTAGATATTGTTATGTCATAGAGTATGTCAGACAGAATGGATTTGGAATATCGTATCCGATCCTATGGAATCCCTGTGAGGTCTCCTTAATTGAAAGTTTATATTATTTATTTTGTGATATACTTTTATTATTATTTGAAACGAGTAATATTGAAAAGTTGTTTATAAGTATCTGTTATATTATTCTCTCATTATAATTTCTTTATATCTTGATTTTTAATATTCGTATGATAATCTTAAATCTGTAAATATGTTTTAAGCCACCAAAAATATCTTCTTGAAACCTGTCCTGGTGGGGGCAGCGTTCAATGTTAGTTATTTTTGCAGGAAATGTTGAAGCTAACTCCAGTGTGGTTAAAGGATCGTTATAAGAGACGATTTTTGGATGAGCTATGGTGGAGACTATAGTTTAATTCAAAGAATCCTTGCGGTGTATATTGTATTATTTCGGAGATTCGTTTTGATCATTTCATGTAAATGTATTTAAACTCTGGAGTAATGTTGTTGGGTCATAATTCTACCGGTTAATATTCGTATAAAAATATTTTGTTTCCGCTGCAAGTTAATGTAATTCGAGGTTTATGAATGATAATTGGGATTTGTATATCTTAAGTATGTTTAGCTAGCAGCTCGGATGTGCGGGTTGTTACACTAAGAACCGAAAAAAAACGTGAGGAGAGAGAGAGAATAGGATGGCCGAAAGTTTTTGAGTGTGAGGAGGGAGAAAATAAATCTTGTGTGGTAAAATAATTGGGTATTAAGGTATTTATAAAGAAGCTTTTCCTTTTGGGCTTAGGAAAAGGAGATTGGGCTCAAATAGAGTTTGATGATGAATAGGATAAATGAATAAGAACTCCTAACATCAATATAAATCCTTTTCCTATTCTACTTAGAATTTTGGGTTCCTCAAGCCCATTTAGAATTCTTTTCCAAATCAAATTAGTATTTCAAACATTTTTCAAAGCATGTCTAATATTTTTAACTTCCTTAAATCCTTAAAATAATTCTTTTAACTTTCAAAATAGTCAACCTTCTTTGAATAAATAAATCATTTCAAACTAAATTGTGTTTAAATATAATAAATAAATCATTTCAAACTAAATTGTGTTTAAATATTAATATATAAATACTAAAATATATTTATAAAATCCATAAATTACGGGGGATTACACCTTTCCAAAGTCATCAAGCACAGTGAAACTCTTCACTTCAAACAAGCTGTAAAAAACCAAAATTGGGTGACTGCAATGAATGAAGAATTAAATGCTCTTGAAATGAATGACACCTGGGATATAACGTCTCTTCCCCGTGGTAAAGTGGCCATCGGTTGCAAATGGCTATTTAGAGTCAAGTATAACCCTGATGGAAGTCTAGAAAGACACAAATCTGTTGTACTTGGCAACAAACAGAAACATGGGATAAACTATGAAGAGACCTTTGCCCCAGTTGCCAAGCTTGCAACTGTGAGGTCTCTCCTTGCTTTTGATGTCATCAAGGACTGGTATATCCATCAAATGGATGTTAAAAACGCTTTCTTACATGTTGATTTGCAGAAAACAGTCTACATGAAGCTCCCACCAGGTTATACCAAGCAAGGTGACAGAATTAAGATACAAACACAGGGGGAGCAGTGCAATGAGAAGCAAAAAGAACCTGAAATGGTGTGTAAATTAAAAAAATCCTTATATGGTCTGAAACAGGCACCAAGGCAATGGTTCTCTAAGCTTAGCACTGCCTTGAAACACAACCACTTTGAACAATCCAGGTCTGATTACTCATTATTCACTAAACACAATGGAACCCAATTCACTTGCATATTGGTGTATGTAGATGATTTACTACTTGCTAGAAACAGTGAATCAGGCATTAAAGAGGATAAAAATTTCCTATCTGAGCACTTTCACATGAAGGACATGGGTCCAGTGAGCTACTTTCTTGGTTTGGAGATTGACAGATCCAAGAAAGGCATATTTCTTTCTCAAAAAAAATATGTATTGGACCTCCTGGAAGAATACAACCTGCAAGGATGTAGCTAGGTCTTTGAAACTTCCCATGGACACCCACAACAAGCTTACAAATGACACTGACAACCTTCTCCCTGATCCAGAAAAATATCAAAGGCTCATTAGGAAGCTCATTATTTGACTATCACAAGACCTGACATCACATTTACTGTGCATGTATTGAGCAAGTTTATGCACCAACCCACATCATCTCACTATCAAGCTGGGCTTAGGGTTCTCAGGTACTTGGCTAGCTCTCCTGGACAAGGAATTCTCCTTGCTAGTCACTCTCAAGCTCAACTTATCGCTATCGTGATTCGGGATCGGGCAGGTGTCCTACCACCGTAAGATCTACCTCGAGCTTCGTATTCTTCTTGGAGCCTCTCCTCTATCTTGGAAATCCAAAAGACAATTTGGCCAGGGCCGATCCACGATAGAAGGCGAGTACAGGATCTATGGTCTTAACTATCTGTGAGGTTATGTGGCTAAATCAGTTGCTGAAGGATCTAGGACTGAAGAAACTAGGGACAATAGTTCTCAAATGTGACAATCAAGCTGCCCTAGCCATTGTTGCCAACCATGTGCATCATGAAAAGACAAAACGTGTTGATATAGATCGCCACTTCATCGAGACAAGGTCGCGAGGGCATCATACAACCAATATATGTCCCTAGTCAATTAGTCATGCTCAATTGGCCGACATTTTCACTAAAATACTTGGCACCGCCCAACATCGAAGCTCCTTAACAAGCCGGGAGTTTGCTCCTCTCCTCACTCTCAACTTGAGGGGGAGTGTTGAAGGATATACATCAAATGAGCATCATTCAAGAATTCAAAGACATGAGAGTATAAGGCTTAGTATAAATGTTCTTTGTCTTATTCTAGTGTTGTATGAAAGGTCCACATAATACAGTGGTCCCTAATATTTTTTTCCAACTTTTTCTCCTGTTCTTCCACTTGTAATGTGGTTAGGTTTCCAAGGATGATACTCCCTTATTTAAGGGCAAAAGGCCACTTGTAACCGTCATCACAAAATCATCAATAAGATCATCCTAAAAGGTTTTTGCTGGAATTCTTTGAATATGAGAAATATTGTGAGTTGCACATTCAAAAATAACAAATGAAATCATGCATTTGTTATCAGAGGGAATTGCCTTATTCGTTCCCCCTTTTGAGGAGATGTGAGCATCCGATTTTTACCATATCTTACCTACTAAAAAAGAAAAAGACTTCTATAGTAACTCTAATTTTTATCTTTATCCTTATAATATTAGGATAATGAATCTAAAATTAGATCAAACGAAATCAGCTTATATGAGATGAAGTGAGCATAGCCAAACTCAAAATAATTAATTAACTAGTTCTTAGGCCCGATATGTTCCGTGTAAGGAAAAAATTCATTTATTAATATTATACTTTAAAATAATAATATTAGATGTCACTTGGTTGAGTGGTTAAAACTTTAGTATATAAATTTGAAATCGCAGGTTCAAACCCTATACTTCATGTAATTTCTATTTTTTTGTTGAATGTAGATTACATGGAGTTAAAAGATTTGGGGAGAGCACAATGTGACACCGTTTCTTATTTAGAAATGCTTTTTAATAAATTAATATAGATAAGTAAAACTAAAGGAACGTAGAAAAAAACTCATGCGCCAACATACAAACTTTGTAATATAAAGGAATGAGGTGCACAAAGCACAATCTAGACTGTGGGACACACTTACACTCACATGTGAGTTATTCATGTGATCTCAACAAATAAAAGTCCCATTTCTGATACCTCTTGACTTCCTTGGAAAAAAGGACGACACTCTCTACCTTCGTTAGAAAACCCTCCGGGATCCGGGCGCCCTCCACCGCGGTGGTTTTCGATCCTTAGTATGGCTGAGGATCTATCCGAATTCTGCTCTAAACTGAGAATCGACGATGAAGAAGATGTCGTTTTGGACATCAATTCCCTAAACCCCAGTACCGCAACCCCAAAACTCTCTCTTGTTCTGTTCGGTAAACTTTTGACGGAACGTTCCTACAACCTCGAAGCTTTCAAACGCACAATAACAATGGTGTGGGCCCCGGCGCAGGGACTGATTATTCGGGTGATAAGTCTAAATCTTTATGCCTTCCAATTCTTCCATTGGAGGGATATGGCGAAAGTTCTCGACGGTCGACCTTGGTGTTTTGACAACATGTTGGTGTTATTGAAGGAAGCGGATGGTGAAGAACAACCCGACCAGGTATCAATTATTCACTCCCCTTTCTGGGTGCGCCTAAAAAACCTTCCTTTTAATTATAGGTCGAATGATATAACGCGTGCTTTGATTGGTAATATGGGTGAGATTTTAGACATTGAGGATGATGTTTTGGGAATTGGTAGATATAGACGGATTAAAGTTCTCCTAGATGTCACTAAACCTCTGAGAAGATTTCGGAAAATCAAAGATAGCAAGGGAAGGGAATTACAAATTGATTTTGCGTATGAGCGCCTTACCTTTTTCTCGCTTTGCCTCGCGGGAATTATGGGCCATCGTTGAAAAGGATCGCCATGGGGTTTTGGAGGAAGACGAGGAAGGAGGTTCTTGGGTGGAGTTTATCTCTCAAAGCAACGCCCTAAAGGGTCGTTCAAAAGAGATAGTGGAGGAAGAAAAATTCAAGTCCAGCAAGAAAGTTCTTTTTGTCCCAAATGAAACATTGAACTCTAATGAGGGAAAAGCTTTATGTATCAGGTAGGGGTGTGTACAAACCGGTCCGGACCGGAATTTGGACCGGACCGGACCGGAATTTGGACCGGACCGGACCAGAGATTCCGGTCCGGTCCCCGGTCCGCCGAAAATCAGGATTCCGGTCAACCGGTCCGGTCCGGTCCAAACCCGGAAAATTCCGGTCCGGACCGGTTGGACCGGAATTTATATTATTTTAGTAAAAAAAAAATTTATATGTTAAAAAAAAATTTAAAAGGTAGAAAATTAGAAACTTGAAACCTACTATTTATTCTTTTAGGATTATTGACATTAAAATTATTAAATTTTAATGTATATAATTTATAAATATATTTAAATAAAATATAAAAAAAAAAATTTTGAAAAAAAAAAATTCCGGTCCAAGAGGTCAGGACCGGACCGGACCGAAAAATTCCGGTCCGGTCCTCGCCCAAGAAAACCCCGGATTCCGGCCCGGCGTTCTCGGCCCGGCCCGGGACCGGTGCACACCCCTAGTATCAGGGACAAACCCACACCCTTACCCAATCATTCACCTCTTGACTCAGCAACAATTATTGCTTGTGCCTCCCCAGACACCCTCATTCCTACCACCCAATTAATTTCCATGTTATCCCACCCCATCTCATTCCTCAATGCCCAGGCTCACCCTGCCAATCAAACATTAGCACCCCCACTAATGAAACATCAACAAAACTTCCCGACCCCACCTCCCACTCACAAATTACCCCCCAAAAACAATTAACATAAATCACATCACCCAACCGGAAATAATCCCCCCATTCAGTTACCACCATATCCCTTTCTAATTCCCAACCACCCACTACTACCCAAATCCATCTCTTTTCCCCGTCCAAGCCCAGCCAAAAATTCTCGACCCAAGTTACTACCAACCAAGGCCAAGATTTGTTTGTTTTCTCGAGTACTAATGGAAATGAAAGCCAAAAATCTCGTCCTTGGAAAAGAATGCCTCGAGGAGGTATGGAAGATAAAGGCAGAGCTCGAAGTATGGATCTTGACAACTGTGACTTTAACCACAAGCGTGATCAGGAGGAGTGCTCTTCTATGGAGGTGGGAGAGCATGAGAGTGTGAAGAAGCGTTCTAAGCCGAGCACTACTCATGAGCTTGGGTCCACTATTCCGCGGTGGTTGGCGAGACCCAACCCCGCCCAGTCATCATGAGTCTTCTATGTTGGAACCGCCGAGGAGTGGGCAATCCTCGCCGGGTTCGTTAACTCCATAGATGGAGTTCGGTTTATAAGCCCGACCTTGTGTTCTTATGTGAAACAATGATTAATAAAGGTGAAGTCGAAAATTTAAAGGTGAATTTGGGGTATCACAATGCATTTGGTATTGCTAGTAGGGGAAATGCGGGTGGTCTCTGTTTGTATTGGCATGAAGGCATCACTTTTAACTTGGTTTCCTTTTCTCAACATCATATTTCTGGAGATGTTGAGAATGGTGAAAATTCTTGGCGGTTTGTTGGCATGTATGGTTGGGCAAGAGAAGAGGAGAAACACAAAACTTGGAACCTCATTCGTCATTTGTGTGAGGAGTGTTCCCTTCCCATTATTTTTCGGAGGAGATTTCAATGAAATCTTGAGTTATGAAGAAAAGAAGGTGGGACCGACCGGGTTAAGGCGAGATGGTGGGCTTCCGAGCCGTCATAGAAGACCACTCTCTTCGTGACTTGGGCTACAATGGCACCTGGTACACTTGGGAACGGGGCCTCTCTTCAGCCACCCGAATCCGAGAAAGGTTAGATCGCTTTCTCTGCTCGTCCACATGGCTGGACCTCTTCCCCAACACTACTGTTGAGCATCTTTTAAGGTACAAATCGGACCATACCGCGATCCTTACCCGTGCAGCAAACCACCACCAGCACAGGCAGCAAAAGAGAGGCTTTAAGTTCGAGAGTTCTTGGCTTCTAGACGAAAGTTGTGAAGCTACTGTCAGAGATGCTTGGGCTGCTTCGGCTAATGATGATATTACTACCAGACTTGAGCTACTAGCCCAAAAGTTAGTTGTTTGGAGTGGTGGTAAGTTTAACAAAATAGGTGAGCAGATCAAAAAAGTGGAGAAAGATTTACATGCTGCGCAAATGAGACCCTCCTCTGATGGAAATTGTATTACTTGTGCGGACCTTGAAAAGAAACTTGACGAGCTTCATGAGAAACACGAAGCTTATTGGTACTTGCGTTCCAGGGTTGCGGAAGTAAAGGACGGCGACAGAAACACAGCTTATTTTCATCATAAAGCTTCTCAAAGAAGGAAGCAGAACTATGTCAAGGGGTTAGTGGATGATCATGGGGTCTGGCATGACAAGAGGGAAGATGTCGAGCACATTTTCACGCAATATTTCAGTGAGATCTTTACTTCTGCTTCCCCGTCGGAGCAAAATTTCAATGATGTCCTCAAACACATCGCGCCCATCATCACGGAGGCTATGAACCGAGAGCTGCTTCGTCCCTTCACTAAGGACGAGATTCATAGTGCCCTTTCTCAAATGCATCCTTGCAAAGCTCCGGGTCCTGACGGTATGCATGCGATATTTTACCAGAGATTCTGGCACATTGTTGGTGATGATGTTACTAGCTCTGTTAGTAGCATCTTTACTGGCTCCTATTCCCTTGCTTATGTTAACAGAACTAATATTGCCTTGATTCCCAAGGTCAAAGATCCTAAGAAGGCCGCTGAGTTCCGCCCCATTGCTTTGTGTAATGTGCTTTATAAACTTATGTCGAAAGCTATTATTGTTAGATTAAAACAGTTTCTCCCTGATATTGTAACGGAAAACCAGAGTGCCTTTGTTTCGGGTCGTCTTATTACGGACAATGCTCTTGCGGCTATGGAAGTCTTTCATTCCATGAAGCATCGCATTCGGGGAAGAAAGGGCATTATTGCTATGAAGCTTGATATGAGTAAAGCTTACGACAGAGTCGAATGGGGTTTTCTGAAGAAGCTGTTATTGACTATGGGTTTTGATGGTCGCTGGGTCAATCTAGTCATGAACTGTGTGTCCACTGTCTCCTACTCTTTAATCATCAATGGAGGGGGTTTGTGGTTCGTCACGCCCGGCGTAGGGCCTTGGCAGGAGACCCTCTCTCCGTACCTTTTCATTATGATTGCTGATGCTTTCTCTAGAATGATTCAGAGTAAAGTTCAGGCGAGGTTGATTCATGGAGCAAAAGCCAGTCGCAGTGGCCCGGAAATTTCTCACCTTCTTTTTGCGGATGACAGTCTCCTTTTTACTAGAGCTACCCGTCAGGAGTGCGCAGAAATAGTTGATATTCTCAACAAATATGAAGCAGCGACCGGGCAGAAAATTAACTATGACAAGTCGGAAGTCTCATTCAGTAAAGGAGTTAGTGTTGACAAAAAGAAGGACCTGATGGAAGTTCTGAACATGCGGCAGGTTGAGAAACATGATAAGTATCTTGGTATCCCCTCTATCTCAGGAAGATCGAAGACTTCTATCTTCAACTCCCTTCTTGATAGAGTTTGGAAGAAACTCCAAGGTTGGAAAGAAAAACTTTTGTCCAGAGCCGAAAAGAAATTTTACTGAAGTCTGTGATACAAGCAATGCCCACTTATCTTATGGGAGTGTATAAACTACCTACCACCATCATATAGAAAATTCACTCTGCTATGGCACAATTTTGGTGGGGTAGCTCAGATGCCCATAGGAAAGTCCACTGGAAAAACTGGGTACTATGTGTACTATAAAGTGCCTCGGTGGTATGGATTTCAAAGACTTGGCTGTGTTTAACGATGCCCTGCTCGGAAGGCAAGCCTGGCGGTTGGTTCGTACTCCTACCTCCTTGTTTGCTCGTGTCATAAAGGCAAAATATTACCCTACTTGTGATTTTTTGGATGCTCCTCTTGGCTACTCTTGCAGCTTTTCCTGGAAAAGCATCTGGAGTGCTAAGGCTCTGATCAAAGAAGGTAGTAATTGGAGAGTTGGAAGTGGTACCTCTATTAGCATCTGGGACGATCCTTGGTTAGCTGGAGACGAAGGACGATTTGTGGCTAGTGAGAGAAAAGATGGCCTTCATTATGTAAGTGAGTTGATTGATTATAATGCTGTGGAATGGAAAAATTCTTTGATTGAGGAAAATTTTAATGATGTTGATGTGAGAAGAATCTTGGCCATTCCTCTAAGCTCCATGTTTGGTCATGATGAACTGACCTGGGCTCTCACCAAAACAGGTGAATATTCGGTCAAGACCGCTTATATGCTTGGGAAGGGTGGCAACCTCGATACCTTCCACCAAGCATGGGTGGATATTTGGAGCTCGGAGACCACTCCCAAAGTCCAGGCATTTCCTTTGGAGATTGTGTACAAACTCCCTCCCCGTTAAAGCCTTGCTACGCACCGTCACTTTATTGATGACGCCTCTTGCCCGTGGGGCTGTGGTGAGACCGAGACCGCTGCTCACGCCATATTTGGGTGCTCTCGAGTGATGGCTATTTGGGAGGCTTGTGGTTGCTTGCCCCTCTGCCACCAAGCCTTAGATACTCCATTGTGTGATATTATTGTTAGTCGGCAAGATCTCGAAAAAAGCCTTGTTCAAAAGGGCTCGTTTCTTGCTTGGGTTTTGTGGGGAGAACGAAACAAGTGGGTCTTCAAGGGCGAAGCCACACCACAAAGGTGCTTGTAGAACGAGTGGGGCGACCGGGTCGCGGAAGAGGCCTTTACACCAAGCGAATCTACAAACACACGATGGCTGCCCGTCCTTCCACGAGTGCCAAGGTTTGGTGCCCCCCTCCTGAAGGTTTGATAAAACTAAATGCTGATGCTTGTTTATCTGATGAAGGCTGGGTTGGTTTAGGAGTTATTGCGCGAAACTCGGTTAGGCCGTGCTTTCTCGGCCACAAGACGCGTGAAGGCTTTCTGGTTGCCAGAGATTGCGGAAGCCAAAGCCCTTGCGCTAGCGGTCAAACTTGGGAAGCGGCATGGATATGGGGATGTTATCCTGGAATCGGATTGTCAAGTTGTCATAAACCGGCTCTCAAAACAAGCTCTTTTCCTCTCCGATTTGGATTTTGTTCTTCATGATATTCTCTCTGTTTGTAGTTCATTCCAATCCCTCTCTTGGTCTCATGTAAAAAGAGACGGCAATTATGTGCCCACCATTTAGCTATGCCTAATCCCCTCTGGGGTTGAACAAATCTGGGAAAACCATTATCCTTGGAAGTGGCCCCGTATGTACTCACCGACTCTTTGATGATGTTATAGTATTTGCTTGGCTTTTCCCCTCAAAAAAAAAAAAGCACAATCTAGACTTATATAAGTATCTCCATCCAAGTGAAATCTAAAATACACTTAAAACTACTTAGATCATTGTTGCCAAAAATTGAATTGAAACCACTTGGCCTGAAAATTTATTTGAATATGCCACGATGAAAATAGACATGAATAGAACAAAAATCAAATTAATAAAAACCCATCACCCAATAATCCTATGGATAATCCTAAAACAAAAACATAGCATAAAAGCCTTAGCATATGAAGTAGCAATAAAACTTGTACCTTTGACAGCACTTAAACTGGAGCTTTCTAGCATTCAACTCACTTAATCATAAAATTAATTGGATTACTGATGAGGACGATGTTGATGAAGAACAAGATATGCCCCAAAGGGGTGACCTGAGAACACAAGAGACAATTAGCAAACTTGGTTACAGAAGCTAATTACATCCTGTATTCTCAGTACACTCCTCTGGGGTGTACACCTGTTTCTGTGAAACTTGTTGCATTTCATTTGATGGATATCCTGTAATTTATAAGGTTATAGGCTGAAGCATGACACAATGTGGTCATATGACGACATTATCAAATTATTTGACATTCTTCTACTATGATGTTGTCATCCTTTTTTTCTGACTCTTCTCCGCCAAAAGTTGTTAAAACAAGTAACAACCATTATGTCCAAGTTAAATGTAGTATTCTAATTTCCAATAATAAAAAGTATATTGTAATTTAATGATTGTTGTATGTTTGAATGAAATTAAAAATATATATTTGCTTATTAGTTGGCCTATTTCTTGAATAACACTGGCTAAACCTTTTGACCATTATTATCATTAATCATCAATGATTAACATTTGTAAATATATATTAAGAAGAATGTAACAAGACCTAACTTGACTATTTTTTTTCTAAAGTGTGAATTACAAGATGAGAAATATATACAGTGACCAAGTCAAAATTGTTAAACTAAAAAAAGGAAAGTAGGTTTTTCATGGATCATAAACTATATATGGTTTTAGTGCAACTTCTTTTACCAAAAAAAGAAAATGGTGATAAATTTGACCCCATAAAATTAGTGTAAACTACTCCATTAACTCCAATGTATAAATAATAAAGCAGTAGTTCTTGTTGGATCATTTGACCCCGTCTAATAGATCAATCATTTCTCAAAGTAGCATTGTTGAATTTAGTAACAATTGCAAAAAGACTAATTATGAGCAAAGATAATGATATTGTGGGTCACTAATGTCTTACACGACTTTCTGAGTTTTGCTCATCTGCTTGGGAATTTGTAAGCCATTCTTTAAATCACCAAAAAAATATCATTGTCGAATAGACAAATGCTCACAAAGATGAGAGCAGCAGCAGCATTTCAATGTTGTCTCTTCTTCCCTACTCTTTTGTTTGTACAGCCTGCTTCAGAACTTTATGCAACTGCTTAGTTGCTGAGAAAACACATTCAACATCAAAGAGCGCAGAAACAACCGCAACACCTTCCAGCTTAGGAGCATCAATTTCCATAACAGAATGAGCATTGGACATGCCTATACCACCAATTGCAACGACAGGTAATTTGGATGCCAAGCATATTGCTTTCAGTCCATCCAAGCCAATGGTACGATTATTTGCTTTAGTATTGGTTGGAAAAACTCCTCCACAACCAATGTAATCGGCTCCATTAATCCACGCTTCCTGAGCTTGTTCTGGGGTTTTACATGAAAGACCAATTATCTTTTCAGGTCCAAGAAGAGAACGGACAACAGATACTGGCATGTCAGACTGGCCGACATGTACACCATCAGCATTACAAGCTAGAGCTACATCAACTCTGTCGTTAATTACAATAGGGACTCCGTTTGAATGGCAAATGCGGACACACTCCTTGGCTGCTTCAAGGAAGTCCCTGGTTTCCAAATTCTTTTCCCTGTAAAGTACAGAAAATTGATGGACTTTTTTAACCAGCTCATACAGCATATATATAGCAAGTCTTGGAAAGGAACAACTTCAAGTCCAGAAATATATAAATTATTACAGAAGCTCCACAAATTGAATGAAGACAAGTGGCAATGTCAAAGCCACAAAAACGAGGAATAGGGAAGAGAGGTGAGAGTAAGGAGAAGAGGAGAGAAGAATAAAAAGGTTAACTTCTGAAAATAGTGTTCAAATACCTTAACAAGTTTCTGAGCATGAGTGCAACAACTTAAATATGAAAATCGGAGAACATATGAAATAAAGGAGCTGTGAGTAGGTCTGTATAATTCATAGCACAACACAAGCATCTTACCTGGAAATGGAGAAGTAGAAGCTCTAGCCAACATGGGGAGGAAAACTAGGAAAGGTATAACAATTCTTGTTCCGGAGAGATCTAAATAAGTCCAACCATGCAAGTATGAAACTATAGCCAGCAAAATTCTAGCATCAAGAAGAATATAGGAATGATCATATTCATGATAAATTCAAAACTGTATTAAAGAAAAGACACAAAAGGCAAGACTTGGATGACACGCCGAGAGGAATCCAGAAGTCTAGTGAGGGTGTGGAAAGCATTATAAGGGGAAAGGATTAAGAAAGGACACAGGAAGGAGAAGGTGATCATGCAAGTCGTCAGAGCCAACCTCTCAGAGCTCACAGAGAGGTCTTGACAGAATATAGCCCTATAATTATAGAAGGGCAGACCCCAAAAGAGGGTCTCTTTGTAGCTGTTGCCGACTCTCCTATTTCTTCCCATGCATGTTATTCATCATTAGGACTCTTTCAGCACGATCATGTTGATATTCCATCATTACATGTTATGTTGAAATCTATGACCAGTTAACTTTCTGTACTTCTATCCTGAGACAAACACTGTGAGCATCCTTTACAAAACTGAACAAGGAAATGCCATCTAATCTTTGATAGAGAATTGAACACAGATAATTCACCCAATCTCAAAAAAAAATTCGTGCAACATTGTAACACGGCCTGGTTGCTTCAAAAGTTACGCCATTTCAACTTTAAAATCATCCTAAACTATCCCAAAATTATAAGAAATTTAAGAGAATTTCACCATTAGAAGATCCTGTCTTGAATGTTAAACCTTCGCTAAACAGTGTGCCACTTTGCAGCCCCATTAATTTGACCTCTGTTGGAAAGTACAAGCACCAGGTTATACAATGGCAAGCTCTTTTTCATCCACCATATATATTTTTCTTGGGAAAGATTGAGAGAGATAAGAAGTGGAAACCATGGTGGTGATGGTCAGAGGACTGATGGAACTGGAGAAAGTTGAGGAAGAAGACTAAAGCTATTGAGGCTTTCGTAATGAAACAGATTATAACAAAAAGTATATGTTGGGATAATTATGGGACTATTCCCAAGTCCCTCCCTCCCAATCCAATCTCCATAGTTGAGACTGTTACATCTGATTCGCCTTCTTTGTTTGATCAATTTTCATTTTCCCATTGCTCATCTCTGTGGTATTGTGTAGGTGTTAAGGCAAATTTCAGAAACTAGTAAAGCCCCATAGACCCTGACATTTGCTTACCGGAAGTTATCACCTCTTTGTAGTTGTGAATCAAACATTGGTAACCCCTAATCTGAATTTATTGGAACTTTTCAAATTATTTTTTCTGAAACTTATCTAGTTTGAGGTGAAAAGAACAAATAAATCCAGAATTCATCAGATTAAACCCTAAGACAATAAAAGTAAGCAATCTATCTTCAAAATGTATTTTCCTCTCAGGTAAACAAAAGAACTACCATCAGAGGCACAAGATACTCGAATGTTCTTCAATCCCATTTATATTAGACGTCATTTTCCCAATCAAAAGTAGGTTCTAAAAAGAATTGCATTCCCTCAGATAATCTAACATCACAGGCCAGAGAAGCTAGCAAATAGCTAGTCATGTCTTTTAGAAAATGAGCCACTCTCAACAGCACTAAGAGTTATCCATCTTGCCAGTTGCCAAGTCAGACTTTTGAAATATCTAGGATCACTTCTGTAGAAAATTTGTTATGTTCATGTTTCAGCTAGTGAAAATTTATAACCTTAGAGAAAAAAGTTCATCAGCTTAAGTACCAAATACATCATTTGCTAAAGTGAGCCAGAAGTAGCCTGCAGTGTAACACATATGTTCTGGAAAACTTCCATTTACAAATTAAAATCTGATTAACACATGCAGTGTCCTCAGCACAGATTAAGAATAATTATCTCAAGCTAAAATCTCTCTAAAACTAGTATCTTGACAACTCAAAACAGAACAATACAAGCTTAAATCAGAAATTCGGAAAGCTAAATGGGTAGAGTGAACGCATAAGAAATAAACAAACCTGAGTTGAACAATAGTAGCCCCTCCTTCTATAGCGGCTTTAACAGAATCTGTAATAGAACGTCCCCACTTCTTATTCATCCCAGAATCTGTAACAGCATAGAGGAATAAATCTGTTGGACTGAAAGCACGAGGTGCATGCGATCTGCAGACGGTAGCTTTAAACTTCAACAAGTGATCGAAGGGTCCTTGAGGCCCTCTACCAATGGCCATATCTTTTCCATAATCTAAAGCAGTCTCAACAAAACGTTTAGCAATCTGCCAAGAAGATGAAAAAGAAATTTTATTTATAAATGATAGGCACATAGGGAATAATAATACTGTTATAGCAGATGTGAGAAAGGACAAACAAACAATTAAGAACGACACACAAATTTTACGTGGTTCGCTAAACAACGTGTTAGCTATGTCCACAAACAAAAGGCAGAACTTATTAAATCTTGAGAACTTCAGAATACAGTGTGCTAGGTTTTGCCTAAAGGGCTTTTATATACTACTCAGAATGGTAGATTCAAGGCATCCCAATTCATAACAAGACAAAAGGATATCCTTGTCCCCATTTCTAGCCATTACCATCTAGCTTGTCTCCCTTCACCTCCCCTTCATCAGGGTACTGTACTAAGCCCTATCAAGTTAACAAGGAGAATTTTCAAGTCCCAGGTCATCCTCTTTTTAGTAGTCTATAAAAAATTAGATCTAAGAAGCAACTGACAACGCATAAATCATGCAAATTTTATCAAAGAAAAGGTATAAAGGACCTCCCCATGGCCCATACACACTGACACATACTGAGGCAAAGGCAAAAAAAGAGCACCTTAACAGCTGATAGCATCGGTAAACCTTTGGCTAATTCAGCTGCTATACTTGATGCCAATGTGCAACCAGTTCCGTGAGTATTGCGGGTACTAATGCGTGCCGAATTCAACTCATACAAACTCTCCCCTGTAAATTTTAAAAAAGAAAAAAGTCAAAGCTGTACAACTTGCCAGAAGACATTGTGAAACAGGAAAGACAAAAGGCGATGCTCAGTAAACCACGAGGATGTAACAAGAATACCATCAAAGAACACATCAACTGCATCCATCGAAGCAGGGAGATCACCACCTTTCACAAGCACGTTTCTGAATTATCAAATCATAATCGTTAGCTGAAAAGCTTTGGAGCATGTGTTCTTAATCAAGCATTTGATGCATTACACGACCTATTTTAAAATCTTATAATTTGACACGTCTGTGTAGATATATATTTATATAGGATATTTTGTGGGGAAGGACCAATTAAAATAGGATTTTTGTGGGAAAACGCCTTTGGAGGGAAGGACCAAATAAAATACTTCTGTTGGCAACTAAACACCACATTACGATTTTCAAGCCAAATTGTCAACTTTCCGGCGTTGACAATTAGTTTCCCTCAAAACCTCGGTTTTTTTGTGTTGTCAACTCACATTCTTTGTTTTCTCCTCTTTATTTCACGTCTTCATGTCATCTTCTTCTTCTTCCCCTTCTTACCCACTTCTCCATCTTCTCACCAATTAACACTCTCTCTCTCTTCCTCTCTCCTCACTCACTCACATTGTTCAAGATTTTCTTTTACCAACAACAATAACAAGCCTGATTTCCGATCTGGGTTCACCCGTTTTTCCTCTACGAACTCGGACGAGTGCACTTGCTCCGGGTTCTCTAACTAGTACTACTACCCACTCCGAGGTTGAGGATGAGAGCTTTACCTTCAATAAAATGAGGGAAATTGGGGAAATTGGGGAAATTGGGGGAAATTGGGAAAATTGGGGGAATTTGGGAAAATTAGGGCTTTTGAATACTTCCTCAGTTTCAATTTAGTTGCGACACTTTCTATTTTAGGGAGTTCCAATTTAGTTGTGACACTTTCAATTTTAGGTAATAACTTCTCTTTATCTCTCTCCTATCACATAGGACCCTTTATTTTCTTTCTCTATCTCTCTCCTCTCCAAAATTTACCTAGGAGTCCGTGATTTTAAAAGTGTCACAACTAAATTGAAACGGATGAAGTAGTAAGAAGGGGTAAAATAAAACAAAACAAAACAAAAAAACGAGGTTTTGGAGGGAAAGAAATTGTCAATGCCGAAAAGTTGACAATTTGGCCTGAAAATCATAATGTGGTGTTAAGTTGACAGCGGAAGTATTTTAATTGGTCCTTTCCTCCAAAAAAAAAAAATTAAAGTGGTGATTCCCCACAAAAACCCTATTCTAATTGGTACTTCTCCATTAAAAACCCATACATACCTATATATATATACTCCCTCCGTTCCAAAATACTCTTGACACTTATCAGGGCACGTAGTTTTAGATGATAAGTTGTTTAGTTATCAATTGTTATTTTATTAAAAAAGTAGATGTGATAGGTGTTTAGTAGGTAGTAAAAGTAATATTATTTTATTTGGTGGATAGAGAATGTGGGCCAATAGTTAGAGTTAGTAGGAGTGATATTATTTTATTTGGAGGAGAGAGAGTGTGGGCCAATGGTTAAAAGGTAGAAGGATTAAAATAATAGTGGGTCATATCCAAAAATAGAAGTGTAAAGAGTATTCTGGGACAGATGAAAAAGGAAAGTGTAAAGACTATTCTGGGACAGAGGGAGTATATATATATATATATATATATATATATATATATATATATATATATATATATATATATAGAAGTGAGTTCATATGAGAATGCATACTTACATGAGAAATGAGAATAAATTTTACGCGTTATAACTCTTATGAATAAGTGATGTAACTCTAATGAAAAAGTGATGTAACTCCAAAAAAAAAATATTAGAAAAAGAAATTCAAAATTTTTTTTTTTTTGGGCTCAAAATTTTTTAGGGGAGTATGACTCTAATGAACATGTGTTGTAACTCTAATCCAATCGTGTGGTTGAGATTTATTCTCATTTCTCATGTAAGGAGCATTCTCATGTGATCTTGCCCCTATATATATATATATATATATACTCTCTTTAAGTGGGATCAAGCAAAGCCCCTCAAGGAGCCATTCGTTTGACTCTTATTGATGAAAACTTTAACTCCACGGGGTTCAAGAGATATCACGGCAGCATATCAATTTCTTAAACAAAGGCAAAATTGTAAACGGTTGGAGAGAGTCACATATTAAGTTGGAAGTTGGAACTACAATTTATTTCCGCTACCAAGCCACCAATTAAGGAAAACCCTATACAAAAGGACGTATATGTGGGAAAAATGAACGATCAAGAGATGATATCCGATAAGGAAGAACGATAAAGGTCATGGGGTAAATTTGCTACTTGGCCCCTATAAGGACAGGAGTGGCAACCTATGTTACATGGACACGGGTACGAGTATCAAATACGGGTACGGATCCAACTGTCTGATACATCATTTCCAAAATTTCTGGATACGGGTAAACCACCCTAACTTTGGACACGGGTACGGGTACAACAAAAAGAATCCTAAAAAAAATTATCTCACAGTACTCTTAAAATAATCTACCAAATAATATGGGTACTTATCTAGGGAATAGATGAGAAAGTGTGATTTAAAATAAACTCAAATTAAAAAACATCTTTTCCCAAAAAAAGCCCAAATAACTATTTGCTCAAGCGTGTATACCAATTAAAGTACCTTGTGGGATGAAAGAGAGCAATAAAGAAATACAGAGCATTAAGAAAAAAAAACAAAAGGCAGCTACCAGCTAGTAGTCCTTTGAGAGAGAAAAAAGACAGCCACGTGAAGTTAAAAAGCCCAGCCTTTAGTTTTCTCTCTCCTCACCAAACCTAACCCTCATTTTCTCTCTCCTTACCGTGGCTCTTCCGTTCTCATTTTCTCGATGACTTCTCAGGCGACTAGCCGACCATTTCCGATGATGCATGAGGTCGCCTGTCCTCTCTCTCTTTAGTGGTTTCCCTCCTCCCATAGGTAATCGGATCTAGTCGTATTTCAGTGCAAATTGAAGGATCCGGTACGTATTTCGTCCCCGAATCCGTGTCGTGTCGTATCGACATCGGGTGGCCGGCGATTTTGCCGTGTCCGAGTAACATAGGTGGCAACACAAAGCCCTCAACCAAGTATTTTCAATATCATACGTAGAACTCCTCCCCATAATTTCAGCCCATGTTTACACGAGAAAATAACTAAACCTCTTAAGCTCCAATGAAAGCAACTTCTGATTCTTATTACAGCACCCAAAGTAGGCATATATAAATTAGAAACAAACAGCACATATTTAATCACTTTCTCCTCTTTTTTCTAATTGTTCCACTTGCTTTTCCAAGGTCAAGTTTGTAGACTTTGACAAATATTTTTTACTAAAATATAGAAAATATTATCATGTGGGATCTTGCTAGATTTGTTTCGATATATAGTTTCAAAGAATTAATAAATATTAACTAAAGATACTAATGGTCATACATGTGTGTTGGAGACCGTGAAAATTCGCCACAAAATGCCCAATGATTGAACAGATAAGCACTATGAAAAGAAAAGTCAAGTTAAAAAATTCAAAGCTTTTGAATGCTCTTACCGTGGGCCCAAATCATGTATCAGTTTTGCAGCTGATCGCATGTCAGCAACTGTTTCTAGATGCATGCCCCCAAGCAGCATTGATGCCTCTTTCAAGTTTGGTGTCACTAAATCAGCCATAGGAAGCAACTCTTCCCTATGGGATAAATTAAAAGAAAAATAAGAAAGGCCGAGCAAGAAAAGACAATAACATATAGGACTATCAAAAATAGTACAACAAAACAACATTTCATTGAAATATTATAATGAAAGCATGTAGAAGCTTCCAACAAGAAGTTTGGATTCCTGAAAAAGTTAAAGTGGAAATTATTCTATGACATATAGACTGACATGATGTCAAATCTACAGCCTAAAAGGGATGTCAATTTTAGCTTATAAACATACTTTTCCAAAGAAGACAATACCACCTTGTATATTAGCCTCTTTTGCAGATATAGTGCACAAACATGACCTGACTTTGCCTCTTCATTGCTTTGCGAGTTTGTTTCATAGACATGGTACACTTTCAAAGAAAACAACATTTTGATTTCCTAACTCTATAACATAACTTCTCTATATATCATATGTAAACATTGAAAACCATATTCACTTTTACCAAGGATGCAACACATCATATCACCACTACAAGTACCTAAACACAGGTAAAACAGATGAACCAGCAAGCACATCTCCACTGGTCGCTACCATCACAGGATCCACCACCAAGGCTTCCTTCAATAACATGAGTAACTCATATCACAATTCACAACGCAGCCGAAACTAAGCATCATTGAGATATAGATCGTCGGATACACCGTGGTACATACCTTGAACTGAATACTCCTTGATACACTCGGAGCAAAACCTTGACCATACCAATAGAAGGAAGCATACCGGTCTTGACCTAAGAAAATTCAAATAATTATGACAAACCGTATGCGAACATGTAATGACCTATCCCACAGTATTTATAAGCCTATAAACAACCATATCGATAGATGAACCACTCCAAAGAGATAGATGAAAGATGAGGGCTAGACGAGGTGATATTCTCATTGAGAGGAGTTCATAAATGACTAAATCATTCAATTCAATTATCATAGCTCTGTATTCAAAATAAAGTATCAAACTTCAACCAATTGCACCCTCCTATAATACAGTAAGCAAATAATGTACAACTAAATAATAATCCAAATTTCATCAAAAAAATTCGAAGAATTTTATAACATTGGCACGATATCTTTCAAGATATTAGTAATTTACCACAATTAGTTCTCGAAAATAGTTCAAAAACAGTTTCAAATTTATGAACAACGCAACTATGAACTGATTAGTTGAAGTCTAGTGACATTGGAACCCAGCTCGAACCTAAATCTACAAAGTCATATCCATCATAGGTTCTCTTGAAGCATATTCAACTAACGAATAGTTGGTATGTCACCAAACTAGATTGAGATCAGTATGTTTTTATTTATCATGAAAAGGCAGAACATGTAGAGTTGAACCAATCAACATACTACGCATAAAGTAATGGCTGAATAAAATACGAACAAAGAATAACCTAGTGGAAACAAGTCTGGGCAGTTGTATGCCTCTTGTTACAAAGACCCTTCACCAATCACAACAAGTCTCTGAAGGATTCAGAAACTCCCAACTGAACTTACCACATCAACTTCCATATCTGAAAGCACAGACCTCATCTGCTCAGCCACAATGTCCTCCGGCAACAAGTGAACACCCTAAATACAAGCAAAAGAAATTCAGTTTCAGTTACAAACAGATCAATATCAAATTAAAAAAATAGAGAATCATAAGTACTCAAAAGTCAAAAGTAATTACTTATATGATCCCACAGATTTTGAGAAGTGATATAGAGTTCAACAGTAAAAAAAATCTAGGAAAATAGGAAAACAGTCACACGAAACTAAAAGATGCAGTCCTCTAACATACTTCATAACCTCGCTCACAAAGGATAATCTCCATCAGTAATTACTGTAATAGTGCAATAAACTGGCAGCCTTTATTTGTATAGAGAGGAAAGCTTTCTCACTCTCACCTAGAATATCATAAACATCCCCATAGATAATCAGGTGATGAGGTGTTATGTGTACCTCTCTCCAAACCCAATGCACCCCCACCCCACGCCCCACCTCATAGTTTGTAGTTTGTACACTCCTCATATTACTCTCGCAACGAAGCTTTTGTTTCCTAGACGTGCGCTAAATTGCATAGCTCATTTATATTCATACAAGCACTGGATAGTGGATATACTTTGCCAAAGCCTCGTACCACGTACTTAGTCAATGACTCCTCTTCAACCTTTCAGACAACCTCATAAGTTGGAACCTCTAAAGTCTATACTTCAAGATTGTGTGAGCTATAGTTGCATGCTACATACACCAATCACCATTATATAGTCAATCATCTACCTCTCTTTTTCTGCTATTATTTGTATTATGTTGTTCGCTGATGACAATAAATTGGACAAACCGCCAAAACAACAAAAAAGTAAAGATCAAAGTGATTATGGTGCCCATATAACTCAAACATATATACAAGTATCGGCTAATCACTTAATCCTATACGCTCTAGCCTCTAGGTGACGATAGCACCACAGGTAGCCTTCTACCATTGCTAAAGCATGAATTGGTTACTTACACCATTCTACAAAGCGTCGATCTTTTATACTAAGATTGAAGTGTAAGTGAGCACCAAAATGAAAAAATGTCAATCATACTAGCTTGCTCTAAAATTGTAAAGAGATTATTGTCCCATACACCATTGATCCAAATAATGACACCTAAAATATTACTACACACATAGTACTCCATTCGGTCTTTATTAGTTTACCCGTTTCTTTTGCACAGTTTTAGGAGAAATAATGTTGTGGGACATAGAAAGAAAGAGAAACTATTATTTTATATTAAAGTTGAATGTATGTGTGATGGAAAGTTAGTGGTCCCATTCCAAAAATAACAAAAAAAATGGGTAAATTAATAAGAGACATCCCAAAAAGGAATACGGGTAAACTAATAAAGACCGGAGGGAGTAAAATGTAATGAAGTAATGAAGCCTAAATATAAGATTGTAAGGAAGAAGAGACCTGAACCCCAAGAGTATTCTGAGCAGTAACAGCAGTGATGACAGTAGAGCAATAAACCCCAAGAGAAGCACAGGACTTAATGTCTGCTTGTATCCCGGCACCCGCTCCGGAATCCGAACCCGCCACGGTTAATACATGCGGTATTTTCAGTTTAGGGCTGTCGTTCTCCATCAAAACCATTGAAAATCTAGGCCAACAATGGTTTCTAGCAGCCCTAGGTGAGCTCAAATTGCCCTGCTTCAAATGTCAAACAAAACTTCCCTAAATTATGGAAACCAATTCATAATAACAAAAAATTCCGTTTGTTCACTGCAAATACTAAGTATTATTTTAAGTAATTAGAGAATTACTGTGATGCCAGGTCCAAATTTGGGATAGAGGCAGGAAAATTAAATATCAATTACTAAGTAAATGCGAATAATTATATAAACCTTCAGTCGATTTAGAAATGAAATGTTCTACTTATACGATTGCCCATTTATTTCCAGTTCGAATATTCAAAATTTAACGAGAATAAGCTGAAATTAAAAGAGGGAGAGAGAAATACCAGGGTGGAGATGACGGGGGATGTGCGATAGTGAAGCATGAAGAATGAAGATGGATGTTTTTTTTACCAACGACCGGTCTTCTCCTGGGTTCACGAGACGCAAACTCTTGACTCTACAATTTGGGCCTATTCGACGCGAAATAAAATTTGGAGTGTTGGGTTAGGTAGCTTTTAGGGTGCGTTCTCTTCACCTTAAAAAATTAAGTTTCAGGTCCAATAAGTTCAGTTCAGTTCAGTTCAGATAAGTTTCAATCGTGGCCCAATTAAAGGCGCAATAAGCTCCAATCGGGTCTAATAAAGGCCCAATAAGTTCCAATCGGATGCATAAGTTCCAATCGGGCCTAATAAGGCCCAATAAGCTTCTAATCGGTGCAATAAGTTTTAATCGCGCCTAATCGCGCCCAATAAGTTTCAATAAGGTCCAAATAATCAACGATCAATAAATATTTGTATTATTGTCCATTATTTTATTATTCATATCACTATTAGATGATTATGTTATTATTAGAATTTTAATTAAAGTACTACAATGATTATATCGTATTATACTTGTATTATTGTCTATTATTTTATTATTCATATTACTATTAGCTGATTATATTATTATTAAAAAATATTATAATCATGGTTAAATAAGGTTAACAATAATAATATCATAATTACAATATTTTGCAATTCGTCTTTAAATAACTAGAGATAATAACATGTTTTCGTTACTAATAACAATGAGTTCTACTACTTTAGTCATAAAACTAAGTGGAGTGAGAGATAAATTTTTTCATATGTGGCAATTTCTCACTTGTTAGCAATAAATGTTAATCAACTTTTGATTTTCTACTAGTGCTTTATGAAATCAAAACAAGACTATTAGATATATTAGTGGTGAAAGTTATGTATAGGCATGTATATAAATAGTATTTTTTTTTTTTTGTTAAATTGTTTATCATAAGAGATAATTAATAATAATTATTTTTTTAAAGGGCGAATTTTAATAATTATTACTTCATAATAAATTTTGAGGGGTAGTATTTACGTTAGGGGTAATATTTATGTTATTACTCATTAATTTTTTTGTCTAATAAGGTCAAATAAGTTCCAATTAGGTCCAATAAGGTCTAATAAGTTTCAATCAGGTCTAATAAGGTCTAATAAGTTTCAATCAGGGCCAATAAACTCTAATAAGTTCCAATCAGGTCAATAAGTTTCAATCAGGTCCAATAAGTTCCAATCAGGTTCAATCAGGTCCAATAAGTTGAATCAGGTCCAATCAGGTTTAATAAGTTCCAATCAGTTCAGTTCAGGTCCAATAAGTTCAGTTCAGATAAGTTCAGTTCAGTTCAGGTCCAATAAGTTGAAGAGAACGCACCCTTAGTGGTGTGGGTTGCTTTTTAGTGGTGATTCTCAAAAGCTAAAATTTGTAGTAATGGGGTTGTGGATAGGGGTGTAAGCGGACTACGAAAAGTTCAGAGTCCAATTCAGTTCAGTCCAAATTTGTCGGACTAGACTGAAATTTTTTTAGACTGGACTCGGACTCAAATTTTCGAGTCCGAATATTTTCGGACTGGATTTGGACTCACGCCTTTGGAGTCCAATAAGTCCAGTCCAGTCCAAAAAAAAATTATATATAATATTTATTTAATATTTACATATATAATGTATATATATTTAATATTTATATATATAATGTATATATTTAATATTTATATATATAATATATATATTTAATATTTATATATATTATATAAAAGATGTATGTGACTTATTTTATGGAATGGATATAATGAGTTTAATATTTCAAATTCAATTTTGAGAAAACGTTGTGAATCATTGAATCTAAATCGGGGAAAAAATAATATAATAATCGGACTGGACTGGACTGGATTCGGACTCAAGAAAAAATTATTGGACTGGACTGGACTGGACTCAAAAAATATTAGGATCGGACTTGGACTCAATTTCTCGAGTCCAAAAAACTTTGGACTGGATTTGGATTTGACAAAGTCCAATCTAGTCCAACCCACTTACACCCCTAGTTGTGGACCTTAGTGGATTTGGGGTTTGGTGGTGTATATATATTTACTTTAAAGTTTTGTTTAAATTATTGACTAATTATTTGTAAAGAGTTATAATGATAACTTTTTTTAACTGAACATTAATATCTTATACCGTTACTTGATAGCTAATAACTATACACTAACCATTAACACCTACCAGAATAACTGACAACTGCTCTCACAACGTTCTCGCATGACATTTTGTAAATAAATAAAGCAAGTTTTATTAAATAAAGATAAAATAAAATTAAACTTAATGTTGATTTTCAAATCCCTATTCTATAAGTTAGAGTTTGGTGTCCATGCAAAAATGTTAAACCATCATCACTCACATAATAATTAAATTAAATCAATTTATTAGAAAATGATGCAAAGATTATCTAATCAATGGATTTCGCTACACGTGCACGAAATAGAAATGATGTCAAATTTTTCGTAAGAGAAACTCTTTTACAAATTTGCTTACCTATTATATGAGGTTATTATATGTAATAATACAATTTTGCTCTTTATTTACTTTTTGTATGTATCGTGATAGCATATTAAACTACTATATTAATGTTGTATGATTAGAGGTGGCCACGGTCCGTCCGGGCTGGCCAGCGGCCTGTTCGAGGCCAAGCCGGTTCAGTAAACCATGAACCCGAATCGGACCGGTAAGTTGGCACTGCCCGGCCTGTGTTCGGGGTTAGCATTTTGTCAACCCTGAACCGGTTACAACGCGGTTAAATGCACGGGCCGATCCGGTCCGGTTCAGGGCCAGACCACCGGTTCAATGCTTCCCCTTCTCTCTCTCCCTCTCTCCTTAGGAAAACAGGCCGTTTTTTGGCGGTTCTAAGGGCGGTTCAATGGGCGGGCGGTTCAACCCGCGGTTCAAGGGCGGTCCGGTCCGGTTCACTTCCTCCACAACTCGACCCACTCTAACCCTGTCTTTTGGACGGTCTAGGGCCGGTTCTGAACCGGTTTTATGGTGGGCCGGGTCGGGGCCGCCCTCGTTCTTGGGCCGGTCCTGGGTTGGGTCCGGTTGGGCCTGCCCAATGGCCACCTCTATGTATGATAAATGGTAAATGTTGTACATGCAATTATTAATGTTGTATAACAAAGGACCAATGTTGTATAAAATATACTACTATTGTACTAAAATGAGTGAATTTTGTTCATGGTATGAACGTTTATATGTTAGTAAATCTTGTATAAGAACATCTCACTTTGTGCCCCAAAAGAATTACTTTGTAAGTTAAAGGGGTCACTTTTAGATAATTTGTCACCTTATACCTTAAACGGATAAATACTTCTACTAAGTGACCATTTTAAGGCACAAGTAACCCTCGTCTTACAATACATTAAAATAAGGCGATTAGGCGGTCTTATATGAGATTTTCTGTCTATATGTTCCCCTTGAAGAGGCATTAGGCAAAGCTTGGAAGGAGAGAAATAGCCATAGAATGATGAACAAGAAAAGCCTTAACAAATTTTTGATGGGTTAGCCTTAACAAATTTTTGATAGGTTAGCCTTACCAATTAATTGTAGGAAATATGAACACAATTAGAGAAGTTTTTTCTCGATAAATTTGAAGTTCTCGATTGTCAGACGTCACAACTAACAATCCAATGAAAATCTTTTTTTTTTCACTTCTCTCAATTGTTTGATTTTAAACTTGAAATTCACATTGATAACTGATCCAAAGTATCAATCGGGTCAACAACTAGTTTTCATCATAAATCCTTAATATTGTGAGAAGGCCTTTCTTCTTTGTTAAGACTTTTAGAACAGTTGTGGCATTCATGCAATAAGTCTTTAGCGTTGACAAGTGAATAGAGTGTGCAAAACCTCCTCCACCGCGTAAATGACCCACTATTAAATTCCCAACTCTCCCTTTCTCCCTTCACCCACAAAAACTCATCTTTCTTCATCCTTTGATTCCTTTCTATTTCCATCATCTAAAACTTAATTTCTCTCTCCTCCGAACTCAGATCCTTCTATTTCCATGGAAGAAGAACGCAACAGAGGCAAACCCACTTACACAAACACAAATACAAACAAACCCCACAAATCAGACCTGATGTCAAGCGCCAAACTCATGGCAGACGCAGCAAAATCAGCTCTATCCCACGACGAAAAACAAAAGATCGACAAAGCAAAACTCGCCGGAGCAGCCGCCGATCTCGTCGGAGCCGCCAAACACTACGGAAAACTCGAGGAGAAGAACTTCGGGAAATATGTGGGTAAAGCTGAGACTTATCTTCACCAGTACCACTCTTCTCACTCCTCCGCCGCCACCACCGCCGCCGCACACTCCGCCGTATACGGTGGTTCTCCGTCGCATGAAGGTGGCACCACTGCCGGATATGGTGGTTCGCACGGCGGTGGTGAGGGTAAACATGGACATTCAAGTAGTGGCAGCGGCGGCGGTAGTGGTGGATATGGGGAGTATGTGAAATTGGCTCAGGGGTTTTTGAATAAGAAGCAAGATCATGGTGGTGAAAGTGGAAGTGGGCATTCTAGTGGTGGTGGTGGTGCTGGTGATTATATTAAATTGGCTCAAGGTTTCATGAATAAGAAACAAGATTATGGTGGTGGAAGTGGAAATGGAAGTGGGCATTCTAGTGGTGGTGGTGGTGCAGGGGATTATATCAAATTAGCTCAAGGTTTTATGAAGAAACATTGATTTTTATTTGTTAAATAGGTTTGGTTTATTGTGGGATTATGTTCATGTTTATGATTGTATTTGGTGATTTGTTGAGTTAAGTCTGTGTTATGAGATGGATAATGTTTGTAATGTGGTGGTTTTGAGCTCTCTAAAACTAGAATTAATTAATCAATTGATTTGATTGAGTACTTATAATTTCTGAATAGGCATGTTTGAAGAGGCAAATCAAGAATTATGATCGGTTCTTGGTTCTTATCAGAAGAAAATAAGAGAAAGAAAAATGATCCGTTCTTGGTCAAACTAGAAAGGTTTTGTAAAAAAAAATAAGCAGATTTGACTTTATCAGTGGATGAGAGGTTATTAAATGGCGGTTTGGGTCTGGGTTGGGCTGCTGTCAAAAAACTACCTGTTTGTCGGGCCGAGTCAAATTTCCGGCCAAATTTTTTTATGCCCACGCTTGCTTTTTCAGGTCAAAAACGGGCCAGCCAAAATTTAGATTTGAGAATTGTTTTAGGTTGCTCAAAATCCACCCCAAACTAACAAAAAAATTGGGTTGGGCCCGAAAATTAGACCCAAAAAAACCTGTCTGACCCTGATCATTTTTCGGGTTGGACTGGGCTCGTGACTCGTCTTACTTTGATTAGCTCTCATAAAAGTATGGGAGACTACGCCATAAAAAAAACAATATAGCAAGTAATTTAGGACATCTATTTAAGAAAAAAGTTAACATAAAAAAGACGGATATAGTTGTTCAATTGTTCGAGTTATATACTAATGAGAATTGATAACACATCAAAATGTGTGATACTCTAAATACTTTTTTGCATTAAGGCATGTCCAATGTGTGTTTTTGTCTTTTCTAATTGTTCCCTTTGCTAAGAAATTAATCCATCGCCTTTAATTGTTACGGTAGTGATCGAATGTGGAAACTTAATAGTTATATTAATGCTAACTATACCATAACATCTTTGTACTATTTTTGTTTTTACTAAACATCAATTAAATACGGATATTTGGAGATCTCTTTTGTAAGATATGAGACTCGTTCTCAAAACATATGAGATTGGAACTAGGCTATTGTTTGTTGATCATCTAATACTTCTATATAGAATTAGATGTACCATGCAAATGTTGCAAAACATTCTACAATGGTAAAATTGCGATACGTAAATAAAGTTTTATTATGGAGAGGAATCAAACCAGGCAAAGCACACATAAATATGTAACACACAACAACTGTTGCACACATAAAGGATAACACACACTGACACACACAACAATTTTCCAAAATAAAAAGCGTTAAGGGTGGCCTTGACCTCCAAATCCAATCTTGAGCGCAGGAGGCACCAGAGCTGGCTTTGAGGATGACATCCACCGTAACATCGGTGTCGGTCGGTCACTTGTCACTGGGGGGCATGATAATGGTGCTAAGCTCCCGGTGATCACGGACACCTAAAACCATCTCTGTAGCCACCAGTAGGATGGTTATGATCAACGTGATGCCTAACAATGTTGCACACTTAATTGTGTTTGCCATATTTCCCTTTCTTTTCTTTTTCTTTCACGAATGGAAGAGCAAAAGCTTATGAATGAAAGTAATTGAAGTTGGATATAAGCAGGTGGGTGGTTTTGCAGACTATTTATAATCTAGCAGCGCAATTTACACAAATTTGTATATCTCCTGGCTTGTCAACGTGTTGTAACCTAGTAGGATATGAAGTGAATAAGTGATAAACTATGTCAAATGTGTACTAAAAAAGTGTTCCCTTTCAACTTCAAAATTAACTATAGCACGTTACGGTCATATTGGCTCCTCCTTTTTTAATGATATAATATGATATGAAATCTCCTCGTACCTAGTCTAGTAGTGATTAACTCGTCTCCACCATATGTGGCTTCTGAAAGGCTAAAAATTAAAATAATGTTCATGAGAATTGTGTTGCCGATCTATAAAAAAATAATATGTGATAACGTGATAACGTTTTAGAGATTTGATTTTTTTGAAAGAGTTTTAGAGATTTGATTGAGGGTGTAATCCGGACACAAGGGATGGCAACCCAATCCAGATCCGACCCTAGTCCGCTCCGATTTGAAGGAAAAAATCCGAGACGACTCCGACAAAAAAGTAATCCGACTCCGTTTAAAAAGTCCGACTCCGAGTCGGAGGAGGGTCGGAGTCAGATCTCATAAAATAATCCGATATCCGAATCCGTCTCCAACTTTGAGTCAATCAATCCTCTTTTCTTATTTATGTTAATGTATTATTTATGTATAACTTGACATCGACTTTCAGCCAATTGTATTATATAGGATTTTCCCATTGAAGAAATGATTGTTAAAAATAATAGTAATATTTAGATTATTTGTAGTACATAAGATTTCCATATGATTATTAGAATAAATTGTAATGATTAGATTATTGAATTATAGAAGACAATTCTATTATAAAAAATGGGCAGAAAAATAAGAGGGATGAGGTTCGGAGTCGGATTTTGGATTTTAAGTCGGGTCGGATTCGGGGTCGTATGTTCGAATTTTAGGTCGGGTCGGGTTCAGATTTTCAGAGTTGGCCTAGGGTTTACAATCCAACTTCTTGTTTGGTCGAAGTCGGATTATGCATAATCCGATCCAAGTCCGGCCCGTTGCCAACCCTACCGGACACCCTTCATCTCCTCAAGGGTATAGTTCTTTGTTTTTTTGACAGAAATATGATTTCATTGATAATAGAAAGCCATACGGTATTTATAAATATTTCCTAAGAAATTTAAAATACCAACACAAATACATAATACCTTAAAACTAATTACATCGCAGATTTGATCAACAATAGGCTCACTAGTGGAAAAAAGCTCATCCGATCCGGTCAAAACCGGGCTCACTGACCCAGTTTTGGTCCGGGTCAGGTGGGCTCGCAGCAGTTTACAATGATTATCTGATCCAGTCCTAAACCGGATCAGTTAATCATTTACTTCTCCGATTTTGGGTGAAAACCGGAGTACTTAAGCAAATTAACTGCTCCGATTTTGACCCAAAATCGGAGCAATTAACCACCCCCAAAAACCAAAAAAAAAATTGTTTTTTTTTGCATTTTTTCATTATTAATCAATACAAAATCAACAATATATATCAATACTCATTTTATTAAGCATATTATGGTCAATAAGGCTAGAAATTCCAGCTTTGTGTAAGAACTAACAATAATGTGCCTTTTCTTTTAATTCATACATATATAAGGAGGCACAAAGGCCAAATCCACACGAGTTCCAATTGCACGTCTATATTACAACCACTTACATTTTTTATCAACTAAGCTAGCTACCATACACAATGTTCAAGCATGTACGAAATGGCAAAATACTAGTGTCACCACGTTGGTTGTATATGTACGAATCAAATTGTCAATGCTTCACAATTTAGCTGAACTTGGGAGCTGACTGAGGTACGTTTTTGCAAAAATCATGTGTAGTGCTGCTCGTATAGGAAGAACATCCTCATCAACGAAAAAATGAGGAGAATGTGGGGAGTGCACTGCACCAACTCCATTTCTTATACCTATACCAATTATGATGCCAGGGATCTTTTCTTGTATGTATATACAGGTCAACAACCTGACCACCAAGAACAACCACATACTTCAAACAGAAACTGTCAATTGTTATTGTATTAACTTGATTAAAAATAATTTTTACCCGTATATTTGATCACAATTTATGGGTTCAGTAATCCTCTGAACCATGCTATATTAATTTTAAGTTCTGATTACTTAATAGGAAAATAAATCTCGCAAAAGGCTAGAGACTAAGGTACACGTATATGCCAGCAAGAGATTCCAATCATTTCCTCTTCATGACAACTACAGCCATACACTATGAGATACCAACTGCGTTAATCTATTATTTGGCCCAAAGCTTTAAAGAAAAACGAGCACACACAAAATTGTAGTTGGATATAAGCAGGTGGGTGGTTTTGCAGACTATTTATAATCTAGCAGCGCAATTTACACAAAATTGTATATTTCATGGCTTGTCAACGTGTTGTAACCTTGTAGGATATGTGAATAAGTGATAAACTATGTCAAATGTGTACTAATAAAGTGTTCCCTGTCAACTTCAAAATTAACTATAGCACGTTACGGTCATATTGGCTCCTCCTTTTTTAATGATATAATATGATATGAAATCTCCTAGTACCTAGCTAGGAGTAGTGATTAACTCCTCTCCAACTCTCCACCATATGTGGCTTCGGAAAGGCTAAAAATTAAAATAATGTTCATGAGAATTGCGTTGCCGATCTATATAAAAAAAAATGTGATAACGTGATAATGTTGTAGAGATTTGAATGAGCGTGTAATTCGGACACCCTTCATTTCCTCGAGGGTATAGTTCTTTGTTTTTTTTTACAGAAATATGATTTCATTTATAATATATAGAAAGCCAGACGGTATTTACAAATATTTCCTAAAAAATCTAAAATACCAACACAAATACATAACACTTTAAAACTAATTATATTGCAGATTTGATCAACAATAGGCTTAATAAAAAAACATCATCTGAATCAATACAATATGTGAGTTAGCACTAATTCGGCTGATGATTCAGTGATGTATAGTCGATTGCGTGAAAATACTTATGTGGCACTCTAAATACTTAGAGTTTACAAAGTGCTAATTTTTTGCCCTACTTAAGTTCGGCATACATGAGAATGAGGGAGTGGAAGGGTGGTAAGCCCTTTCATCTTCCACCCACATGTTGTGGATTCGATTCTCATCAGGGGGTTTGGGGGGCTTTGGGGTAGATTGTATTTAGGTGCCCTGTGAGAGGGCGTTAATGTAATTTATCTTACCAATTTTTTTTTTTAAAAAAAAGTTCGGCATACATTTATGTATAAAAATATATTTTTCTATTAATTAATTTGAATGTTATAATGTGGAAACTTTATAAGTAAGTTAAAATCTTAACAAAATTAGTTTGCATAATACTATAATTTTTGACATTTTTTATTTGAGAAAAAAAAATAATTTATGAAAAAGGTTATTTAAGATTTCCCGTTAAAATAACATAAATAGTTGTTTTATTAGAACATTTAGTTCCCAAAATATTTCACATATGATTTAGGCGGAACTTTTTTTTAATGAGTGTAAGACAACTATCCTATCTGATTTTTGTTACAGTATAATGTTAGATATCCGAAATTATGTAGAGTTAGGTACACCATGAGATAATTTTTACTCATTTTTAAAGTTATATTGCTCATTTTAAAGTTATTTTGCTCATTTCAAATATCATGTTTCTAGGGAAAGCTTAAAAGTCATTCGGCTGAATGTTGACAATTTGGGGCAGGTAATTAAAGATGTTGTATTTCACGTTTTAAATGGGGGAGCTTAAGTCAATCGCCAGAAAGTTGACTAAATAAGTTGAAATTCGACCAAAAGGTTCCTTTTTTTAATATAAAAGAATCTGACAAAAAGGTGTTATGTTACAAAAAAAAGAGACGAAATTTGTTATTTAACAATAGAAAAGTCCTAAAAAAAATTGTCTTTGGGAATCTTGTAAGTATTTATATTGAAATTCCTTCTGAAAAAAAGGATTCATCATAAAATTCAATTTTATAAGATCAATTTTTAGTCTTGTTTGTTAATACTTTATTTATTTTTTAGTTATACCATTTGCCTTTTCATGTACTCCAATACTTATTTGGACATTGATGTCTCTAATTGCTTATAAGTAAAAAGTATAAAAAGTTGATATTTGAAATCCTCGCATTGAGATGAATTTAACAAGAGACTTGACTATAATTTTTCTTATATAGTGGTGAGAGAAAGCTTCTTATAGTTGGTTGATGGATAGCGTCCAAATATATGGTGCAACTAAAAAAAAGAGAAGTACATTATTCATTAGGATTAATTGATAGGAATAATCCCACCTTTAGGCGGTCTTCTGAAAATGGTCCCAACTTTTCATAATCTGAGAATATGCCCACCTTTTGGGCATATCTGTCCAAAATAGGTCATTACCTGTTGGTGACTTGCAAATGCAGGTTTAAATACTCTAATTATGTAATTAAAAACTAATATAATTATTTAATACACTAATTATGTACTTGAGAACTAATTTAATTATTTAATTAGCTAAAAAAACTAAATCACCTCCCTCAACTACCACGCACCCCTCCACCCACCGAAAGCCTCCCCTACCCTCCAATCACCACCGTGCTACCCCTGCCACAAGCAGCTCTCCCCTCCATCTTCCTCTCCAGAACCCATCCCCTGCCACACTATCCCTTTCTTCTTCCACCGAAAGCAGACCACCTCAACCCGACCACCGGCCCCTACTTAAACCATATGTTATGTCTCTCTCTCGCCACCCTTCTTAAACCCCGAGCCACTCTCAATCGGCGCATCAACCACAACACAACCACAACCACCATTTAATCTGCGCATCACCGGCGTTCAAATCATTACCCACTTCAAAACTCCCCACCACCACACAACCACAACCAAGCACCCCTAAGAGAAAGCGCATAAAACACACACTCCCTCACACCGTAATCGACAGTTCAATCACCATTAAACCATCATATCTATAAATTAAACGATCATGATTCAACCTCTACATTTGCATCGTCAAATTCAGCACCCATCCACTTTCTCTTTCCTCTTTCTCTCTTAGCTTTCTTCGCACTTGCTCTCTCGCATAGCCCACAAAATATCCGACCCGCTTATCTCTTTCCCTTTGTTAAAGCGCATAAAGCGGGTCGATTGGTTGGTTGATATCGGGGTTGTGGGGCGGGTTTTGAGTGGGTGGTGTAGGACATTGTGAGTGGTGGTGTGGGATTTTAGGGTGAGTGGTGTAGGTTCCGGAGTAGTGGGTGCGTGAGATTCCGAGTGGTGGTGGCGGTGGGGTGGGTCGGTTGGGTTGTGTGGTGGTGGATTCAAGTCATGGAGGAAGAGAGATTCTTGAATATTTGAGGGGGGTTGAGTTTGATGGTAAAAAATGGGAAAAAGATTTAATTTATCAAATTTAACCTATTCAACAGGTTTTAGGTAAAAAGGACTAATATAAGAAGATAAAGTAATAAGGTGGGATTATTTTGAGATTATCGAAAATTGGGACTATTTTAAGCAGACCGGTCAAAGGTAGGATTATTAAAATCAATTAATCCTATTCATTAAGTTGACTTTTTAATTAAAATTTATACATTAATAAATTTGTATATTAAAATTCGTATATATTAATTGGCTTTATATTCCACAGATTTTTGCTAATGGTTGATAACAAAATATCTACAGAAATAAAGGAACAAAACTCCAGAATGAAGAAGATGACTAAGTAACTGTTTTCATTATTTTAAATGAAACTTGTCTTTTATCCATTTTTTGTATGTTTTTAAAATTCAATTAAATCAATGGACAAAATTAATGTATAAAAATAAAGGGTTAAGATTTCAATAGTTATATTGGTTAATTATTTTTATTGGAGATTGTAAAAAAGAAAAAAATTATTGCAACTAAAAAGAAACATATGTAGGACTATATGTTGAGTATGTTTATATATTCGGCTGCTTTAGTACTACACTGGTTCTAAAACTTCCCCACCCCCCTAGTTACCTCTTAAACATTTGGGATGATTTTGTACTAAGGCGTTTAGTCACAACCTCTTAATTTTATGCATCCGTAATCACCAAAAAAAAAACACTAATTCTAAAACTTGTGCGACGCATGGGTTGAATAGTTTATGTACTTCATCCATTTCTTTTTGTTCTTTCTATTTGAAATCAAGGAGAAAACCAAGGATCACTCAATGTCATGTGAATGAATCTTGGTGAAGTATGTAATATTTATGTATACTTTTTGCTTTTTGATAAAGTAAGCAATCGACAAAAATGAAGTAAATTGGATAGTTGGAAAAATAAAGATTTCATATGGCCCCACTTTTTTGAAAAAAGTACGAAAAGTGTAGTGAATACTAAATAGTAACTTCTATAAGGGCATTATAAGAAACAAACACCCAAAATAGAAAATATATATTCACAGTAGGAATAACTTTTCTAAATGACCTATTAAAGAAAACAAGAAGGAAAAAAAATACAGGGACTTTTTTTTGTAACATGTAGTTCTATTTTATTTTATTTTTTTTTGACTAAGGAAAGAAAAAACTAGGCCAAACCCCTACGCAGAGGCCAACCTAAATAACATGTAGTTTTATAAAGACGAGTTTATTTATGTTACAAATTCAAATATTAAGGTTTTCATAAAGAATAGATATATTATATGCCCCCCGTACAATTAAGTCAATTCTTGCAAGCTCCTATTTCATCTCATTATTGTGTTGCTTTCCATGTTTTGAGGTACCTCAAAGGTACCATTACTATGAGAAATGCCTAAATCTTGAATAGTTTTGAACATTTTTTTGTTCAAAATATTTTTTGGTGGTATATTTAGAAAAAAAAAAAATAGTATATTGATTACAAGAAGTAGTATATTTATAGAAAAAAGTAGTATACAAAAACTAAACATATGACTTTATTATAGGTATAGTATCACACTGATGTTTTAAATCTAATAGACTACTTTTTTTGTACTAGATATCTAATCATTATATTGATCTGAAAAAAATGCATAGACTAGTTCTGAATTGGGTAAAGCTTCCATTAATATGGAATTATTCCCTATGGAAGCTTTGGCATAATGCCCACTTTGTTTGCATGAGATAGAGGATTGTCAACATCTTTTTTGTTATTGTCCGTTGGCTAGTGAAGCTTGGCAGATCAGCAATATTGGTATTCAACCTACTACAATACCTCAAATTCGCCTTGCTCAATCGCACTGGGTTATTAAACTACGCATTGAGGATGGCTATAATGGTCTTCGTTTCCCTGTTTTTGTTGGCATGTTATGGGCGATCTGGAAGACTCGTAATGAACAAGTTTTTAGACAAGTCCGAGCAACCTTTCAAACTCTCACTACTCATATCCAAGAAAGTGCACGACAACATTCTATTTGTGCACAAGAGCAAACAAGATTAATGCATCGCGCTCAGGAACCATGCTTCCTGGGTTTCTTGTTGCTAATATAGGTCAACAAATACATGGTGTTCCGGCAATTATTATACAGCTGGATGGGTCCTGGGACAAGGTTAGAAAGATGGGAGGAGCAGTGTGGGTTGCCTCTCCACCCAGCTTGGACAACATCGTCCAATAAGGATCATTTTTTTTGCTGCTTCGGCGCTATTTACTGAGGCTATGGCTTATCTTAGAGCTCTGCAATGGGCGCAGAATGAAGAGCTCTCCTATATTCAGCTCCACACAGACTCGACGATGCTAGTGCAGATGTTGAATTCGGATAAAGTGTTGGATATACCAATCAAGTTGACGGTTAATCATATTCGCACAATTGCGTGCCAAAGATTTTTGTTGGTGTCGTGTCATGAAGGTGAATAGGAACCAGGTGACTCCGGCTCATAATCTAGCTCGCTGGTGTAGGTTAAATCGGATGTCTTTTCATTAAGTTTTGAATGACTTTCTTGTTTGTACATTTTCTCGATGTAAAAAAAAAAAAGGAATTATTCTCTTCAGTTACTAATGATATGATTCTTAAAACTTATTGTGATGTTGACTTGAATACTTGCAGCATATTGTGCTAGACTTCTCACTGAAGGTATTGTTTCCACTTTTCCTTGGTAATTATATTCATTGAACTCTTAGAAAATGAATCTTAAATTGAAGGTAATTGTATTCTCTATCAATTTATCTTATAGACGAACAAAAACATAGCTTAATTTAGGAAAATTTGTCAGAAACCACATTTTATAAGCACTTTTTTTTTTGTGAGAAACCACCTTTTAAAAAAAATTGGGCACGCAACCACCTTTTTGGTTCTTTTTTTTGTTAGAAGTCACCACTTGCCAGAATCCGGTGGTTGACCTCGATTTTCCGACGTTGACTCCATAATCAACTTCATTTATTTCTCCTTTCTCCATCTCTTCTTCCTCATTTCTTCCTCACTCCATTTTTGGCATTCCAACACCTACAATTCCCACCCCCTTACTGTCGTTGCACACCACCACCACCGACCACCCATCCACAAATGCATCCACCATATACAGCACATAACAAGTGCCAACTGCCAACACCCACTGCCTCTCAATCTTGTGCACACACTCCTATAGCCTCCACCATCATTACTCCACCGAATTGCAAAAATCCCTCCACCTACTGCGTTCTCCTCTCTCTCCTTTCCTTTTCTATGACTACATTATTGTTGTTGTTAATGGCGAAAATCTTCTTCAGTATCTGGAAGGTAAGAAAAATGAAGGACCGGAAGAGGGGACGTGCCACGGTGGTGATGTGGAGGCAACAAAGAGAAGAGGGAGGAGGAGGGGCGTGCTGCGGTGGGGGTGGTGGTGTGGAGGGGCCAGAATTAATGGATGAAGGAGAGAGGAAGAAGTAAAAGGATTGAAGGAGGAAGAAATGGGGGGTTTAATGACCTCACGTGCAACGCACGTGATGGTCAGCGCCGGAAAATGGAGATCGACTATCAGATTTCGGCAAGTGGTGGCTTCCAACAAAAAAAGAACCAAAAAGGTGGTTGTGTGTCCAATTTTTTTTAAAAGGTGGTTTATCACAAAAAAGTGGTTATGAAATGTGGTTTCTGACAAATAATCCTTTAATTTAATAATATTATACGGAATTAGATGTACGGTACAGATGTTGCAAAATATTCTACGATGAAAATTTCAAATTGTAATACGCAAAATAAGTTTTATTATGGAGAGGAACCAAACAAGGCAAAACACAACACAACTCTTGCACACATAAGGGATAACACACACTCACACACACACACACAACAATTTCCAAAAAAAAAAAGACGTCAAGGGTGGCATTAACCTCCAAAACCAATCTTGAGCGCAGGAGGCACCAGAGCTGGCTTAGGGGATGGCATCCACCGCGAAATCGGTGCCGATCAATCACTTGTCACTGGGGGGCAGGAAAATGGTACTAAGCCCCCGGTGATCACGGACACCTGAAACCATCTCTGTAGCCACTAGTAGGATGGTTATGATCAAGGTGATACCTAACAATGTTGCACTTGCACACTTAATTGTGTTTGCCATGTTTCCCTTTGGCCTTTGTTCTTTTTTTCTTTTCTTTTCTTTTAGTGATTAGAAGTGCACAAGCTTTATGAATGAAAGTAATTTAACTTGGATATAAACAGGTAGGTGGGTTTTGCACGCTATTTATAATCTAGCAGCGCAGTTGCCACTCTTGCCAGTTTGTAAAAGATTGAATGCTTCTTGGCTTGTCGACCGTCGACGTGTTGTTAATCACTTAATCTCCAATTTTCAAGATTAAAACAACTACGTGGTTTCCATTTACTTTACTAATGAGCTGGAGTATGTCATTTTAATTTAATTTTAATTTGAACGTGCATCAGAAATTCAGAATATTTTTGAGATTTAAAAAAAAAAAAAACATAATTCATAGCTAGGAGCCCTAGGCCTTTGGTGTATTTTTCTATTTTAGTTAAATTAGCTGGCAGCCAGATAATACATAATCTTTGCCCCCTATTTAAACGACATGCAAATATTTATCGATTCATTACTGCTAAAATATACTTCCTCCGTTTCAAAATAGTTGTACCATTTGGGATTTGGTCACTATTCATCAACCAACTTTAGCAAGCTTTCTCTCACCATTATATAAGAAAAAACATAGTCAAGTGGGATCTTGTTAAATTCGTCTCAATATGAGGATTTCAAATATTAACTTTTTATAATTTTTACTTATATCAATTAGAGATATTCACGTTCAAAAAATCTTCTTGACAAACGTAAAAAAAGCAAACGGTGCAACTATTTTGAAACGAATGAAGTATATCTGAAATCTGAATGGGCAGGGGGGCATGTTCGGACAAGAAAATGAGGAGTCAATTTATAAATTTATATTATTATTTTTGGGGCCAATAATAATAATAATAATAATAATAATAATAATAATAATAATAATAATAATAATAATAATAATAATAATAAATAATAATAATAAATAAATAAATAATAATTAATAATAATAATAATAAAAAATAAAATAATAAATAATAATAAATAATAAATAATAATAAATAAATAAATAATAATAATAAATAATAATAAATAATAAATAATAAATAATACTCCTAAATTATAATAATAATAAATAATAATAATAATAAATAATAATAATAATAAATAATAATAAATAATAAATAATAAATAATAAATAATAAATAATAAATAATAAATAATAAATTATAATAATAAATAATAAATTATAATAAATAATAATAATAATAATAAATAATAAAAATATTAAAATAAAAAAATAAAATATAAAATAAAATAAAATAAAAAAATAAAAAAAATTACAAATTCATCGTTATTATAATTATAATATTAATAGTAATAACAATATAAATAGTAATATTGAAAACAAAAATAATAATTACAACATTAGATAAGACTGATCTTATTTTTGCTGAACTGAACTTATTTTTACTAATTTTTGCTGAACTGAACTTATTTTTGCTGAAAATAAGTCCAATAGAACAGGGCCTTATTTTTGCTGAACTGAACTTATTTTTGCTATAAAATAATAATAAATAATAAATAATAGTAAATAATAATAAATAATAAATAATAAATAATAAATAATAAATAATAAATAATAAATAATAAATAATAGTAAATAATAATAAATAATAAATAATAAATAATAAATAATAAATAATAAATAATAAATAATAAATAATAAATAATAAATAATAAATAATAAATAATAAATAATAAATAATAAATAATAAATAATAAATAATAAATAATAAATAATATATAATAATAATAAATAATAATAAATCAATATTAAATAATAATAATAATAACGGTTTTTTCACCATATACCCCCGACAAATTAAAAAATTCACCATATACCCTCAATGTTTCAAAAATTCACCATATACCCTTGAGTTTTTGAAAACGTTCACCAAATGCCCTTTTTCTAACTTCCGTTAACTCACCGTTAGCTTTATTTACGATTTTGCCATCATTAAGCCCTAACCCTAATCTTAATCTAACCCTAACCCTAATCTAACCCTAACCCTTACCCTAACCCTAATCTAACTCGACCCCTCCACTCGACCCAACCCCCCCCCCCCCCCCTCCCTCCACCCTAGCCCAGCCCCCCACCCCCTCCCTCTACTCCACCGGCCTCGCCCCCCCCCCCCCCCTCCCCCGTCGATTCCCCCAGCTCCCTTCCCCCTCCCCGTCGATTCCCCCACCCCCCTCTTCGTCGATTACCCCACCGCCTCCCCCCCTCCCCGTCGAATTCCCCTAACCCCACCCTTCCCCTCTCCCCAGTCGAATTCCCCTAACCCCACCCCCTCCCCTCTCCCCGTTGATTTCCCCACCCCACCCCCTCTCTCTCTCGCCATTCATCCCGCCCTTTGTACCAAGTAGCCAACCCACCACCAAAGAACGACATTGCACGACCACCAGCCTCGAGACGACCTTCACCTTCTCCCTCTCGTCGCGTCATCTCGTCACTTCGCTTCCCCCCTCTCTCCCCCCTTTCTCTCTCGTCGTCCCTAGCCAGCCCACGACCACCAGGCACCAGTCGCACCACCAATCATGACCACTGCGGCTTCGTAGGGTGGACTGCGCTGCGAGGGGTGGGGAAGCCGGTGAGTCGGCTCAAGGCCAGGGTGGAGGGGGGTAGGGGGATGCGGCGGTGGAGGGGGTGAGGGAGGGTGGGGGTTTCAAATTTACGGGCTACGCGGGTTGCGGTGGCCGGGGGAGAGGGGGGGAGGGCTGCGGGCGGGGGAGAGGGAGGGAGGGGATGCGGCGGTGGAAGGGAGGAGGGATGCGGCGGTGGAGGAGGGAGGAGGAGTGGGGGTTGGGGCTGGGGGTGGAGGGTGGTGGGCCGGGTGGGTTAGGGTTTAGTGTAAGGGTAAGGGTTTAGGTTTAGGATTAGGGTAAGGGTAAGGGTTAGATTAGGGTTAGGGTTAGATTAGAATTAGGGTTTAGGGTTAGTAATGGCAAAATCGTAAATAAAGCTAACGGAGAGTTAACGGAAGTTAGAAAAAGGGCATTTCATGAACGTTTTCGAAAACTCAAGGGTATATGGTGAATTTTTGGAACATTGAGGGTATATGGTGAATTTTTTAATTTGTCGGGGGTATATGGTGAAAAAACCGTAATAATAATAATAATAATAAATAATAAATAATAAATAATAAATAATAAATCATAAATAATAAATAATAAATAATAAATAATAAATAATAAATAATAAATAATAAATAATAAATAATAAATAATAAATAATAAATAATAAATAATAAATAATAAATAATAAATAATAAATAATAAATAATAAATAATAATAATAAATAATAATAAATAATAATAATAATATTAATAATAAATAATAAAAATAAATAATAAATAATAAATAATAATAATTAATAATAATAATTGTTTTGTCCGCTTGTCCGACAAGTAAGCTGTAGATGGTGCTTTCTTGTCGAGCAAGTAAACTAGTATCCCTTAGATGTTCTTCTTTGGAGACTTGTGCAACAATGTCTGAATCAACCAAGTCCAAGCCTGAGCTTCGTTCCCTAACCTGTAAAAAGGGACCCACCCTGGAGGTTTGGGTGGTGGCTCCCCCTCCGAAGCTTAAGTCAGATATCAGGTGTTTGTAAGAGAAAGTAATTCTAGAGAGAGAAAGTGAGAGAGTAGTTTTACAGAGTAGCTTTGCACTGTTTGCATTGAATTCTCTCTCTCCTGATTTCAGGGGTATTTATAGTGATAGCAAGATGACAGCTAACCTTAAAATCTGACCTAGAATAGTGGCTTTTGATTGGCTGAAGAATCAGATCATGACACGTGGCAGGCCATGATTTGGGAGGGTTTATCAACCACTCTCATGCAGCCACCTTACATTGCTGGGCTCTGACTGCTGGGCCAGAATCTAGACCTTTTAACTCTGCTGAGTGTAGCCCAAAGATGCAAGACATTTCTTCTCTTTAACTAAGGTGACACGTGTACGGCTCTGATAAGCCCAAGTGTCTCAGAAAGAGCCGTAGATGTTAGACTACAACATTTGCCCCTAAAAGGGCTTTTCATGTTGGCCCATCGACGGTTAAGGCCCTTTTACCCTCAAGGTAGTTCAAATCCAGGTTAAAGGGGTGCGCCTTCTTCGGGTTCTACCGGTCATATTCGACCGTTGTATTATTTTTTCGGTCATTCTTGACCGGTTCCACAAGTTTCTTATTCCTCTATAAATACCCTTGGAGCAAAGACATTGAATCATTTAGCACTTCGAACAAATTTGTCTAGAGAGAGAAACTCTGAGAATTTTCTAGAGAGAGAGAGAGATAGATCGTCCAGCTTCAGCATTCTTCACCGAATCGCCCAGACGTTCTTAGCAGGTATCGTTTCTTTGAACTCTTCATTCTTTATTCTTTATTTTTTCTTAGAAAATCAATAAAATGGAATCATCTTCGTCAAATAATCTTAGCCAACCAAGAGCTTGTCTTGACCCTAGAACCAGATACTTCTTCTTCGGCACATTCTAGAGTTGGGCCTCTTCGGCCGAGTATATATATTTTCATAGTTTTGGCCGAGAAAGTCGACGACCCGTCTTTACCGTGCGGGGGTAATCTGGCGCGCGTCAAGCAAACGGCCCGTCTAAGACGAAAAGCAATAATCCCGTCAAATAGCTCGGATATGGAGGAATCCACTGGACGGGTGCCCGATGAGGCAAGAGAGGTCCAAAGTGCTCAGTCTTTGGACAGGCATCCTTTTGACCATGAGGCAGAAAACTCCGAAATAAATCCTGAAACCAGTACTTCTGGTAGGGACGCCGAAATGGTAGAGATCAGCGAAGGCAATAACGGTAGCAATTCTGAAGCTGCCGAAGAATCAGACGGGGCCTCTACTACCTCGTCGGAGATTAGAAGACGTTTAGGTCCCCTTTCTGATCCAGGTTTCATTTTGGTCAACCGTAAGTGGTTAGAGAAACTAGGACCAGACCCTAATTACTTATCGTCTTTCATGCCCATGCCGGGGTTTTCCTTTGTCATTCCTAACAAGGACGCGACGATCTTGAGCGCTCCTAAGAACCATTTCGCGGTCTATAAACTAGCCTTAGACGCCGGATTGAGGTTTCCCCTCCATGACTTCATAGAACAAGTGCTACAAAGACTACCACATCGGCCATAATCGGTGGCTCCTAACGCTTGGCACAACGTCCTGACGTTTATCGCCGTCTGCGAGCTACGCGGCCTAGCCCTTTCTCTTCAGGCCTTTACCCACATCCACTATGCGGCCAAGGTACCCGGGGCCGTGGACGGGACATGGCTCAGTATCTGCAACCGCCCTGGCTTCCTTACGGCTAGGGGGAAACCTTCGAAAATGCATGAATGGAAAGCCGACTTCATCTTTTTAAAAGCGGCCAATGATTCGGCTACTGAGAGCTATAGATTCCATAACCGGTCCGTCACGAATACGGGACGGAAGCGCTCTGGGCCGGAATTGGAGGACAATTTCGATGATGAAGTTGTGGAGTACTTCGAGACAAAAGAGTACTCCGGGCCCGGCCGACGTTCCATTAAAGGGCCATCCAACTCGGATACCTTTTAAGGAAATGTTTTACCAAGACGACTTCTTGGTTCTTCGCCGGCTCGAGGTTGGCCGATGATAAAGGTATATATTAAAAATCATCCAACTAAAACTCTTCGTCTATAGTCCATTTGATGAACACATTTTTGTCCTTTGCAGACTCGGCCAGACAACGCCTCGAAGCATCTTGGACGGGGGAAATTAGCATGTCCCAATTTACCGCCAACCTTTGGAAGGAGTTTGCAAAGAGCAGTGCCGAGAAGAGGGCAGAAACATTGGTAATAATAAATTTTTTTTTTTTTTTTTTTTTTTTTTTGCCGAGGATCATATGTGCTCGTTCGAAATTGTCATCCAATTTTTGGACGAGGGTCACCCAAAGAAGGAGAACGTCCAGACTTGGATGGTCACCTTCTTGGTGCCAAACTCGTCCGAAGTTGGCATACAATTTTCGGACGAGGGTCGCCCAAGGAAGGAGCGTCCGCACTTGGACGGTCACCTTCATGGCGCCATACTCGTCCGAGGTTGGCATCCAATTTTTCGGACGAGGGTCGCCCAAAGAAGGAGATCGTCCAGACTTGGACGGTCACCTTCTTGGCGCCATACTCGTCCGAAGTTGGCATCCAATTTTTCGGACGAAGGTCGTCCAAAGAAGGAGATCGTCCAGACTTGGACGGTCACCTTCTTGGCGCTATACTCGTCCGAAGTTGGCATCCAATTTTTCGGACGAGGGTCGCCCAAGGAAGGAGAGCGTCCAGACTTGGACGGTCACCCTCTTGGCGCCATACTCGTCCGAAATTGGCATCCAATTTTCGGACGAGGGTCACCCAAAGAAGGAGGTCGTCCAGACTTGGACGGTCACCTTCTTGGCGCCATACTCGTCCGAAATTGGCACCCAATTTTCGGACGAGGGCCACCAAAAGTATGAGAACGTCCAGACTTAGACGTGCACCTTCTTGGTGCCCTACTCGTCTGGAGTTGCACAATTTTTTTGACGAGGGCCACCAAAAGTATGCGAACGTCCAGACTTGGACGGGCACCTTCTTGGCGCCCTTCTCGTCTGGAGTTACACAATTTTTTGGACGAGAGTCTTCCATAGAACTTCTATATTTGAACGGTCACCTTCTTGGGGACATACTCGTCTGCATATTTGCAAATCATCTTTCATTTCTTCTTTCAGACGAAGTCTTTGTAATAGCAGTTTTAACTTTTGTTCCTAGGTCGACTAATTTGACGACTGGTTTACTCTTTTCAGAAAAATGCTCCTACCAACAAACTTCCACCCGGAAATCGTCCTCGTCCAAAAAGAGGCCAACTACGAGCGCCGACCGGCCTTCACGAAGAAGCCTAAGGGCTTCACAAGGAAGAAGCGCAGATAAGACGACTCCACTTGGCGAGGTTGGGGAGAGAAGTATGCCTCCCCCTCGCCCAAGGTTCCTAAAAAGGAGCCTTCGGTGTTGCCCCGCCGAGGAGGGAGAGGGTGCTCATGCGTTGTTCCGCTCGGCGTGTTGCCGGCCGACTCTACTGAGGTCAAACCGGAGTCTGCCTTGGCTCTAGTTGCACCAGAATCTGGAGCTGCGGCTGAGAACTATCCAGGGGTTCGGCTCGGTGGCTAAGCCGGGTGCCACGAGATGCCCTTAGCTGTTAGGACGACATCTATTTCGTCCGGTGAGTCGTATTACCCCAATATAGTTAGGACGGTGCGGGTCGGTGAACTGTCCATGAGTCCGTCCAATAGACAATCCATCGTCATTCCTATCAAGATAACTGACTCTCCCCCTCTTTCAGATAAGGGCAAAGGCCCTGCTATTCCCCCAACTCCTCCCCTCGCTGATTCGGACGAGGAGTCTTCTCTCGCTTCGCCAAAATGTCGAAGCCGGAGAAGGAGCGACTACGCAGAGCTCTTCAAGTGCTACCCCGAATCCTACATTAAGGGATTAAGGGGGCGTTCGCCGGGCATGTGGGCTACATGTCTCAGCTTGCTGCCGAGGTATTGCTTTTAGCCTGCTTTATTTTATACTTGATACAAATTTTGGTTCTTTCACTCGTCTAATAACTTGGTTTGTTTTCATTGTTCCAGCTTCTGGCTCGCAGCATGCTAATCGAAGAATGGGCGAGGGAGCTCGGTAAAAGAGAACAAGCACCTCGTCCATCTTGCTACAACGGCCGGCGACAAGGCCATTCACGACATTGAGATGGCGAATACTCTCCATCGTCAGTCACTCGATGCATTGGAGAAAAGGTCGGCAGAACTTGAATCCAAGAACAAGAAATATCTTGTTACCATCAATGATCAGTACAAGGAGAGAGACCATCTGAAGATGATCATCAACACTCTCTCTACAGATCTTAAGGGTGAGAGAGACGCCGCCCTTCTTGCCGCTGCTCAGCTGAGAAGGGAGAATATTCTTCTAAGGGCGAGAAACGCTCGTCTGGAAAAGACGGTTTCCCAAACCTTTGACGATGCCAAAAAGGGCCTCGAACATGTTGTAGAAACGTCCAAAGGTTGGGCCGTCAAGGCCTTGAAATGCCGGGCCGAAGCCGAGGAGGTCCCGAGCTTTGTCCGTCGCCTGGAATACCAACAGAGTGCCCATAGGGCCATGGTCTGCGCTGAGGATCCTCCGGAGTTTATAGAGTCAGGCGACGAGGCTTCAGCCGAAGATGAGGATCCCGAGGACAACCAAGAAACTCATGCTGAAGACGAAGCCTAGTTTTAAGTTTATTTTTCTAGTTTCTTTAGTTATCTGCCGTTGTAGCTTTCAGTAATCACATTTTGTAAATTTACTCATGATATATATGAAAGACTTTTGCCACTTGCTTGCCTCTTATTTTCATCAATTCCCATTTGACTATCACATTAACTTTGAATTGTTTCTAAGTACAAAAGTTGACTCGTCTTGAACATCGTAGACGATCTGCATAATATGATTGAAACACTTGTTTTGGACGACCTTGTTCTCCTGAGCTCGTCTTTTAGGCTTCTATCAAACGGCAGCGAAGTGTGCTTTTATTTCTCTTTCTGCCAGCCACTCCTTCAGTTTAGGTGTTTCAAATTGGGGGCCATTATCAAAGACGATGGACTGTGGTATGCCAAAACGGGTTATAATGTTTTTCCAGATGAAGCCCTTGACGTCGTTTGTCGTAATTCCTCGCATGGCCTCTGCCTCTATCCATTTAGTGAAGTAATCAACGGCCACGATCACAAACTTCTTTTGTCCAAAGGCCATTGGGAAAGGTCCTAGGATATCCATGCCCCATTTGGCAAAGGGTAAAGGGAACAAGATGGGGGTTAAGTAGTTGGACGGCTTCTGATGCACATTTCCATGCTTCTGACAACTGTCACACTTCTTTGCATAGACTAGAGCGTCTTCCTTTAAGGATGGCCAGTAGTACCCCGTCCTTAAAGCCTTCTCCCCTAAGGCTCTTCCCCCAATGTGAGAAGCACAAGCTCCTTCATGGAGTTCTTTCAGGACCTCCAGACCATCTTCTCTGGTGACGCACTTGAGCAGAGGCCGGTTGAATGATTTCTTGTAAAGTGTCTCGTCCCATAGCTCAAACCACTTGTCCCTAGCCTTCACATACTTGGCCTCTACGGGATCTCGAAGGCAATCGTCCCGTCTTCTTGTATTCTATGATTGGCTCCATCCGCATACCCCGCGGCCGAGAAACATAATTTGCTCTTGATCGATGCTCTTTTTGGGTTTGACTTCCCAAAATATTGTTCTTGGCACATCACCTTCAGCCCGAGCCGGCCAACTTCGAGAGAGCATCCGCTTGATGATTTTTCGACCTTGGTACTTGGTCGAGGACAAATCGTTTTAATGGCTCTATCTCATCTTTGATGAGTTGCATGTATTTGCTCATTGAGGCTTCTTTGCATTCAAAATCTCCATTAACCCGGTGACCACTAAGAGGGAGTCCGATTTGGCCTCGATCTCAACGGCGCCAGGCCGCTTTGCACATTTTGATTCCCGCCAAGAGTGCCTCATATTCGGCCTTCGTTATTGGACGCTCCGAACCGGAATCTTAATGCATATTCAAACTTGTCCCCTTCGGGAGATTGGCAAATGATTCCTCGCGCCACATCCATTGATTGTGGACGAGCCATCAACCATGAGCGTCCAATGCCTTCTTCCTCTTCTTTGGATCGATATCGGCTCTATGGCTGGCCGAGTAAGTTCAACTATAAAGTTCGCCAAGGCTTGCCCTTTAATGGCCGTCCTTGGTTCAAAGGATATATCAAACATGTTAAGCTCCACCGCCCATTTTAACATTCGTCCCAGCGAGCCTTCCATCTTCGGTAGAACTTGCTTCAAAGGCCGATCAGTGTAGACGATTATACTGTGCGCCAAGAAATAGGGCCTTAACTTTCTACTGGCCATGACGAGGGCCAATCCAAACTTCTCAACGGGAGTGTACCTATTTTCCGCGTCTTTGAGTACGTGACTCACGAAGTATATTGGGACTTGGACGGATTCTCTTTCAGCCTGAACAAAGACTCACGGCTTGAGCGGACACGCCAAATATACAAACAAACTTCTCCCCCTCCGGCCGACCAACCTAGGAAGCCGCCGAAGGTGGTCCTTGACTCTGTAGTGCTTGCTCCGCCTCATTTGTCCACTCAAACTTAGCTTTTTTCTTAATGGTGGCGAAGAAGTGATGGCACTTGTCGCCTGACTTAGACAAGAAACGTCCAAGGGCAGCCAAGCAACCCGTCAGTCTCTGAACTTCCTTTACTTTTGACGGAGACTTCATGTCTAAAATAGCTTGTATCTTTTCGGGATTTGCTTCAATTCCCCTTTGATCCACCAAGAAGCCTAAAAACTTCCCCGACAAAACTCCAAACACACATTTCTTTGGGGTTCAAGCTTTAACTTGTATTTCCCGAGAGTTTCAAAAGTTTCTCTCAAATCACCAACATGATTTTCTTCATGACGACTTTTGACTATCATATCATCAATATATGCCTCCATATTTCTTCCCAATTGTGGCTGAAAAACCGTATTGATCAATCTTTGAAAAGTGGCGGGGCATTGCGCAGCCGAATGGCATTCTCAACCCGCCCATATAGTCCTTTTTCGGTGATGAAGGACGTCTTGTCCCGATCCTCGAGGCCACATTGGGATTTGATGAAAGCCAGAATAAGCGTCCATGAAGCTCAAGAAAGCATGACCATTGTAGAGTCTACCGTGACGATCCAACTTAGGCAAGGGGAAACTGTCCTTAGGACAAGCCTTGTTGAGGTCAGTGTAGTCCACACACATCCTCCAGGTGCCATTGGGCTTTGGCACCATGACCACATTAGCTATCCGGTCACGGGTAATAGGTTTCCTTGATGAACTTGGATTCCAACAACTTCGAACTTCTTGGTCAACCGCTTGATTTCTAGCCAGGCCCCAAATGCCTTTTCTTCGACTGATTGTCTTTAATTTTGGATCAACATTTAGCCGATGGACGGCTACTTTCGGATCAATTCCAGGCATTTCTTCAACACAATAGGCAAACACGTCTTGAAATTCTTTCAGCAAGCTGATTAAGAGGCTTTTTAAGCCCAAAGAGAGTGAAGAACCAATTTTCAAGGTTCGTTCTGGACGAGCCTCATCCCGGACGAGACGTCTTCCGGGGCCTCGACCGGTTCCGGGACGCTCTATTGCCAGTCCCATGATGGCCATCACTTCTTCAGGCAAGGGAGGCTCTTCCTTGATGATTTCATATTTTCTCTTCTTGCTGGGAAGATGCTCAGACACCTTCCTTGAGGGAGCGAGGGGCGTCTGAGGGCTCTCAATGGCCGTCTTTAATGAGGCCAAGTGGTCCTTGACTATTCCGGACGTTTTCCTCTCGCTAACCACCTTCGTCTTATCCTTCTCTATTTCAGACGTTTTCCTTTTACCAGCAACATGCGTCTGATCTTCATTGCATATCTTCCATGATGACGGCTTGAGGGTAGTTAGATAACACTCACTAGCCACCTGCTGGTCCCCATATAATGAGCCAATCTTGCATCATCACACTCATACTTCATCAACATCAGGTGGGTAACTATTACGGCTTTGACGTGATTCAAAGTTGGTCGCCCAAGAATGACATTGTAGGCTGTCAAATCTCGGACTACCAAGAACTTGATAAACAAAGTTCTAGCGGCATCCTTTTCTCCCACTCGAACAGGCAAAGTAACAGTTCCCATTGGGTGGATGACTCCTCCCCCAAACCCTATGATGGGATGGTGAACGGGAACCAAGTTCTTTTCATCAAATTTTATTCTGGACAAGCAACAAGATCGATGATGTCCGTCGAGCTTCCGGTGTCGATCGGGAATTCTTCTTACTCTCAAGTTTGCTATTTTCATTTCTACAACCAAAGGATCATCATGGGGAGTCCTCAACCCGCCCGATCTTGCTCACTAACTACCACCCTTGGAAAGGGCTCGGCCTTTGTCGATCGGCTAACAAAACTTGGCCAAGCTCCCTAAGGTAGTTTTTGTGTCCTCTATTGGTTGGTCCTCCAGCAAAGAAACCCTCCGGAAATTACGAGAACAACATCCTCGTCTGTGCTTGCACTCTCCTTCTTCTTAGTATGCCAATCATCTTTCCTATGAAACTTCCTTCCCCCTTGGGGCATATAGGAGTTCATCTTTCCCTTTCGGGCTAATTCCTCCAAAGCCTTTTTAAGGTGCTTGCATTCATTAGTTTCGTGACCGCAATCTTTGTGGAAGTGGCAATACTTGCTCTTATCCCTGTTTCTATAAGGGGTTTTCATCTCAGCTGGGGCCTTCAACTCATACTGATCCTTAATCTCCATGAGAATGGAGTATTGATCTTTGTTAAATTCAATAGGATTAGATGAGGATGGCTCAGCCTCTTTTCTCTTGCTCCTCCTAGATGAAGTGGTGGAGGTTATAGCCCAAGTCTCGGCCTTCTTGGGGTTGCTCTTCTTTGGCTGAGCAACCTCTTCAGGCTTCTTAGACTCGGGATGCTTTGCCTCAGCACACACTTCGGTAGCGTGAATAAACGCTTCAGCTTCCCTTAAGGCTTCGGCAAGAGTGGAGATTTTCTTTTTAACAAGATCAAACTTAAAGCTTCCCGGCCTTAGACCCCTAATGAAGGCGTCAAAGGCCACTCCAGCATTAAGATCTTGGATCTGAAGGGCTTCAAGGTTGAATCTCTTAACGAAACTTCTAAGAGCCTCCTTAGGTCCCTGGACGACCTTGCCTAGGTGCATGCTTGTTTTTTGCTCTTGCTTGTTGGCAACAAAGTGACTAGTGAATAAGAAACTGAGTTCCGTGAAATTATTGATCGAATTGGGTGGAAGATTGTTAAACCACTTCGAGCTACTCCCTTCGAGTCTTTGGGAAGTTCTTACACCAGTAGCATCATCTACTCCTTGGACGTACATCTGATGTTTGTAAGCAGATAAGTGATCATCGCGATCTGTTGTTCCATCAAAAGGTTCTATAGTAGGGAGTTTAACCTTTGGGAAGGGGGGAGCCTCCATTATCCTGGCCGAGAATGGAGTGGGCCAGTTAATCTGGAGGGCTCCCATCTGTCCCTCAATGGGTATGTACTCCTTACGATATTCCTTTAACACCGGATCAGACGACATGTTTGCAGGCAAGGGACGCCTATAGACCATGGGTTGAGCCACTGTCTTCTCCTGCCGTGGATGAACAAGAGAGTGACTTAAACTTCGTCCCTCCCCTACGGACGACAACCTCAAAGGAGGGTCTCTCGTGTACGACGTAGAACCCGTCGCCGATCGTTGTATTCTTCTTTGCTCTCTTTGCTTCTAGATATTCTCTGGCATCTGTTTCCATTCGGTGCCCGCTTGGACGAACATGGTCCTGGGTCCTTACCACCAGGTTCCAGTCCATCTTCCTTCGCTGATCATTATCCTCTGGCTGCTTTCCTCTTGCCGTTCTCCTAGAGGGTTCCTGACGAACCAGGTCGACTAGGGGGAGGTGGATTGTTAGCAGCTGGCTCAGGGTTTAGCCGGAAAAACAACATATTGCTCTTGATCTGCTCCTGGACGACTGCAGCCATCTTTGCCTGGAAATCGTTCAAGGCGTTCTCTAGATGGGCGGCAGTCACCGGACGTTCAAGATTCTCTTGAATGACAGGTTGCTGGCTTGGTCCAGTGACCTGGACGATAGACGGGGGTCTATCCCTTCCTCGAGGTGGTCTCTCGTGTTCTACTGTGTCTTCGACATTAACCTGAAGACTTCGGTTTCTGGCAAGGTTGGACGACTGACAATCAGTCATCGTTGCGTCTCCCCACAGACGGCGCCAAATGTTTTGTCCGCTTGTCCGACAAGTAAGCTGTAGATGGTGCTTTCTTGTCGAGCAAGTAAACTAGTATCCCTTAGATGTTCTTCTTTGGAGACTTGTGCAACAATGTCTGAATCAACCAAGTCCAAGCCTGAGCTTCGTTCCCTAACCTGCAAAAAGGGACCCACCCTGGAGGTTTGGGTGGTGGCTCCCCCTCCGAAGCTTAAGTCAGATATCAGGTGTTTGTAAGAGAAAGTAATTCTAGAGAGAGAAAGTGAGAGAGTAGTTTTACAGAGTAGCTTTGCACTGTTTGCATTGAATTCTCTTTCTCCTGATTTCAGGGGTATTTATAGTGATAGCAAGATGACAGCTAACCTTAAAATCTGACCTAGAATAGTGGCTTTTGATTGGTCAAGAATCGGATCATGACACGTGGCGGACCATGATTTGGGAGGGTTTATCAACCACTCTCATGCAGCCCACCTTACATTCTTCGGGCTCGACGGCTGGGCGGAATCTGGACCTTTTAACTCTGCTGAGTGTAGCCCAAAGATGCAAGACATTTCTTCTCTTTAACTAAGGTGACACGTGTACGGCTCTGATAAGCCCAAGTGTCTCAGAAAGAGCCGTAGATGTTAGACTACAACAATAATAAATAATAAATAATAAATAATAAATAATAATAATAAATAATAAATAATAATAATAAATAATAATAATAAATAATAATAATAAATAATAATAAATAATAATAATAATAATAATAAAAAAAAATAATAAATAATAAATAATAAATAATAAATAATAAATAATAAATAATAATAATAAATAAAAATAATAAATAATAATAAATAATAATAAATAATAATAATAATAATTAATAATAATAATAATAAATAATAATAAATAATAAATAATAAATAATAAATAATAATAAATAATAATAATAATAATTAATAATAATAATAATAATAAATAATAATAAATAATAAATAATAAATAATAAATCATAAATAATAAATCATAAATAATAAATAATAAATAATAAATAATAAATAATAAATAATAAATAATAAATAATAAATAATAAATAATAAATAATAAATAATAATAATAAATAATAATAAATAATAATAATAATAATAATAATAAATAATAATAATAAATAATAAATAATAATAAATAATAATAATAATAAATAATAAATAATAAATAATAAATAATAAATAATAAATAATAAATAATAAATAATAAATAATAAATAATAAATAATAAATAATAAATAATAAATAATAAATAATAAATAATAAATAATAAATAATAAATAATAAATAATAAATAATAAATAATAAATAATAAATAATAAATGATAAATAATAAATAATAAATAATAAATAATAATAATAAATAATAATAATAATAAATAATAATAATAAATAATAATAAATAATAAATAATAAATAATAAATAATAAATAATAAATAATTAATAATTAATAATTAATAATTAATAATTAATAAATTAATATAAAATAAAATAAAAAAATTACAAATTCATCGTTATTATAATTATAATATTAATAGTAATACCAATATAAATAGTAATATTGAAAACAAAAATAATAATTACAACATTAGATAAGACTGAACTTATTTTTGCTGAACTGAACTTATTTTTACTAATTTTTGCTGAACTGAACTTATTTTTACTGAAAATAAGTCCAAAAGAACAGGGCCTTATTTTTGCTGAACTGAACTTATTTTTGCTAAATAATAATAATAAATAATAATAATAAATAATAATAATAAATAATAATAATAATAAATAAATAAATAATAATTATAATAATAAATAATAATAATAATAAATTTTAAATAATAAATAATAAATAAAAAATAATAAAAAATAAATAATAAATAATAAACAATAAATAATAAATAATAAATAATAAATAATTAATAATAAACAATAATAATAAATAATAATAAATAATAATAATAAATAATAATAATAATAAATAATAAATAATAAATAATAAATAATAAATAATAAATAATAAATATTAAATAATAAATAATAAATAATAATAATAAATAATAATTATAATATAAATAATAATAATAAATAATAAATAATAATAAATAATAAATAATAAATAATAAATAATAAATAATAAATAATAAATAATAAATAATAAATAATAATAAATAAATAATAATTAATAAATAATAATTAATAAATAATAATTAATAATTAATAATTAATAAATAATAAATAATAATTAATAAATAATAATAATAAATAATAATAATAATAATAAATAATAATAAATAATAATAAAAAATAATAAATAATAAGTAATAATTAATAAATAATAAATAATAAATAATAAATAATAAATAATAAATAATAAAAAATAAATCATAAAAAATAAAAAATAAATAATAAATAATAAATAATAAATAATAAATAATAAATAATAAATAATAAATAATAAATAATAAATAATAAATAATAATAATAATAAATAAATAATAATTAATAATAATTAATAATAAATAATAATAATAATAATAAATAATATAATAATAAATAATAATAATAAATAATAAATAATAAATAATAAATAATTAATAATAAAAATAAATAATAATTAATAATAAATAATAACTAATAACTAATAATAATAATGAATAATGGTAATAAATTATAATAATAATAATAATAATAATAATAATAATAATAATAATAATTAGTAAATAATAAATAATAAATAATAAATAATAACAATAATATATAATAATAATAAATAATAAATAATAAAAATATTAAAATAAAAAAAATAAAAAAAATAAAAAAAGTACAAATTCATCGTTATTATAATTATAATAACAATATAAATAGTAATATTAAAAACAAAAATAATAATTACAACATTAGATAAGACTGAACTTATTTTTGCTGAACTGAACTTATTTTTGCTGAACTGAACTTATTTTTACTTATTCTTGCTGAACTGAACTTATTTTTACTGAAAATAAGTCCAAAAGAACAGGGCTAGTACTAAATTACTAATCAATACCGTTCTAAAATTCTAATGGCTAATACTTTATAATATTCCATCCGTCCCATAATATAGTGCCTATTTCATTTTAGGTTGGTCAAACTTTAAAATCTTTTACCAAATATTCTCATTAATATATATAAGAAAACATACTCATGTGGGATTTTGTTAGATTCGCTTCAATATGTAGTTTCATAATATTAACTTTTTATATTTTTTATTAATAAGGAATTGAAGATATCGAAGGCCAAAGTTCCGTCTTGAAGATCGCGTAAAAAAGAAATAAGCACTATATTATGGAACAGTGGGAGTACTTGGTAATGCCCGTCAAAAAAAATTTGGTAACGTAAATTATGACAATGTCGTTGTGATTTGTGCAGCAGGACAGCAAAAGTACCATCAATCCAAGTATCCAACCCTCACCTAGTCACCTCCAGGCTCCAGAGACAATAGAGCCCACAACTAGTTTTTGGGCTTGGAGTTTAGACTAGGGGTGTAAATGAGACGAGACAGCTCGCGAGCTACTCGAGATCGACTCGGTCAAAACTCGGTCAAAGCTCGACTCGAGTAGGCTCGACTCGAGCTCGAGCTCGACTCGATAGCTAATGAGCCGAGTTTGAGCAACTCAATACTCGACTCGAAAAGCTCGCGAGATACTCGGAAAAAAAAATTATATGTAATATTTTATTTAAAAAAATATTATTATCAAAGTATTTTAGAAAAATAATTCACAAATATATAATTAAATTATACCAAAAAAAGTGTGAAAAGTAAATCTCAAATCAGTAAAACTTTTTCACAATAAGTTTTAATGCATCATACTATGTCCTAAATACTAGTACTACTTCCCCTCAAAAAAAATAAAAACTAATACTACTAAAAAACAAATCTAGCCGTTCATCTCTATTAGTCTATTCTCTCATTTTTATGTTTCCACTCAAAGAAAAACAAACCCTCAATCCCTAATTCTAGAATAGTCGAAACTCGAACGCCGTCTTTGGCTCTTTGCCTCTCGCTCTCTCTCGACTCTACCGGTCTACCGTTCTTCGCTTTGCTTCGTCGGAGTTCTTCTTTGTCAGAGTTTATCCGGCTTCGGAATTGGCATCTCAAGTCTTTGAATTGTTGGTTAGTTTTTTTCCCCCAAATTCAGTTCTTTTATTTTCCCTAATTCTAAGAGAACAATTTTTAGAATATAACAAAACCAAATCGATGCAACAATTTAATGTTTAATTATTATTTGTGAAATATTTTCTAATTCTAAGATAAATTTAGTGAAAGATTTCATTTTTAATTCATAATGAATATATACGGGAGCCAATATCGAATCATTCTTATTCTTATCTTCTTTCAAGTTTCATATGCAAAGTTGTGGAAGATTGAATAAAAGGACCGCTGAAGGGGGGTTGTTTGGTGAATTGTTTGTATTTGTTGATTTGTTCTTTCATCATAAAAGAGCTCTTTCCACTAGTGTTATATTTCTCATTATTAGAGTTGTAGTGCGATTATTAAGGCAATCAAATTTGTACCTGTATTAATTTACTTCCTCCGTTCTGTTTTAAATGAAACATTGGGTAAAATGACACTATTCATTGATCAATCTTGACTCCAATTTATCGCTATTATATAAAGAAAAACATAGTCAAGTGGGATCTTGTTAGATTCGTCTCGATGCATACTATCAAATTATAACTTTATTATATTTTTTACGTGTGCACAACTAAAGATATTATTGATTAAAGAAGCGCGTTGGGTTGCGTGAAAAAGCAAACGTTTCATTTAAAACAGAACGGAGGAAGTATATAATTTGTTTCTTTTATATACAATGTGTCCCAGGAGCACAATATCTGGCTTTGTTTTCTTTATGATGTTAGTTGTTACTGCACATTTGCATGGAAGATGACATTTTGAGATCATTCAGTAGAGGTTAAAATAAATTGGGGCTATGTCTACTATTGTTATTTTCTATATTAATTTAAGCATGCATGATGTCAATTTAATTCAGTTATGTTATCTATATTCTTAGAGATGTCTAGTGGACCACAAGGATCTTCTACACCAGTTGGTGTTTCAAGGGTTGAGTAGTTTTTTGTGAATGTTGGTGATGAAGAGGAGATGATGAAATTAATGAAGTTGAACTTGAAGATGTTAATGAAGAACCCCCTGACAGCACTGTGCTGAGGTTGAAAACCCTTTTAATAACTTTAAGAGACCAAGAAGATCAAAAGTGTGGGATGAATTTCTTGAACCTGAAAAGATAAAAAATCAATGGAAAGTAAGGTGCAAATATTGTAATCTTTATTTGCTCAATGGCTTTGAACTTGTAGTAAACTGATTTTATCTTCATTAGACTTTGGGTTGTAATTTTTTATGGTGGATTTAGATTCTTTATTATATTTTCTCTTAGTTCAAAACAGTGATGTACCAGAAAAAAAAGCCATGTATTTTGTATTATCATTAACGCATGCTCAAGAGCAAAGTATAAGGTAACAAATAAGGATAAAAAATAATAAAAAAAAAACAGTTTCGAGCTCGAGTTCGAGCTCGAGTTCTGGTTTTCGAGCTCGATTCGAGCTTCAAAATTTCGAGCTCGCGAGTTTGCGAGTCGAGCCGAGCTCGGCTCATGGCTCACGAGTTCGAGTCGAGTTTGGCTGAGCTCGAACTCGACTCGCATCATTTACACCCCTAGTTTAGACGATGCTTCAAGTTATTAACACTTGTTAATTTTAATGGTAGGTTATTTCAACCTTGGTTGTGACTCTTATATTTCAACCTTTGTGTTTTTTCCCTACATATCACTTTTTTGTTTAAATTTAGTTTTGTTTTCCAAAAAATTTAATATGGAGTTCAATTTTGTAGAGCAATTATTATACTTCCTCCGTTCTGTTTTAAATGAAACGTTTGCTTTTTCGCGTAATCCAACACGCTTCTTTAATCACTAATATCTTTAGTTGTGCACACGTAAAAAATATAAAAAAATTATAACTTGATAGTATGCATCGAGACGAATCTAACAAGATCCCACTTTACTATATTTTTCTTTATATAATAGCGATACATTGGAGTCAAAATTGATCAATGAATAGTGTCATTTAATTCAATGTTTCATTTAAAACAGAATGGAGGAAGTATAGTTGTTTGGCCAACTTTTCAAAACTCCAAAATTATTCTCACTGTCCCATATTGATCAATACACTATCTATTTTTGTCGGTCCAACATTAATTGATACATTTCCTAAAATCACATGGTCTAACCAATTTAATATTATTTCTTTCTCTTCATGAAAAACTCAAATATGATAGATAAACATCACTCCATAATGTTATTTCAAAAAGTTAAGCCCCACAATACACTTATTACGATAAAAGAACCTTACAACCAATTAGAAACGATAAAATAAAATTGTCAAATAAAGCTTCTAAAACTTTGTGTCCGTCAAACTGCATCAATGATTAACATGGGACGGAGGGAGTATTGACATCTACTCTTTGCATATATATATATATATATATATATATATATATATATATATATATATATATATATATATATATATATATATATATATATATATATCCCATCGCGTTCTCTTCACTGTTTTCATGTTTCCTTTCCATGCAATGTAACATGTGAAGAGCTTGTTTTGTACGCCTAAATACATATTTTCTCTATTATTTTTATGTATCATATTATTTATATTTTTTTTTTGAAAGGTAAGAAAAGAACATTAGGCTACCCTCCTCGCGAGGGGAATACCTAATGTGTCGGATACAAGAATGGAAGTAAGAAAAGAGTTATTACAAGGAGAAATATCAAAACTAGACATTACTAAATGTCCTACATTGGCTATCCAATCAGCAGCACGATTTGCTTCCCTGAACACATGTCTGACTTGGCACGAGGCAAATTGAGTGAGCATCAGCTTACAATCAGCAATAATATTAGCAATCTTCCATGGAGTAGAACAAAGATTATTAATGGCGTTGATGACCAAGAGGTTATCCCCTTCAATGATTATGTTGTGAAGACCCGAATGCAAAGCGATCTTGATACCTTGATGAAGAGCAGTGGCTTCGGCATTGAGAACAGAAGAGTGGCCAAGATTGAAGGTTTTGGCGTGAAGAAGGTGGCCTTCATGATTACGGATGATGACACCAGCAGCTGCCTCCAAACCACGAACCGAACCATCGAAGTTTAACTTGAAGAATGAGTGAGGTGGAGGATCCCAGGCTACAAGAGTAGCCGAGGAAAGGGGGTTAGGGGAAGGGGGTGGTGCTCCTCTAAGAGGAGAGCCAATAGCCTGACAAGTATCAACTTGTAAGCGGCACTGCCATTCCTCATGAGCAAATTTAGCTCGGTGAATGACACGTTGGGGGCACCACTTTTCATTGTTGAAAATAATAGAATTTCTCTCTTTCCAAATGCTCCAGAAAAGAAAGATGCATTTCGGCAAGGTATGCTTACCTTTGAAATCCTGTAAGAAGTCTAAAGTGGAATGGAAGGACATTGGCGGGGAACACCAAGAAGTAATCTCCGCAAGTTGCCAAATACTTTGGGAATTTGGGCAATGGAAAAGCAGATGGTCAATATTTTCAGGTTGTGAATTACAACGAGGGCAAAGATTCGTTGGCAAAATTTTTCTACTAAACATAGTAGCTCTCACAGCAAGGCTATCGTGGCAAATTTGCCAAATAAAAAGTTGTAATTTGGGAGGAATATCCAGCTTCCAAATCCATTTAAAAGGCCACGGAGGTCTTTTAGGCAAATCATGAGCTAACCAAGTAGCAGATTTTACTGAAAATTCACCACTTGAAGTAGGTCCGCAGATTGGTACATCAGGGATGTCATTGATTGGAAGGGGAATGCCATTGATTTTGACAAGGAGGTGATGAGGCAAAATGGGAGCTAATTTGTTAATATCCCAAGTATGGTCTGTTGTGATAAAATGGGCTACTTTTAGCTCTAGATCGATATTACTCCGATCTATTTTGAGAATATCACATAAATTATCCTGGCATAACCAGTTGTCAAGCCAAAAGAGAATTGAATGACCATTTTCGACTTTCCATCTAATGCCTTTCCTAAGAAGGTCACGTTGTGCTAGGATCTTTTTCCAGATATGAGAATCATTGGTTTTAGGAGAATACTCAAAGAAGGACTTATTTGATAGATATTTTTCTTTGATAAGGGTTGCCCAAAAGGTTTGTTTTTGAGATAGCAAATTCCAACCAAGCTTAGCTAAGAAAGCTTTATTGAGCGGTAAAGTTCGTCTTAGTCCTAGTCCACCTTGAGACTTAGGAGAACAAATGGTAGTCCATGCTATAAGCGGGGTGCTATTTTTATCTTTGTTTTGACGCCAGAAAAACTGACGATGCATTGAGTCGATAGTTTTGCAGATATCAGAGGGGATGAGAGCTGAGGAGCAAGTATAAGCTGGAAGAGCTTCCAGATTAGACTGAATCAGGGTATGACGACCAACTTTTGAGAGAAAGCCAGATTCCCAATGTTGAATCCTCTGGAGAGAATTAGCCAGGATATGACTGTAATTACTTTTTGTGGAATAATAGGAGCTAAAAAAGACTCCTAAATATCTACCAAGGCAAGACTTGGGGGTCATATTGAAGTAGCCAGCAAGAGACGCTTTTCTAGCATTTGGGATGTTCTTTGACAGGACCAAAGCTGATTTGTGAAAGTTCACCAAATGACCAGACATGAGGCAGAAATCATCAAGGATACTTTTGAGCTTGTTGCAAGCTGAAGATGTAGCTTTGCAGAACACCAGACTATCATCGGCAAACATTAAACAAGGGATTTGAGAACCCCTCGGATAAATCTTAAAGCCCAACCCTGATTTAGGTTTGGCACTCTCACTAACTAACTTTTGAATGAGAACATCCATACAAATAATAAATAGATACGGAGAAAGAGGATCCCTTGACGGAGACCTCTTGAAGGCTTGAACCAGTCTGTGGTGCTACCATTAATTTTAAGGGAGTAAGAGACTGTAGTAACACATTGTTTTACCCATTGAATCCATTTGGATGGAAAGCCCAATTTGATTAGCGTTTGCCATAAAAAATCCCATTCAATGCGATCATAAGCTTTTTCCATATCGAGTTTAAGCGCACACCATCCTATTTTACTAGTGGACTTTTGGAAGGAGTTCAGAATCTCCTGAACAATAAGGATATTATCATGAATTGATCTGTCAGGTGTGAAAGCGTTTTGTAGCGGGCTAATATTTGTTTTGAGGATAGGACATAATCTTTGAACAAGTAGTTTAGAAATGGCTTTATAAATTGTATTAATTAAGCTTATTGGCCGAAAATGGTTAGGCGTTTCCGGAGTGCTCATTTTTGGAATAAGCGTAATGATCGTATGATTTAAAGACGGAGGTAAACAACCATGGTAAAAGAAACCATGAATAGCAAGACAGATTTGAGGGCCCACAATTGGCCAATAAGCTTGAAATTTTTTTGCTCCAAATCCATCAGATCCTGGTGCTTTATGAGGATTCATTTCAAAAAAGACTGATTTAATATCGTCATCCGTAAAATGAGCTATGAGGTTAGCTGCATCTTCATCGGTGATAAAATGATTGATAAAGGAGAGATCAAACTCCCGGCTTGAGATGGAAGAAGAAGTAAATCGCTCTTTAAAAGAATCAGTGAGAAGAGAATTAATGCCAGATGGCGAATCAACCCATTGATTAAGATCATTCTTTAGATGAAAGATGGTAGTGTTGACAGTTCTTTTTCGCATTTTGTTGTGAAAAAATCGTGAATTACGATCTCCTTGAGTAAGCCGCTGTTTGCGACTAAACTTGCCCCAATTAGACTGACCAAACAGAAGCAATTGTTCTCTTTGCCTAATGAGACGATTAATTCGTTGAACTAGGAAAGGATTAAAAGGTTGAACCCATAATCTCTGTTCTAAAGCAACAATTTTCTCACTATTTTCAGTAAAATTATTATTCGTGTGACCATATCGATGCTGTGCCCAATTCTTAAGATGGACCTTAATTTGCGAAAGTTTGTGCTGTATTCTAAAAAATCGCGAGCCCCGGATGGAGTGAGCCCACACTTTTTTGACAATTTGATGCGATTGATGATCAATTGTCCAAGCATTTTGAAACCGGAAAATGGGGGCTTTGGACACGACATTAAATTTGGAATCAAAGATAAGAGGAGCATGGTCTGAAACAGTGAAGGCACCATAAGATGCTTGACAGTGCGAGAAGGCATCTAAAAAAGATTGACTGGCTATTGCACGGTCCAACCGTTCATAAATGCACTGATTGTAAAGCACTTTTTTCCAAGAAAACGAATTTTGCAGCGAGGGGATATCTTGAGCATTAGCGTTAGAGAGTAGATTTGGTAGTCTTATTAATTGGTTGGGGGATAGCGGACGACCATCCAACTTGTCATCAGAAGATAGCATTTCATTAAAATCGTCAAGAGCAAGCCAAGGCAAAGTACAAGATTGAATAAAAGTTGTTAAATATTGCCAAAACTCAGGTTTATCTTGTTCTTGAGCTGGCCCATAAAGACCAGTAATTACAAATGCTTGATTTAATGGCTTGAAAGTAATATTCAAATGCGCACACCTATTCGTGGTGGAATGGCTAATAACATCAATATTATTATTATTCCAAATGATCCAAAGACCACCACAATGATTAATGGGGTCAATAATTAATTTATTATCAAAATGTAAAGCTTGTAGAATTTTTTGACTATTTTGGCGCGAAGTCATAGTTTCAATAATGAACATGATGTCCGGTTTATATTTGTTTCTTAGAAACACAAGCTCCGCAAGGGCTTCGGGTTTCTTGCCGCCTTGAATATTCCAACTAATGATCTTCATATGATAACTATTGTGACAAGATGGGTGCAAAGAGCACCAAAGGGCCATAGCGGATGATTAACACCCGGTTCATAAGGGATTGAAACAATCCAAGCAGGGTATACAAGGAGAAAACAAAATAAGCAAGAAAGATGGTGCAATGTGAATAGCAAAACGAAATGCATAAGTGAAAACCAAGAGCCGATCTAGCAAAAACAATCGTCTCCCAAAGGAAAACCTGGGCCAGCAGTAAAAGCCTGCAAATTAGAGTTTTTCCTAAGTACCTGCAGCAAGAGCAAGAGTCATTAACGGGTGTGAAAACACCCCAATTCATTTGCGAGTGATGGAGCACTCGAGTCCATAGGGTTTTGGAAACCCAATCCATATAAGAATCCGAAAATGATAGCAAATAGAAGTTCCAATAAATTAAAAAGGCGAGTGAATTAAATAGATAATGGACCACAATGCAGAAATAGAAATTTTTTCCACGAATCTGTAATCTATGGGGTAAATTGCTTGCTTAACAATCCTGTACCCAAGTAACACACGATTAGAGGGTGTGAAGACAACCCTGTTCTTTAGCGAGTGTCGATGTACTCGATTCCATATGAGACTGCAATCCCGTTCCATAATAGTAGTAAAAATACATTGTTGAAGAAAATGAATTAAAACAATATATAACATGTTATGATTGCAATGAAGGATATTAAAATGGTCTTGATCTGAGAGACATAAAGTTGTGCCCACTTTGATTGGATGAAGTCCAAAGACGATTATTGACCTGTAAAACTTGACCAAGTTGTGAGGGGGTGAAAATTCAACCCTGTTCCATAGCGAGTAACAAAGCACTCGGTTCCATTGGGTTATGAAAACCCGATTCCTCTTCAATTTGGTACTAAGATTTTTAACAATCGCAAAAGGAGTGAACTCCAAGTAAGTGCAAATCATCCTAGTAATAAGAGGTGTTCTAGCTACCGAAACAAACTGTAATGGGATGAAGAAAACATCAAGGTGTTTCCAGACCACATGGCTATTTACCCGGTTCATTACAGGTTTTAACATCCATTCCATAACTAAAATATTATAGTTTTCAATAACAATATCAAGAGTAAGAGAAAATTGAAAAGTATGGAAGGTATTGAGTACTGGATTGAAGCGGTGAAAACAAGTAAGAATAAACATTCTGAATGAAGAAATATGGCCGCGAGTTGAGCTAAAGAAAGTGATTTTAAGTTAGCAGAAGTTCCGTAAACATCTCATAATAGGCACAGTAAAAGAAAAGCTACCATCGTAATAAGAAAAAATGCATCTAGTTTGAGGGAAAATCATGGTGCACAAATAACTCGTAGCATAGATTATATCATGAAAAAGTCTTTTTTTAGAAGTGAGAAACAACACAGCCCCAACCATTGGTCTCATACAAGAAAACGAAATCTGAAAATATAAGAAAGCTTCATTCCAACTCAGCAATGGATCTATAGCAAAGTGAAACAAGTTAAATGATAAAGGTTTAGAACCATCAATTGAAAAGGCAATCAACTCATACCAAAACCAAAAAATTGCAAGAGAAGTGAGAACATGTGCATAATAGTTGGACCAGAACCATAGGAGAAGGCTTAGGAGAAGGCACTTGGTAATACTTAATAGAGCATGATAAGGTATTGAAATCCATCCATGTATATTCAGATTACAATAACTCAAACAAGCCACAAGGAAAACAACCAAATCCATAGCAAGAAGATAGCAAGTAATTGATAACATCTTGGATCTAATGATTAAGAAGAAAATCAGAAGAAAGCATAAGCAAATACACTCAAACCCAGAGTGGAGAAAACTTACCTGGGCGAGTCGGTTGAAGGAGCACACACAATAGCGCGCGAGCTGACAGTAAGGGCAGGCCACATCGCCATCAGAACTGAAGATGGTGGGCGCGGTGGTGGTGTGCGGGATACCCCCACGAAATTTCAGGCGAGGCTGCCGACGGTGGAGGATGAAGTCGCTGGATTCGGTGGTTGGCGCTGTTTTCGAAGGCAATTCAGAGGAGCGATGGTGAAGATTGGACCAAATTGATGTGGAATTTCTAATGGAGGAGATAAGCTTGCAAGGAAGGGATTCATGGTGAGGCAGGCAAGTATTGGAGGAGCTGGGTTTTGCTCGATCTGGGGGTTTCTTTCTTTTTTTCTTTCTCTCTCTCTCTAGGAGTTCTCTTTCTCTCTCTAAGTGATATATGAAGTCGACATTTTTTTTTCTACCATGGATAGTATACGCAACTCAACTTGTTGCTTGATTATTATATAATATTTATTATTATTTATTTTTACCAAGGCCATAGAATGTAGTACTTAGTTTTGATATTTTGTTACAAATAGGAGGTCTAGCTTGGTAGTTGTAATTATATATGACATCTAAAGTACTTCGAGACTAAAATATAATGTCATCTGCACTACGTCAGTAATCAAAGGGGTGACATGCAACGGGCTATAGTACTTATCCATGCGTTTTAATAATATATATTGATTGATTGATTGATGTATGGACTGATGCCATGGGTGGAAAATGAAAAGGTGTACCATGTAATGACTAATGCAGAAGCATGTTGCAAGAATACTATATGAACAAATCTATGGAGCGAAAAATTAAAGTAATGACAAACATAAATTTTAATATAGAAAAACCTCTCCCGACAAGTTGAGGAAAAACCCACCAATTTTTCACTAATCCTTCAACGAATATTAGTAACTTCACACTCGTAAAAATCCCTCAAAAAAAAAAAACACTCGTACAAATCCCGTAAATTATAATATCTTTCAAGAACTTTAACTAGAGACCTAAGCGTCTTTATAATCTCTACTCGTATTTGATGAACATATAAAACAATGATATATCCTAAGCCCCCCTTTAAATAGAGGTTGAAATCCTAGCCATAGTAAAAGTAGCATCTAAGAAGATGTAATCCAACTAAAATTAGGTAATTATTATTTATCTTCCTAAAATAGATATATATTTTTCTAGGAAATAAATAATATTTTATGGATCCTAATATAGATAAACTAGGAAATAAAATAACAAAGAAGCAATAAAACGAACTATATAGAAAACTCACACTTCCTTACGTACATGCATGGTCCCGAACATGTACTGTTGTGTATGTGAGTCACACAAAACACATTGTCGTGTACACAATCATGTAGTCTGCCAGTTTACTCTTCTTCGCCTTCGAATATCTCCCTTGAACATTCCCGAAACCCACTACGTGTCCCGACCATGTCCAGGGGCCCTATTATCGTGTTGGACTATTTGATTTGCATACAGGCTGACATATACACCACCCTTAGATTTTCTAATTTTCTCTAGTGGCTAACCGCTAATTAATTAGAGCAACACAATTATCTATCCTAATTTGGGAGCTGGATACAGCAAAAGCAATACGTAAAAAAGAATAGTCTCTCGAAGTAACCCTTGATTCTTTATCAATGATCCTTCTAAATGGATTACTTCATATATTTAGACAAATAATTGAACCAAGAAAAGAGATATGACATAGTCAAATATCTAATAGCCCTCCATACTCAACTAAAATCTCTCTAAACCAACCTTCATCATAATAGGAATTAAGTAGATTGTGATGTGGAGAAAAGAAAGAGGGTACTAAGAGTGGTGGTGATGGTCATGGTCATCATGGGCACTCAAATTCGAACAGTGGAGGTGGAGGGTATGGGGAGTATGTGAAAATGGCTCAAGGCTTTTTGAATAAAGATGATAAAAATGGTAGTGATGGTGGGCATGGACATGGAAATTCACATGATGGTGGTGGTGGTGGATATGGAGATTATGTGAAATTGGCTCAAGGTATTCTAAAGAAATGATAATATCTATGATGCATGGCATTGGCAAAAAAAAAAAATATATAGAGTGGCTCATCCTTGAATGTATTACATACCTCTTTCTTCCATTTTTTAGTTAATAGTTACAGAATAGTAAATTTGATCAACAGTATTTCATATGAATAATTATTTGTGAAGAAATATTGTTAATAAGGTTTTTTTGTCAAATAATACAAAAAAAGGCGTTTTTATAGAGAGTAAAAGACTTTTTAAATATTTTTGCATAAAAAGAATAAATAAATATAGATGTTGACTTTCTATTTTTTTTCTTTTTTGTTGTTGTTATTTTCAGCCATTCCCCCAAAAAACGGGTTTCAATTATAAGAGTAATTAAATCTGTTTATGGGGGGGGGGTTGAATTGTTGAACAAAACGGCAAAGAAGAATGGGGTGAAATAAGAAGTCAACCCTGAAAGGTTTGACTTTTGATGAGAAAGTTGTGATATGGTATTAATTAACAAATATTTATAATCAATTGGTTTTTCCATGCAAAATTTTCTGTATTAGATATTTTCTTAGAAAACACTATTATCATATAGTATTGTCTAACGAAAAACTCAAACAAGTATTATATATAATGAAAAAAACGTACTTCATCTCCTAACGAGAGCATGTTCGTTTGAAGAATCACTCATAACTCGTTTAAAACCTCCTTTGAGCTCGAAAAGGCTCGATGAAAAACTTAATATGGTCCTCCTTTCACCCTTGTTTTTTTTTTTTGATGCAAAAGAGGGGCTGAGCCCCAAACAGGAAGAAAGCAACCAACAAAACAACAGAAACAAAGAAATAAAACGACAGAAAGCAAGAGCAAAAACAAAACACACCAACTACAAACTACAAGCACTACGAACAAACTAAACGTGGCCATGCCACTCCTCGAAGGTCTTCGTCCAAGATACGTTTCAGCTCAATGGGAGGATCTTGAAGGAGCTGAACTCTAATCGATAACTCCACACCACAATTTGCTAGCCAATCCGCAGCTCGATTACTTTCACGATAAACATGGATGAAGAGGACTTCCCACTGGGGGTCCGAAGAGAGAGAGCGACATTTATTGATAATATGGGTGCACTCTCCGCCATTGGATGAGGAGCCTTGGAGGAGTTGAACACAAGCTTGGTTATCCATTTCCACACGTAGTTTCGTAATGCCAGCGGCACGGGCCATTTCAAGTCCTTGAAGTACTGCCATCATCTCTGCCTTAAAGGCAGTACATTTGCCATAATGAAACGCAAAGCCCATTCGGTATAAGCCTCGGTGATCTCTAATAAGGCCTCCCCCCTGCATTTCCATCGGGCTGCTTAGAGGCCCCGTCAGAGTTCAAACAATACCAGTCAGGAGGTGGGCACTTCCATCTTACAAAAATCTCTGTGTTTTTTCTTGATTGAGCTGCTCCCAGCAATTCATCTCTGTGCATACTTCTCCAAACTTCCTCATATCTGGTCTTAAGAAAGCCACGGATATCCAAGGGGATGTCATTTTTCCTGTCAAACACCCAACAATTTCGCCATCTCCAAATCCACCAACAAGTAATAGCAAAGTAAGATGGCCAAGTGTCTTCTTGGGGCATACCTTTTGCACGTAAGTTTCGTGCCATCCAACATTGGAGAGGACCATCAAAGAAGTCAGCTTTTGGATCACCACCAAACACTTGCATCCAAACATGTCTAGCTGTAGGGCAATCTCGCACTAGATGGATAATAGTTTCCTCATTTGCATCACAAAGGTTGCAGCGAGGATCATTATCTAGATTTCTTCTAACTCGGTTAGAGTTACACAAGAGCCTATCATGCATTGCAAGCCAAAGAAAAGCTCGGGTTCGCTGTTGGACCTCAACATGCCAAACAAGATCCCATCTATCATCATGTAGGCTGGGGTCTTCCTCACAAATAATTTTGTGGGCTTATTTAATAGAAAATTTGCCCTTCGAAGTTCCTTGCCAATATATGAGATCTCCCACCTCCGGGTCATCAATTACAGAATGAGCTTCAATGTGTTTAAGGACATTAGCAGGGAGAATATTTGCAAACTTGTCCCATTTTCAACCTTCTACTGCATCCCATAATTCTTCGACAGTGGCTCCTTCGATATCATTAGGTATGTCTGTAGTGGCGTAGTGCCTCAAAGGCTTGTCTATGACCCAAGTGTGGTCCCAAAAAAGAGTAGAAACCCCATTACCAATTGCAGTTTTAGCACCATTGCGAAGTGTTTTCGCTTGCTCAACAATTCCTGCCCAAACCGAAGACATACCAGGTTTAGGTACAAACATATCGACGTCGCACCGCCCATGACAATATTTAGCTCGAATGACTCTAGACCATAATGCAGAGGGCTCGGTGATTACTCGCCATCCGAGCTTGGTGAGGAAAGCTGCGTTTGATTGTCTTGCGGAACGGAGATTGAGCCCTCCCTGTGTGATAGGTTTTTGTATATTTTCCCATGATATGAGATGGATTTTCTTCTTCTCATCACTACCACCCCATATAAATCTCCTCATCTTCTTATCAAGAGTATCACAAATACCCCTATGTATTTTTGCCGTCTGCATCGAATAGTTAGCAATGGTGGAGAGCGTACTTTTAGTTAAGGTGATTCTCCCTGCTAGAGAAAGATACTTAGACTTCCAGCCCGAAAGCCGGCGATCCACCTTTTCACAAAGATAGCTGTAGGTAGCTTTTGTCACTCTACTGGTCAAGGTGGGCATACCCAAGTATGTTCCCAAATCCTCTGTCATGTTAATTTCCAATGCTTGGCTAACACTTTCCTTAGCCCCATTGTCCATATTAGCAGAGAAATAAACGCATGACTTGGCTAGTGAAACTTTCTGACCTGAGGCAACAGAGAAACGATGGAGGCAATCTTTAATAATATGTGCTTGTTCAATCGTGGCTTCAGCAAAGAGAATGAGGTCATCTGCAAAAAAGAGATTGGAGAGGAGCGGGCCGTCACGGCTAGCTCTAATTGGGCGCCATCTATCTTTCAAGATCGATTCTTCAATGACTTGGTTAAGTCTTTCCATGCACATTACGAAGAGATAAGGGGATAGTGGGTCACCCCCTGTCGTATCCCGCGAGAAGGAGTGATAGGATCCGTTGGTTCACCATTCCATAACACCCTCATTTTTGCCGACGAAACACACTCCATAATTACCTCAATCGGAAAAGAGGAAAATTCATCTCGAAAGAGTTTCCGGATAAAGGACCATTTAAGCATGTCATATGCCTTTTCAAAATCAATTTTTATTGCCATGAATCCCTTACGCCCTTGTTTCTTTTTCATGGTATGAATAACTTCCCGAACAATGACAATGTTATGCATGTCGACGACCCGGCACAAAACTAGCCTGATTGTGAGAGGTGAGATTTGGGAGGAAAGGCTTGATTCTATTGACAATAGCTTAGTAATGATCTTGTAAGTGACATTACACAAGCTAATGGGACGGAATTGATTTGGAGACTCAGAATTATCCACTTTTGGTATCAATACAATGAAAGTTTCATTGATGGAGCTAGGTAAACCTTTCCCCTCAAGAGCTGAAAGAGCCATGTCATAAACATCATCCGCAACCAAATGCCAATATTTTTGGTAAAAGAGGGCTTGAAAACCATCGGGTCCGGGAGCCTTAAAAGACCCCATATTTTTAACAACACAATCTATGTCACTTCGAGTGAATGGCCTCGTCAAGGTGCGCCATTCAGACTCAGGAAATTCCGGAAATAAATCCGTCGGAATATCATGTTGTACAATAGGCATATCATCATGAAAAAGGTTGGAAAAATAAGAGACAACAAAATTTTTCACCTCATCTTTATTGTGCAGCCAATACCCATCATCCTTTCGGATTGCCGCAATTTTGTTTCTCCACCTTCTGACCACAGTACTCAAGTGAAAAAACGTAGTATTACGTTCTCCATCTTTGATCCAATCAGCTCGGGATTTTTGGTACCAATGTATTTCTTCCTGGGCAAGCACATCATCCAACTCTCTTCGAAGCTTAGACTCGAGTTTAATTAGTCCACGTTGATGCCCCTCAGCCAACTTCCTTTGAATACCTGCTATTCGAGCAAGTAAGTGACGTTTCTCCCGGAATATGTTATGAAACACCTCTTTATTCCACTGTTGGAGATCATTCGCAAGGTCATGAAGAGTTGTAGTAATCGGAGAATTTTTTTCCATTTGTCCATTATAAAGTTTTCAAACCTCTCATGTGTCATCCACGAGGCTTGGAACTTGAACGGTTTATTAATGGCATTTAAAGGAGCAAAGCCATTAGGCGAAATAAGCAGCGGGCAATGGTCAGATTGGACTGCAGGGAGATGTCGAACACTAGCAGCTTCAAACCTCAGACTCCAGTCACCGTTGCATTATGATCGATCCAATCTAGCACTTTTTCGGGTATCAGTAGTATTGCCTCTCGCCCAAGTGTGAGAGGCTCCAGCAAATTCAAGCTCTAAGAGGTCCATGTCCTCCACCCAGTTGTTAAACCGAATACTTCTTCTAGTAGTTTCAGGGCAACTACTACTACGTTCCCAAGTGAAACGAGTGTCATTAAAGTCACCAGCCAGCAGCCATGGTTTATTGTGAGTCTTAGCAAAATCCTCCAGTTCACGCCAAAGATCATGTAGGATCGGGGCTGGCATAAATAGAAGAAAAATACCAACCAAGTCTCGAAATTTCCATTGTAATATGTTGAGGTTCTCGAATTATAGGATCAACAACAACAGTATCAGTGTCCCAATACACCCAGATTCCTCCTCGAAAGCCATCAGCATCCACTCTTGTATGACCCCCATAACCAAGAGTAGACGATAATTTTGTGGCGCACTCACCACCCATGTGTGTCTCCACTAACACAAGCACCTTAGGCTTATTGATGCGAATTATTTCTCTAAGAGCAGCTCTAAATTCACGGCTACCCGCTCCTTGAACATTCCAAATCATACAGGTGATTTGGGCAAGAGAAGAAGCAATATTAGGTTGTCTATCTATCATAGAAACTGGAGTTGAAGATAAAGAACTTACAAAAGCATCTGAGAGCAATCTCATTAGTCGAGAAATCTCATTGGCAATTCGGGTGGCTCCGGCGTCGGTTCGATCCACGTTTGAAAGCGTAATTCCAGTTTGTGGGTCAGGGGGGTCGTTAATGCTAGATATGGTCTTGTCATGGGCCTCCCCACAAATATGGTCTTCTCTGGGGGGATCAGCAGTGGGATTGGCATCGGTGGGTATAGTGCCATGAATTTGACTTGATGAGAGGCTGCTGAGGACTAGGGGAGGGTCAGCTTGTGGTGGCTTTGTGATGGACTTGGCTTGGTTAATTGCTTTGAAAGCTTATCCCTGATTTTCTTGTCCAGGGAGTGAGAGACTAAGGTTGCTTTGAGGTGGATTATTGATCCTCCTTTCACCCTTGTGACAAGGGTTCGATTCTTACCCTTATAAAAAGGGATCCATAATTTCCCCTTGTACAATGGATATTATTCACCTTACAAAAATGAATGCAAAAGCGTTTCTGCACGCTAGCTTTTAATTATGCTTTAAGCATGTTTATGTTCCCATGTTTTACGATAGTTTAATTTTCACATTTTCCTTGTTCATCCGTATGAAAAACATTCCTTAAACTTCTATTTTGAAACTCACCCAACAAGATCTTATCACATCTCTTATTCGGTTATTCAAAACTAAAAAACTTAGGTCCTGCCCAAAAAAAACGAGCTAGTCTTGCGTGGACCTGGTCCACACTAATATTATTGTGGACCAAAGCCACTCATAATACATAAGAGTTCATTCATGGTACACCCGGGTGTACCATGAGCATGGTACACCCAGGGATATTTTTGTAATAAATTAGAACTTCAGGTGCTCATTTGACACCAAGTTTGCTCATTTGGGCATTTTAATTTGCTCATTTGCTCATTTTAGTATTTGCTCATTTTCTTAAATGAGTAAAAATGTTTGCTCATTTGCTCATTTAAGAAAATAATCTTGGATGTACCATGAGCATGGTACACACCCAGGGGCCGTTCCCCGAATATTATTGGGCGCGGGGCAAAAAAAAAAAGCCATTAACACACGATATTTAATAAAACATGCCCACATTTATATGATAACCAACTAATTGAGAATTGACTAACTCACGTTTACGAGAAGAAACTTTTCATTTCATATGATTAATATTTGATACTCCCCCCATTCAATAAAAATTTGAACACTTGTGGAACATGTAGTTTAATGTGATAAGTTATAGTGTGATTATCAAATTTTATCTTTATTTAAAAGTAGATGTGATAGGAGCTAGTGGAGCATTTCTATTGAAAAAGAAATAAAAAATTAGGTATATTTTTTATTGATAAAGATAGATTGTGGGCCAAAAGGGTAAGAGAACTAATATAATAATAGTGCAACGATGCCATAAAATAAAGAAAGGGTCCAAACCAAATTAGGCAAATAAAAAAAAGTGTTCAAACTATTTCGGGACAGATGAACTAATCCGTATTAACCAGACAAACCAATAACAAGACGAATAAACTTGGAATATCCAAATATAGAATTAAATTAAACGATTAATGCATTTTATCACCCAACACCTAAATTGAAAATTAGAAATCTAAGTTTAGACTTTAGGTTGTGTACATTATTTTATGATACATGCACAATCTACAATTTAAGGGTCTATAAGATATAAAATCATACTTCTTATAACTATAAAAATGAGATAATAGGTAGAAAGGAAAATCAAAAGGTAAGTTCAAGTTATTGCAAAAAGAAAATTAAAAAGAACAGGAAAGTAACAAAAGAAAGAAGAAGAAAGCATTAAGAACAGGAAAGTAACAAAAAAGAGGCGAAGCATTGTCACGTTGGGATTCGAACCGCACACACACTGCTCATTGAGCTCCATATTTCTAGCGAAGAACCTACCATATGCGCCCAATTAATTAGATACTTGTATTGCCAACATGCTAAAACTAGTAGGTACTTGCAGTACTCAAAAAATTTCCAGAATTATATGGGCCCTGGGCAGGCGCCCCGCTTGCCCTGGCCCAGGGTCGGGCCTGCACCCAGGTGTACTATAAATATTCTCTAATATATAGTGACCCTTTTTTTACATATAGTAACCTTTTAAAATCTTAGGTTACACTAATTTAATATTATCTAACATAGTGACAATTTTTTTGAGATAGTAACCCTTTCTTGCATTAGTTTATCATAATGAAATTTTCACTTTATAACTTAGTAACCTTTTTTCTCACATAGTCACCCTCTACATTCTATACCTAATACCTACTCCTTTTTTGTATTTTTTTTTGACATAGTGATTCTTTTTTCATAAACAACATGTAATAGCATTAGGTCTACACTAATTTAGTGTGGACCAAGTCTATATAATTTTTTTTTTAAAAAAAATACAAGTTAAGGTCGTACATTATCTTATTGAAACAAAGAAACTATCTGACTAACTCCAATCATACCAACCTCTTGAATAGAAAATTATCCAACAAATTCTAACTATATCTATTTGTTCCAATGAAATACAATAAATTATCAACCAACTTATGTGTTATGATTAGTGTAAAGTGTAAAGAGTATAAACATATATTAGATATTAATTAATTTTTAGGCCCGTGCTATGCCCCGAGTAAGGAAATTTTTATTTAATAATATTTTACTTTGAAATGATAACATCAAATATCACTTGGTTTAGTGGTTAAAACTTTATTATACTTCCTTCGTTTCGTTTTAAATGCAACAAAGGAATATTTTATATCTCACAAAAATACCTTTTGTTGCATTTAAAACGTAATGTAGGAAGTATAAGCTTGAAGTCACGGTATCGAATCTTACACAATGCAATTTTCTTATCTTTTTATTGTATGTGGATTACATATAAAATAACATCATAATGGAGAGCAGAGCGCCACGTGGCATCGTTCCTTGTTTAGGAGCGCCTTTTAATATAATTTTCATATATTAATGTTTTACTTTAAAATTATAACACCAAACATCACTTGGTTAAGTGGTTAAGACTATAGTATATAAGCTTGAAGTCATGGGATCAAATCTTATACCATGTATTTTCTAATTTTTTATTGTATGTGGAGTACTTGAAGCACACACTCTAAGTGAGAGCGCCACGTGACATATTTTCTTGTTTAAGAACACCTTTTAATATATTAGTATAGATTTATATAAATTGGTGTATTTAATATATGTAGTGTAGTTGGTGGAAAAAATTATGTCTACTTAATGAATAAATCTACCTATTAAAAATATTAATAATTAGTGGAGTTGAATTGATGGCAATGTTAATAAGTTTTATTAGTGTTCTATTTCTAATGAATAACTTATTTGATTGGTAGTTTTTTTTTAAAGGATTTGATTGGTAGTTGGTAAACTGAGTGGCATCCAAAACTAGGAATCCAAATATTCCCGTCCATATCATAAGCTTTAATGATTGTTGGATAAAATACTCCCTTTGTTTTTTTTTACTTGCTACATTGTTGTGCACAGTTTTTAAGACGTTATTTAACTATTAATATCTCTTATTTTGTTTATGTAAAAATTATAAAAATTTGATATTATGAATCTATACGTCGAGACAAATTTAACAAGACCACACATGACTATATTTTTACTTATAAAATAATCAAAATAATCGGTCAAAGTTAGTTGCTTCATTCCCAAAGCAACAATGTAGCAAGTAAAAAAAACGGATGGAGTATATAACAAAAACCAAAAAAAGGACGTAGCACTTTATGTTAAAAGATTGTAGAGATATGCTTTAAAAATGAATAAATAAATTAGTTTACTCACCATATACCCGGATATATCATGTGTTTTTTTTCTTTTTATAAGGAAAGAAGAAAACTAGGGAGGATCCCAGGAACAAGACCTAGAACATCCTTTCGAATGATTACAGAAAATAAAGAATTCGGCGAATCGAATCAATAAGTAAGATTTGAAACCGAATGCCGCTAATGCGCCATCCAATCAACAACTCTATTTGCTTCCCTAAACCCATGATCGACCCGCACCACATCAAACTTCTTCAAATCTTCACCTACATCTACAATAAGAGAATTAATATCATGTGTATGATACATACAAAGTTACTGTATTTTTTTTTTCACTTATTTGTTCATTGAGAGTTTTCACCATCGTGTAATTATTATTCATCTGTAGATTTTAGAACTAGTAATGAGCAAAAAAAATAGTCTCGGATATAACTTACTTTATTACTTATGGTCATATGGTACACTTTGCTGTATAATAAAAATTAGTATAAATAAATGGTTGTGACTGGTGGAGGCAATGAATGACCACCATAAATTTTAATCATAAAGAATCTCAATCACACATCCCCAAAATCTCCTTTAAATCCCCAATTTCAACATTCCAACAAACATCTGAAAATTCATACAGAGAAACTAAAAAAAAAAAAAACTTGTAGTTCTAAGATTGCTTGCTAGTCCAAAAGCATGGAAGAAGAAACTCCAAAAAGCGAGCACACACCAACATCGACATCTGATTTCATGGCAAGCGCAAAGATAGTAGCAGAAGCAGCGCAATTAGCCTGCACACATCAGACCGACAAGATCGACAAAGCTAAAGTCTCCGAAGCTGCTGAAGAAGTTTTAGAAGCCGCCAAGACCTACGGGAAGCTCGATGAAAAGGCTGGCGTCGGACAGTATGTTGACAAGGCGCAAGGTTATCTCCACAAGATGCACGCCTCCTCTGAAGACGTCGCTCGGCCTGGTGGTGCTGAGAAGGAGGAGTCTGACGCTCCTGCAGATGCTGCTGAAAAGGATAAGTCTAGTGGTGGTTTGGGAGGTTTGATGAATATGGCTAAAGGGCTTTTCTAGCCACATTAACTTTAAATACTTTATTCGCTTTGAATGAGAGAATTATTTCACTTATTTCAGAATGAAGGAAGTATATTGGCTGATTTTAAAAGACGTTGAATAAAGAATTACTACTACTTGTAATTTATATTTTTAATTTTCCTTGTAATTTTGTTTGTGAGACTTGTTATTACGTGTTTGATTTAATGAAAGGGGTTGAGTTAGTTGTTTCGTAAAGATCCAAGTAAGGGTCTCCAACTTATTTTCACTTCAATTCAATTTAGTTCAGAAACCTAAATTATTATCATTACTATTAATTAGTTATAATTTAATTCAGTTCAGTTCAATTCAGTGCAGTTGTTTTATGCCGAAGAGAACATGTCCTAACTATACAAGGACTTTTAAGTTCTAAGTTTTAAACATAACACACGGACATTAGAGTGAAGTCAATGGTTGAACTCTTGGGAGTTTATAGGGAGAGAAAGGACAAAAATAATACTTCCTCCGTAACAAAAAAAATGCAACATTTGCCATTTTGGACTGTTTCACAAAAAATGCAACAATTTAAAACTTACTCCCTCCGTCCCATAATCTTTCTTGTGACACTTATCAACGCGTAGTTTTAGATGATAAGTTGTTGTTTGTTTATTAATTGTTATTTTATTGAAAAGTAGATGTGATAGGAGTTAATAGTTAGTAAAAGTAGTATTATTTTAAGGAGATAGAGTGTAGGCCATGGTTAGAGTTGGTGGGTGGTAGGAGTGGTATTATTTTATTTGGAGGAGAGAGAGTGTGGGCCAACTTAAAAGGTATAAGAATTAAAATAACGGTTTTTCACCAAGACTGCGAGGTTTCATAATATTCACCCTGCATGCCTCGCGTTTTCAACAATTCACCCGCACTCCGGGGTTTGAAAAAAATCTTAAAATCCCTTAATGACTAACGGCGTTACATTGTCGTTAGCCATTAATCCCTTTCTTACCCTTCTGTAAGGTTTGACAATAGGAAACTTTAGAAAAAAAAAAGTTGGAAGTTTTCGAAAAAAAACGCATCACCTTCCACTCTTCTCTTCCTCTGTTCTTCCCTTTGAAGTTTTGGATTCTCAGACCCAAAATCACATAGTGAAGTTTTCGAAAAACAGCAAGGAAGATTGTCCTCAATTTGTTAGTGAAATTCCGAGTCTTTGAAGCAAACTTGGTAGCAACATTGTGCGTCTTTGAGTAGCATTATAGAAGGGGTGCAATTAAGCGAAAAACACGAGTGTTCTAGTGATACTGTAGCTTGATCATCAGGTATTGTTTTCTTACTTACTTTCATGTTTTTTTTTAGAATTATTTTGTCAGTTATGTGAAGTTATAAGGGTTAGGGTTAGCAAAATTCTGCAATTTTGTTCTTCTAACATTAATAGCTCTTGAATATCTGGGTTTACCTTTCTTGTTATTTATGCATACTTGTATGTCTGTTTGGGTTTAGGATGACGGATGGAATGTGGTTGTTATGTGACTACGACGGGGCACAATTTGATGTTAGGTTAATGATGTTGATGAAACAAGTTTGATGGATTTACTGAATGATATTCATGATGATTCTGTAAAGCAAGGTGTGTACTTGCCAGCAAATTTTAGACTTTATTATGAGAAGCCCAGGACAAAAGAAAGAGTAGAATTGTATGATGATATGCATTTGGCAAATATGTGGGGTGGTTTTAAGGATACGGATACTGTAGAGATATTCATAGAGGAATCCAATCAACCCCCTAGGTTTGTTTTCAAATTGGTGTTGGAACTGAGGGAGCAGAGAAGGATTGCTGCTGCTGAAAATCTTAGAAAACTACATGAGTAAGCAGAAAAGGAGAGGGAGGAAGAGAGAAGAAAACAAAAGGAAGAGAGGAAAAGGAAAGAGGCAGAGGAGGACTTAATGAGAGAGTTGGAGGAGCAACAAGCCTCCTGTGGCAATTGAGATTCCAGTGTATAGTGTAGATGATCTCACTGTCATGGAATGGTTTAGGGTTTATTCAAAGGAAGAACAAGTTTTGGGCGAGTCCCAACCCCAACCAGAGGCCACACAACCTGAACACCCTCAATCCCCTCCTCCTTCTTCCCCTGTTACACAACTAACTCACCCTCAATCCCCTCCTCCTTCTTCCCCTGTCACACACCCACCTCAACATCCATCCCCTCCTCCTTATTCCCCTGTCACACACCCACCTCAACATCCATCCCCTCCTCCTTATTCCCCTGTCACACACCCACCTCAACATCCATCCCCTCCTTTTTCTCCCCTTATTACACACCATGAACACCCTCCATCCCCTCCTCCTTCCCCTGTGACACAACCACCTCAACATCCATCCCCTCATCCTTCTCCCACTATCACACAGCCAGCTGACCACCCTGCACCTCCCCATCCTCAACCTAAGAAGAAAGGGTTCAGACTGCCAAAAACCAGTGCCAAAAGACAGGGTACTTATGTACCAAAGAAGAGGAGGGGTGAGAGGAGTACTAGGAAGAAGCCTAGGCAACCTGCTATAGAAGAGGCTGCAGGTTATGATGAAATGGAGACTGGTGAGGGTGATGGTGAACAAGATGAGCCCAAGGACTGTGAGAGCAGTGAAGATGAGGACTTTACTGCCTCATCAGAAGTAGATGAAGAAGAGGATGACTTGGAGGATTATGTGGATGAAGATGAGGATGAGGATGAGGATGTTTTAGAAGAAGATGTCAGTGAGAAGGGTTTTGAAGATTTCTTGGATGACCAGAGTGCAATGGACAAAATTTATTTAAATGGTAAAGTTGTTGGTCACATGGAGTTTGGGGATGTAAAGCTGGAGGCTTGGATGATTTTCTCCAACAAAGAGCATTTTTTGGGAGTGTTTAAGGATTATTGTGTGCAGGAGGGCTTTGTTGTGTGCCCTGATAAGCATGACAACAAGAGATACACTGCTAGGTGCAACTATGAAGAATGTCCTTGGAGGATTCATGCATCTGTCCTCATGGATGGGAGCAATTGGGCTATAAAAACCATTAAAGGGGAGCATACAAATTGTCAGAGGCTTAAAGAAAACCCAATGGTGTCCTCTGGCTGGCTATGTAGGCACTTATTGGGTGATTTGCAAGCAAATCCTGACTCTCCAGTTGAGTCTCTACAGAAATTATGCTTGGATAGATATAGGTTAAGGGTGAAGCTGAGGCTGCTATACAAAGTCAGGGGGATGGCAAAGGAGAGGATTTATGGGGGATTCAGTAACTCTTATGGCCTCCTACCAGGTTATGTGGAGATGATAAAGACCACCAACCCTGGTAGTTATTCTCTTGTTACTTGGAGTGAAGTTGCTGCTGGTGAAATCCCTCACTTCAAGGCTTGTTTCATTTCATTTGCTTGCATGGTTAGAGGTTTTCTTGGAGGGTGTAGGCCTCTCATTGGCATAGATGGAGCTCACTTATCTGGGCACTACAAGGGACAAATGCTCATTGTTGTTGCCATAGATGGGAATAATGAGATATTTCCCTTTGCTTATGGCATTGTTGACACAGAGAGTTTGGAGAGTTGGTCCTACTTTTTCAAAAACATGAAGATTATGTTTGCACAAATGGGAGTTCACAGAGAAGATTGGACATTTATAAGTGATAGAATGAGGGTATGTCTCTTTATTGGCACTTTTATCTTGTTCGCTTTATTTGTATGATATTCAAACTTAATTGAATGTTGGTTTAACTCACTGTCACAGGGTGTAAAGAGTGCATTGTATGATGTGTTCCCAAAGGCAGTTAGGAGAGTTTGTGCAATGCATTTGTATTCAAACTGCAAGAATGGTGGATGGAGTGGCACCACATTCCATGACTTATTTTGGGTGGCTGCAAATGCTTACAACCCTTATGTTTTCAACAAATCTATAGAGAAGATCCATAAACTTGATCCTGCTGCTATGGAATACCTTTCTAATGTGCCTGAATAGTGGAGTAGGCATACATTTGATCCACAAGTGTGTTGTGATCACAACACCACCAATTTTGTGGAATCATTCAATGCTTGTACTAAGCCCTTTAGGGATCTACCTGTGATGTCTTTGTTAGAAGGTACATCCCCCTATCTGTCTGCATTCATTTCTTGTATTCATATTTAGCCTACTAACTTATTTCTTCTATTAATTTCATGTTGACAGAGGCTAGGAGTTGGTGTATGAAGAAGGTTGGGATCAGATTTGACAAGGCACTTGAAATTGGTGCAGACTAACTCACAACATATGCTGCCAAGATCTTAGAAGAAAGAGGTCAGGAGTCTAGGTTTTGTCAAGTGATTAATGCTGGAGGTGGAGAATTTGAAGTTAGAGATGGGAATGTGAAGTTCCCAATATGCCTTAGGACTAGGACTTGTGCATGTGGGAAGTAGCAGGGCTCTAGTATACCATGTAAGCATGCCCTAAGGGTTATTTATCACCAAAGGTTTGAGCCTCTTGATTTTGTCTCTTCCTACTTCAAAGGGGCAACCTACAATTTGACCTACTCAGGCCATATTCACCCCATGCCAGACCCCACCCAATGGCCTTCATTTGATCTGCCAAATATTTTGCCACCACCCATTAAAAGAGCTGCTGGCAGACCCCCCATTCTAAGGAGAAGAGGTAAAAATGATCCAAAGAAGGGGAAGAGAAGTAGCACTGTCAGGTGCAGCAAGTGCAAGGAGGTGGGTCACAATGCAAGGAGCTGTAGGGATGGATCCACAGCAAAGCAAAAGAAGGCTTCCACTACTACTGCTGCAGATGCTAGAGCAGGTGATTCTGGTGCTGGAACCAGTGCTGGCCCAAGTGGAACAAAGAGGAAGAATGCATCAGGGGCAAGCTCATCCAAAGGGGCAAAGAAAGGGAAGAAAAAGTGAAGCTACAATTATGACAGATTAATGCATGGTTCATAATTTTTTGTGCAAATATGACTGATGTAGCTAGGTTTTTTTGGGTGTGAAAACAGTTCATCATTTTTTGTTAGCCACTTGGGGTTGTTTTTTTTGTAAAGCTACAATTATATGCCTACTTATGCTTTGTCTAGGAAAGCTAATATCTTGTATAGGTACTGAACTTAAATGTAATTGCTCAACTTTGATTACATTAATCACTTCATCATTACATATATAAGCAATAAAAACAAAGCTAAGCCTATTTTGGTGGTTACTTTCTTTTCTTTGTTTGACTTCTTCTTCATATGTTGCATCTCCTCCTTCAAACTTCTATTCTCTATAACCGGTCGCCACCCATGCTTCCCCTGGTCCTCTCGGGAGCCGCTGCCCGGTTTGGTGTAGCCGCTCAATAGTTCCCTTGCACCACTTGAAATTATCACATTCATCACACTTGTAGTGGAGCCTTTGTGGATTTTGTGTGCTCTCACGAACTTCTTATTGCAAGCCTTTTTCCACACTTGCATGTTTTGTTTGGAACTCTTATGTATGAGGATTCATATGAAGAAGATGAATTGTGTGATTGTAAACTCATGGCCCCAAAAAAAGGGTAAAGAAGGTGTTAGATTGAGAAAACAAGAAGAGAGAGTGGAGGAAATTAGAGTACAGGTATCACTTATATAAGAAAATGAGGAGAGAAACAAACGGCTAGTTTTTATTTTTTAAAAGTGTGCACAAATATAAACCTCAGGGGTAAATGGTGAATTAAGTTTGTAACGGACACTTGACGCCAGGGTTACGTCAGTACTTTTTTCAAACCTCAGGGGTACCATGTGAATTGTTGAAAACGCGAGGGTACCAGGTGAATATCGTGAAAACTCAGGGGTACCTGGTGAAAAAACCCGTTAAAATAATAGTGGGTCATATCCAAAAATAGAAGTGTAAAGAGTATTCTGGGACAGATGAAAAAGGAAAGTGTAAAGAGTATTCTGGGACGGAGAGAGTACTAATTTTAGTAAAAAAAATTCAATATATTTACAACAATGCCATTACTAAAAAAACCCTAAATTATCATTACCACTCCCTAACCCACATTACATTTCTAAACTAAATACACCCTCCCCTTAATGATTCCCACCAAAATTAATCATCTAACCTACCAACCCCTCCTAAAATCAGAAATCAAACCCCCTCCCTTCAACTACCCTCATCCCACATTTAAGATCTTCAATAGATTTCCCCCAACTTCCCAGATCAGAACCCTAAAATCTTTCCCCCTTTTAAAACCCCTAAAATCTAGAAAATGGGGAACCCTAAAAATTTCGTCTTCTCTTCTCCCTCAGTAGGCGAATTCTCTATCTCCTTCTCCTTTCCATCGAACAATTTTGTTGTTTCTCCAAAATTGTCGCCAAAAATGGTGAACCTTCAGCCGCTTCAAACAGTGCATGCAATGGAAACAGATCCTTGATAGGAATAATCTGTTGAATCTCTGTATTCAACTTTTTGAAGCATCGCATTTTGCGCACTTCACTCGCCTGTACGAAAGTGGTGAGGCTGCAGAACGCTTGAGTCCCGAAGCGGTTGCGGCTTTGGGTGTTGCCGTTGAAAGCGTTAAAGAGGCGAAGATGTTTGAGTGGAGTGTGGTTTGCGGTTTGCCTGCGGTGGGTAAGTCTGAATTTGAGTTTAGGGAACGCAGATCTGGAGGAAAAGGCAAGAAAGCGAAAGTTGAGTCCCCAAAACCGCCGCAAACTAGGTTTTCTAAGTGTTTGTACTTGAGGAAAACAAGAGGGGTTGGGGTGAAAATTGCTGAACCGTCTTCACCGGTTAAGGAGAAGGAAAAGGCCAAAAATTTGGAATCAAGTGACGATTCCTCCATTCAAATTCTGGGTTCTACGGGTACATCTGATTCTGATGGTTATGGAGGTCATGTTCCTGTTTATATTTTGTCATCTGATTCTGAGTCCCCCAACAAATCAGAGACCATCTGATTTACTTTGCCAGAGGAACCCAACTAAGTTTAAGGCTGATCTCTAACTTTTGTCCTGTTTTTTTGTTGGTTTTGTTGGTTTTTTTTTGTGAATTCTTGTTTCAACTATTTGCATGGTGGTTGTCATGTGTTGCCTTGCTGCGGGAATTATGTTTGGGTTGCTGTGGGAATTATGTTTGGGTTGTTGTGTGCTTACTTTTAATTTCCTGTTGTATGTGTAGTTGATGGTGTTGGATTATTATGTGTTATGATGTTGGGATGATTTGTGTGGCTGTGGATTGTTATTAGTGATGGTGTTGGATACATATTTGTTGGTGTTGGATTTTTGTCTGGGTGTTGGATTTGTAGTGGTGATGTTGTTGGATAAACTTGTGTAGGTGTTGGATAGGATTGGAGGTTGGAATTCGTTGGCTATTGGATTCTTTTGGGTTCTTGTTGGATTATTATTGGTTCTTGCTGTTGCCTTTTTGTTGTGACTGTTGGTTTCTATTGGTGTGTTGAATATGTTTGTCATCTGTTGTTGTTGGGGTTTGATGAGTCCATGCCCTTTGAGTTGGAGAAGCCATTGTTGGATGATGTTGTCTGTGTGTGCATGTAAGAATACAACCTCAATGACCATAGGGAGAGGTTTTGCACTTGGGTGTCCCTGTCCCTTTTGTTGGTTTGATTCCTTTATGTGTTAATGTCCAAGTGATGAAGGGACTCAACACAATTGGTTATGATGTTTGAATTGCTCCGTTTAAGACAATGGACCTATGCTGGTGTTACACCATTGACATTAGTCCTTGTTTTCAACGTTGAGGTAACAAACATCATAAACTTCTTTGTGACAACCCTAAACCTGATGGACCCAAGGCTGTCAAATGATAAGACTTATGAAAACAAAAAGCTTGCATGTAATATGATTATAACAACACATTATTTTCCAACCATTGAGTCCCAATAAGAAGTGGTAAACATTGACATAAGATAGCTTCCATTAAAGTTAAATTTTTACATTTAGGATCACCAAAATAAGTGCAACTAGTGACTGCCATCACATAAATACAAAAAGGACCTTCTAACCACTACAATTAACTTAACAAAGGAATGTTTAACTAGAAGGCTTAAAATCTAGGTAAGTGAACAAAAAGGGGCTTACACATTTTAGCTTAACCTTCATCATAAGTGGTTAAAAGGGGCACTCATGTTCATGCTTCATTTAATCTGCATCAACTTCTATGTCTTCTTCCATTGCTTATGAAATCAGTTGTCACAACATTAAGATATGCAACAGCCTCATCAATGACTTCTTGTTCAACTTCAACATTCTCCTTTAGTAACCCCAACCTTTCCAACCTAGCCTTCCCCACATGTGGATTATTGTAGTTGTTCCCTCCCTTGACCTTGAGAGCTTCTAGCATTACATGTTGTAAATGAATCCATGTGTACCTAATCAGATTGGGATCAAAATTTACAAAGGCTAGGTTGACTTGCTCAATCAACTCATCCACATTTTTAGGAAAGGATTAGGATTGCAAACTTTGGAAAGCCCTAAAAAGAGCTAAATCTAGGATGTTGAAATCAAGAGACTGTGGTGGTTGGAAAATAAGGTGAATGTTAAACCCATTTTGGCTTGCTGCATTTCTAAATTCTGCATCATCATCACTTAGGTGTGGCCTTGCATTTTCATGTTGAATGAAAATGTCCCTGCACATCCCTTCTGGCCATTTATTCATGATGCTTGGTAGCACATTCCTTATAAGCATATCTCGATGACGGCCTTAGTAACATTTTGTATTGCCTTGGTCTCAAGTGTTCCAACTTCTCTGTTTTTGCTTCTCTTCTTTGCTCTTTTCCTGAACACAAATGGGAAAATTCCAAATTTCTCATCATGTACCATCACACCATGTTCATTAAACAAGGGCCTTGATGTAACACCCATGAACATTGCCTTGATCCTGTACCTTTTTGACATGCATACTCTGTATGGATCAAATTCTGATGGTAGCAGATAAAACATTCTCTTGTCAGGGTTTAAGTAAAACCATTTTTCATCAATATGAACAATGTTGTTCATAGGGATGAAGCATGGCTTGCTACCCTCTGTTGCATAGTCAATGTGCTTGAGTACCCTTTGCATTCTCTACATCTTATGCTTGTTTGTCACTTCTTTGGATGGTTGTTGCTTGTGTGGACCCTTAGCTTTCCGGCCTTGGCGGCCTGAAAATCTTCATGTGTGAGCACTTTAAGTACCTGCGTATGCTCTGTAAGTACACCTCGGATGAAGGGGGCCGATTGTAGCCAATCCTCGAAACTTGTTGTGCTTTCCTCCCCGACTTGCCCTTTTTTTGAATTGACATCAATGGCTTCTCCTCTTGCTCTTTGTTTTTTCGCTTCTTTGAAACTTCGGATATTGTACTTTTATGCACACCAATTTGTTTAGCAACCCATGAAATTTTCCCCATGGTAACTTTCCATTTTCCATCATACCTAGGAGTTGAAAACTGATGTAACCTCTTTGATTGTTTGTTAGATTACCAAATTTTTTTCTTATAAATGCATTGACCCACATTTCTTCTTCTGTAGGTGTAGGTGCTCCTAACCCTTCTTCATCAAGTAGCCGATCAATTCCAAAGAATGCATCTGCTTCATCCATTTTGGCTGTTTTTCACTAAAGGAAAAAGCCTAAGGGCTGCGGTCAAAACGGGCCCAAGGGCTGCGTTTTTTGACCGCAGCCATTGGACTAGCAGCCCTTGGCATCTAGGAAGGGCTGCGGTTTTTAACCGCGGGCAAAACCGCGCGGCCCTTGGTGGATTAAGGGCCGGTTAAGGGGAAAAGCCGCGACCCTTGGCGAGTTAAGGGCTGCGGTTTTGGCCCTCAACCGCAGCCCTTAAGTCACCAAGGGCTGCGGTTTTTGCCCTAACCGCCCTTGTGACCCCAAAAAAAAAAAATTTTTTTTTTTTTGAATATTTTATTCGTAAATGATCCAAAAACAGTTACATATATATACAAGTATCAATTTTCACTGCAATTCATGTTATTCATACAAATATAAAGAAAATATTGACCGAGTTACATTATGAAGACGAGATACAACAAGAAATGGGTGCATTCCATCCCTTAAAATCCTATAGATTTTTCTTCAACATTCCAAAGCTGCAAATTACCTTCCTAGCTCCCAAAAGTAACCTCGACATAAATAGATCTGCAAAGCGTTCAACAATATTAAAACATGAGAAACAACAATAAGGTCTTTAAATAGAAGTAGGGGAAAATTTGCCATCCGGAAAGATATGGCTAAGTGGCTCTATCGGTAAACGAGCATGGCGGGGGGTGTGCGGCACGGGCGGTCGGTGCATGGGGGTGGTGTGTAGGGGCGTGTAGGGGGTGGTGTGCAGGGGCGTAGGGGGGGGGGTGTAGGGGGGGGGTGTGGAGCAAGGGGGTGTGTGCGGGGTTGTGGGGGTGTGTGTGCGGGGGGTGTGCAGCAGGGGGTGTGCATAGGGGTGGTGTCTTTGTGTAGGGGATTGAGCGGGGGGTCTATGCATGGCAGGGGGTGTGTGCATGGCAGGGGCTGTGGGAGGGGGTGTGAGTGCAGGGCTGTGGGAGGAGGGGCTGTGGGAAGGGGGGGTGTGCAGGGGGGTGGGAGAGGGGTGTTTGATTTTGACTATTGGCATTTTCATTATATGAAGGATTGTTTGGGCCAAAAACATGTGATATCCCATTATCCCATACTATTATGCATATATGAGTTGTTTCATGTTAAAGAATAGGATAGGAAATACTTGGCTCATTAGTACCTAGAAAAACTATTTATCATTTGACCAAATCTTATGATTTATTTTGGTATCCATATATATGTGACATACAGTTTTCTATGCATATCGCATATGCTGATATATATGACTACCGTAACAACCTCATCATGTAGTTGGATGATCAGTTTTGCGAAATAAAAAAAATCAAGAACAAACAATTGTTCGTAGTTTAATAATTTTTAGAAAATCAACCGTAGTAGCATTAACTAGTGCAAAAGTTAAATTATTTAGAGAATGGCTTGGTATTGTTTGATCTACAGTTTAGCCATAATCTTCATGTTCATATGTTTTAGATAGATGATCAAGCAAATAAAGTCTAAAAAGCAATCACTTAACCATGGATCAAACAATTAAAGCCCTAAAACAATCACTTAGATGCATATTAGGCCAAGAAATCCCACAAATATCAATAACTAACTAAATTCACCAAACTTTAAGCATGAAGCAAGCAATAACGGCCAAAAATAATTGAACAAAACCAGCACCATCATCCCAAAGGGGGTTACAATGCCCATACTAATTCCTCGAACAATCATCTTCAACTAAGGGGGAAAAGGGGGATAAGTAAGGTTCATCCTCGAACAATCAACTTCGGATAAAAGGGTTCTAATTTCTAAAATATAACTCAATAAAAAACGAGAAAAGAGTGAGAATAAGACATACCTTTTCTCATACTCTAAATATACATTACAAGTTAATATGTAATGTCGAACAACGCCCGCACCGTAACCAGCCCAAATATTCAATCACTTCTGTTTAATTCAACAGAAAGAACATGTATTGACAAAAAAAGACATCATATCAGTACACACATCAACTTGTGCATGTGATTATAATATTTGTATATAATTATCAGTATCGATTTATCCTAAAGGGGAGAGAGAAATTGACAGCATAATGATAATACAAGGGCGGAGTTTGAAAGTTCGGAGAACCTTTTGTTCATTATCTTTAAGTCTCTCCACGATGGCATCAACTTTAGTCGATAAACGCAACAAGGTGCACCCTCCATCTACAACTATACCTTCCTCTACATTGCCGACAAGATGTGAAGTTTCGAGTCGGTTCGGTTCTCCCTCGCCCAACTAGAGGGTGGTCGGAAAGTCCAAAAATATCATATTAAGAGGATACCTTTGTTGTACAAAGAGCATCCTCCAGTCGCAGCTTCCTTTCTTTGAGCTTAGTCTCAGATTGTGCTCCAACCTGTGTGATAATATATAGAGGTAAATAATAGTCTTATAAGTTGGGAGTAAGAACGTCAATTCAAATATATGCAGAAGAGCTGAAACAGAGTGAAGTCAAATACTAGCCGCAACCTACTTCGTGATAGTAAAAAGCCATAATGTCTCAAACACAATGAACAACCCTGCCATTAGAATTGCCAAAAAGAACCATCGAGCAGCACAACGACACCTAAAATTTGCCATAAGAAGTGATTACAATACTAAATGACCATTACCAATATTTTCTTACCAAAAATAAGTAGCAGTTTATCTCTAAATTGAAAGAAAAGGAAGAAGAAACAATACGTAATATCATACTATTCAGATTAGCCGGAAGGCAATACCGGATGATTAACTCGTTGAAGCACGCGTAACATGAAAACAGACAATGCATCCAACGAAAGTGGATTAGAGTCAGTGCCTGCACAACTAGTAAAGAACAGAAGGTGCGAAATCAGAAATACTATTTTAATGACGACAGAGGATTCATATCCAAATCATTTTGGGACTAAGGCTTTTGTTGTTATTGTAGAGCATTTGTATCACAGGCGCAATTATATTGATCCAGAAATTTCGTAAGCAGCATAAAGGCAAACTGCGAAACTTAGCTAAAGCACATGTTAGAATCTCATAGAGAGAGTTACGAATTTATTATAGTAAGGGGTCTCCCACTCGTGAGAGCACATATCAAAGGTTATGCTTTTACATAGAATGTAAGAAGATAAGTAAAAAGTAATCAAGGATTAAAAAGAATAGCGAGATAAATTATGAAGGAAGCAAACAAAAACTGATAATCGAAGAAGAAAGAAAGCAAGAAGCACTTAGTTCATGTCTTTTGGGAGCATGGGTTCTTACACGCTATCCAGCATTGTTAAAACAATCCAAGAAACCAGAATTACCCAGCATTTCAGCAAACACTTACCCAGCATTGTTAAACAATCCAAGAAACCAGAATTAGTGAAAAACAACAAATACCCATATCATAAATCCACAAAAACAACAAAATTAATCCACCAAAAAAAAAACCATAAATTACCAAAGCAACGACAGTGATCACATAAGGGTTGTTTTGAGAATTTGACATTTTCTTCAATGGTGTAAAGAGGAAGAACAACACCTCTGTTTTATTGAACAAGAAGATTACACCAACCACCCTCTCGACATTCTTAAACTATTCGGAGTACTCAAACGGTCAAAGCTATAGCCAAGTTCGAAACCTTATTCATTCCATAAGAGACTAATCAAAGTTCCAAACACTCTTAATCTATTCAAAGGACAACTACTCCGTCCTGATTCATCAATCTTTATCAATTGCCAAAATCTCTCAACATAAATACATGACACGTGCTAGAATTATCATACACTTTTTCCCTCAAGACCCAAAGCTTCACCAAATTTTCCATTTGAGCTTCACCAAATTTCAAATTCGTCGATAACCGGACAAGTTCAGATGCTAATAATTAACACATGAATTCAAACAAATATGAGCAGGTCTTGAAACCCCAAACAGCAACAAGTTCATGAAATTCCAAGTCAATTTACAAATTCAACAGTTCCACTATATCACCATATAAAATTAAGCATCAATTGACATTTCACAGATGCTGACCATCTCAATTTGCTAAAAGATGATCAAAACTCAAAATCTAAATCACAACGAAACCCTAGACTAACAAAAATATCCTAAAAACCAAACAAAATAGTTCAGATCAACATACAAAATTAAATTAAATTAAAAACAACAAAAGATGGAAGAAACTCACAGAAAAAGGGGGAATCAAGAATGAACAAAAAAAACGGCTTCTCTAACCAAAGACTTCGATTCTTCAAAATCAAAAACTCCGAAAATTGCGGCAGAATTGAAAACCCTAAGAGTGAGAGAAGGAGGCGCGGCAAAGGAGAGAGAAGAGTGAGGGAATAGATTGAGCGTATAGCCACAAAATTCCCGAACTAATTGAAATTTAGCACCGCACGAGTTATAGGACTTCACAAATTGAACAATCTGAATTCTGAACATATAATCCACAAAAAAGTTTGCCATTGTAAACGAAAATTGAAGCGAAATTCAACTAATGTGACAGAAAAATGAAGTGATACCTGCCAAAATCAGAAAGTGAGGCACTACGAAAAGAAACGTCGTCTTCTTCTCCTTATTCTTGCTTTTGTTCTTTGGTGTCATCTTATCTTAGTTGCACTTGAATTTTCGCAAACCCTAGATAGAGATAGAGAGGGACTGGGGGACTGGGGGGGAGGGGGGAAGCGCTGGTGCTTGTTCGCAAGCGTCGCCGGAGTTGGAGAGACTGAAGCGTCGCCGGAGTTGGATCGTCACTGGCGCCGAAGAGGAGAGAGGAAGTGAGAGGTTAGAGAGAGAGGGAGGGGTGAGACGTGAGAGGTTTAGAAATTTAGGTTAGTCAATTTGTGCGTGGGAACGAATGGATCGTGTATTTCATATTTGGGCCCCAAAGGGTCGCGGTTAGCCCAAAACCGCTGACCCTTTATCTTAAAGGGTCTGCGGTTTTTTGGGCTAACCATGACCCTTCACATTAAGGGCTGCGGTTTTCAATAGACCGCAGCCCTTGCTTTTTTTTCCACTAGTGTTTTGTGTTGCTAGGATGAAGGTGCTACTAATGCTGCTGGTTTTTTTTTGGGTTGCAATAAGATGAAGAAGATGTACAGTGTGTGCAGTGAGTAGTTAGACAGTTAGCTTAAGCCATGTGGGCTGATATTTTGTGTAATGAAACAATCATTTTCTTATGGGTTCCTCTCTTTATATAGAGGGATGTGTAATTAGGGGTGAAACAATGGCATTTTGTGGGAAACGTTGAATTGTTACTTAATGACTAAGTTCACATTTTTGCCTTGCTTAAATTTCCATGTTTTTGGCTCCAAAAAATGGTGCCTACCTATCAAAAGTCAAAAATGATTGGCGCCTAAATGAGGGAAGATGTTGCTACCTCTTTCCTCCTAAAATTGATCACAAATGGGGGGGAAGAAAGGGGCATGTATGGGCCCTTTATTTCTCTCTCCTAAAAACGAAAAAGCCAAAAAATTTCCCCCCAAAATTTCCTCCTAAATGCCCCACATGGGCAATTAACTAAATGATCCCCTCCTTTTTTTCTCTCTCCTACTTTTTACTAATTCACCCATCTAATTACAATTACCAAATTTTGACTAGGAGTCCGTGTCGACCCCAAATGTTGCAATCTTTATGTTACGGAGGAAGTAATACAAAATAGGAGAGAGAATATAAAGAGGAGATAGAAACAGGTGAACTGGTCATTAGGATGAACCGTCCATCCCAAAAAATTGGCAGCCAAAGCTATTTTGCAAAACATTATGGTGGACATGTGGCATGAGCCGATTGGGCTAGCTAATTTAGTTTGGGACTTTGGGGATATGGTAAATGGTAAAGGAGAGAGTTTGATGACCTTAAAAATTGGTCTAACCACTGGGAGTAGAAAAATAAAAGGTTTTTGAGTAAGTTGGACATAAGTGAGGTGGAGGAAAAAGAAAGTAATAAAATAATTGATGACAACACGACACACCCAATGGATTATGGATGACCCAAATGTTATCATGTCATTTTATAATGCATTAGTTCTTTAATATTTCATTTGTTTTACAATACTTTTTACGCTTTCTAGTGCACTACTTTGACCATGCTATTATTAGTATCCTCTAATTATTAATTAGTAAAAAGTTCAGATTAGAAAAATATATATTGAGACTCAACCAACAACGTTTTAGTAAATAGTGTAACACTCCGACCCATCCAGGGTCGAGTCTATCGTCACCAATGCGCATCCAGGGCCAACAATTGTCCTCAATAACCAACACAAGTTCTTCCGGCGCATCTTATCCTCACTCATGCGCACCCTGAGAAACTTCCCAGGAGGTCACGCATCCCTGGACAACTCCCAGCCAAGCACGCTTAACTGTGGAGTAACTAAGGAAATGAGCTCTCTAAAAGAAAGATGCATCTTGTTGGAATGAGTAGCCTGCTAAATCCCTTTAAAGCAATCATGAGGGGTATTACAAATAGTATTATTGTTTTATACTTTATCGGTTTACTTTTACTTGCACCAATTCTGTATTATGACAATCTCAAATTGTTTGCAACATTACTAATTTTGGCTTTGGGTTCTCTATATGTTTCTCCATATATCATATGAATCCTTTTTTTTTAATTACTCTCGCATTTTCTTTGTGCTTGTGCCTCCTTTGTGTTGCAAGTAAAAGTAAATAAAAAGAAGTATATCATAAGAGAGTTATAATCAAAGTTAATTGATATCTAGTTCAAAACCAAACTGTTATAAGTATTAAGAAATGGAGAAACTAGCGGTATCCTTAATGAATTTGTACGTTATTAATGATAAGAAATAACAAAGCACCATAACATGAAATTGCAACTTGCAACAGCAGGTCAGCAGGTGTATGAGCTGGGGACATTCTAATTATTCTATTCCCACTTATTTTAAAACAACTAAAGCACAAAATATGAGGGTTGAGCATAAAATCCCACCGAAAAACCATCTATCTGAAATTCGCTTATTTGGTTCGATCTATTCGGATCGGATCTTGATCACTGGTTTAGATATCTAGATATCCAAATGTAATAGTTCATAGTTTAGTGGTAAGATTATGACACTACAATGTAAAAGGTCACGGATTCGACGCTAGATTAGTGTATGAAAGCCATGTTAGAGACAAAGCGACATTTGCCATGGTATGAAGTGGGATGGCATGTGGCGGCGTACAATGCTTTCCCACAAGTTTTAATAATATAGGCAAAATTGGCATTCACACCACAAACTATGGCTCGAAGTGCACCCAACACCACAAACTTGGATTAGTAGCCAAAAACACCACAAATTATTGGGGGCAAAGACGTGTCATAAATGGCCTTAGGAGGTACCTTTTCTTGCCGGTGACTACTAGCCAATCTGAAGTTTTTTCTCTTTAAAACTCTTCTTATTCACGAAGAAATCTGAAAAATGTTCCTGGAAGGTTCAAGGATATCGCGAAAAGGTATCTCCGATGTCATATATGACATGCACCACACCCACACAAAAATTTTATGGTGTTTTGGCTACTAGTCAAAGTTTGGGGTGTTGGGTGTGCACTCGAGCCATAGTTATTTGTGGTGTTGAGGCAATGGCGGTTCTTCGCGGCGCAAGCGCGCAAGAGCGCAGAGCCCCGTAAGAAGTGGGGCCTCAAAATTTTATTTAACCCAGTATACATTTAGTTAAGTACTATTGTGGATCAGTGGTAATAGCAATGATGTTTTGAATGCAAAAGCTGGCCTATCTAGAGTTCAAATCATTTCTCTTTCAGTTTTGTAACAAATTAAGTCTACTTACTCTATTTTTTGGGAAAAAATCCTACTCCCAAAGTCCCAAGGAGAGTAATTACACACGTTGAAAATTGCTATAGAATATAAGAATACTTATTTCAAGGAGACAATGAGATATACTACTGGTGTTCAATCCTACTCCCAAAGTCCCATGGAGAGTAATTACACACGTTGAAAATTGCTATAGAATATAAGAATACTTATTTCAAGGAGACAATGAGATATACTACTGGTGTTCATTGATGGGAACATTAATAAATGCCCAATAAGGATCTACAAGCTATGGATCTTTCTCTATATAAATGCCATTTTTTCCAATTTTATGAAAAACACTATTATTGTTGAATCTTGCTGGTTTTTTTAAAGGCAATAATACTCAATTCTAATGTCTTTGTTTCTTTGATATCCCTCTTCCATTTTTATTTTTATTTATTATTGTTTGATATGCAAATTTTTGTTCAAAATTCTATCACTTTTGGACAATAAATCAAGGGCCCAATTTGTTATTAATTGCACAGGCCCACATTACCATTTACCATTGCCCCGGCCCTGTGTTGAGGCCAATTTCATCTTAATATATATAGACCCAATGGCCAATGGCCAATGGCCAATGACACAATATTCTCCATCTATATATCAAATAGTATCATAGATGTCGGCAATAGCTTAGCTGACTCCTCGTGGGTCCTAGATTAAGCACCACCGTAAACTTTGATAAAAATATCCCAAAAAGGGCAAAAACTCCTTACCTCAAGCCCTTTAAAACCCCACATTTCCAACCTCCTACAAACCATCTAAATTAAGAGTTTCATACAAAATACAAATCAAAACAAAACTAGTCCTAAGATAATCTATCTTGCTAAGTCCTAAACCATGGCAGAAGAAGCTCCAAAAACTCAGAACCCACCCACATCCACTGCTTCCGAGATAGCAGCAAGCGCTAGGTCAGTAGGCGAGGCAGCGAAGTCAGGCTGTACCCAGCAGACAGGCAAGTTTAGCAAGGCTAACATTTCTAAAGCTGCTGGAGACGCTCTAGAAACCACCAAAGGTGGTATTGTACAGTCTGTTAACAAGGCTCAAGTTTACCTCCAGAAGTTTCAATCCCCCTCTGATGAAGCTGCTGCTGCGGCTGCTGCTCCAGATGTTGCTGAAAAGGAATCTGTTGTTGATAAAGTGAAATCTACTGCTGCAGATGTTGCTGAAAAAGTGAAGTCTACTGCTGCAGATGTTGATGAAAAGAAAGAGCCTGTTGCTCCAGAGGTTGTTGAAAAGAAAGAGCCTGTTGCTCCAGAGGTTGTTGAAAAGAAAGAGCCTGTTGCTCCAGAGGTTGTTGAAAAGAAAGAAGCTGATGCCGCTCCAGATGTTGCTGAAGATCAGAAGGAGTCGACTGGTGGTATTGGAGGTTTGATCAACAAGGCTAAAGGACTTTTCTAGCTATGTAATTTGTATGTATTGTGATTTCTTTAGTTATGACGTATTGTAATCCCTCCGGTTTTTATTAGTTTGCCTATTTCTTTGGGCACATTGGTCGATTCACTAATTTGGAACCTTAATATCTCTAATTTTCACGAAGCAAAAATTACGAAAAGTTGATATTTGGATAATATATATTGAGACGAATTTAACAAGGTCTCACGTGACTATAAACCGATGGAGTATTAACTAGTTAGTTTTCTATCTATATATCTTACTCTGTGTTCTTCAATGTTCACGTCAAACAATTTGGTGCAATCCTTCACCTACTTTTTGGACTTCAACATTCGAAATTAACCTAAGGTCAACATTATATTTGTTGAAACCCGAAACCATTATTGCATTTTGAATTACCCAACTTCTTCAACCTTCCATTTTAAGCAGAAAGGTTATATCTGTCTTCAAAGACCTAATATGCATGAGCTAGCTACCAATTTTCTTAAGGGATAAGAAAACTTCTGCGGCTATTATCAGTATGAAGTAAATCAACTTTCATTTACCTTCCAACTGTCTCTCATTATCTTGATGATAAATGTTTGAGCCCATTTCTTGGACCAGCCCACCTATGGCGAATTACCAAGATACCCCTACCTCTAGGGAAGGCAATCCTCCACCGGCTGAAGCTGACTAAAATACCCTCATTTATTGGAGGTCCCATCCTCTATAAATAGCGGTTGTCTCACCAATCAAAGGGCAAAGAATGCCGCCTACAAAACCCAGAAAGATCTCTCTCTACATTGATCATTTTATCTCTACCTCAATCATTTACCGACTTCGAGCGTCGGAGAGGCGATCCCGGACCACCCCGGCAGCTAACCTTGTTTTGCAGGTTTCCGACGTACGGACAACGGAGCTCAGGTGTACCTTCTTGGGGCCACATCAAATCACTCAACCTATTGCAACTCTCAATTTCTTAAGCAGAAACAGGTTTGACGCCGTCTCATGGAGAAGTTACAAACAAAGTCGCTTCGCCACCACTCAGTAAGAATCACCTCATTGCCACTCAGCAATGGCCCCAACCAAGAAGACACGCTCCCAAGCCAACCGTTCCGAGAGAGCTCAAGCATCCCATCATGCACCTACGGTGCTATCTCCCAATCCCAATGATGATGATTCTACCCCAATGGGGAATCCATTGGCATCACGAAGTCGGTCATCCCGCGGCCTCGGGTCAGATATAAGCAACCGACCCTCCACCCATAACCGCAAGAGACGTCATTTTGATTCCAGCTCAAATTCAACAAACTCTCCAGCAAAGTACCTGCTCATTCAAGGTACCCACTCATCCTTGGCGCCTACTCGGCCAAGGAAATGTGATCGGCCATAGGTGCCTACTCATTAAAGGCACCTACTCATCAATGGTACCTACTCATTCAAGGTACCTACTTGGCCAAGGCATATACTCGGCCATTGGTGCCTACTCACCAAAGGCACCCACTCATCAACGGTACATGCTCATTCAAGGTACCCACTCATCCTTGGCGCCTACTCGACCAAGGAAATATGCTCGGCCATAGGTGCCTACTCATTAAAGGCACATACTCATCAATGGTACCTACTCATTCAAGGTACCCACTTGGCCAAGGCATATACTCAGCCATTGGTGCCTACTCACCAAAGGCACCCCCTCATCAACGGTACCTGCTCATTCAAGGTACCCACTCATCCTTGGCGCCTACTCGGCCAAAGAAATGTGCTCGGCCATAGGGGCCTACTCATCAAAGGAACCTACTCATCAATGGTACCTACTCATTCAAGGTACCCACTTAGCCAAGGCATATACTCGGCCATTGGTGCCTACTCACCAAAGGCACCCACTCATCAACGGTACCTGCTCATTCAAGGTACCCACTCATCCTTGGCGCCTACTCGGCCAAGGAAATGTGCTCGGCCATAGGGGCCTACTCATCAAAGGAACCTACTCATCAACGGTATCTACTCATTAAAGGTACCCACTCATCCTTAGGTACCCACTCGGCCAAAGAAATGTACTCGGCCACAGGTGCCTATTTATCAAAGGCACCCAATCATGAACCACACATCAAGACACCTAACTCGAAGCGACGCATAATCCCGAGTCCCCACCCCCCTCCCGGGATTGGCAGGGTACCCCAGAACATGGGTCTCTCTCTCGATTTCCGCTGGACGACCGCCTTGGGAAGGAATGATGCTACCCTATCCGTTCATCCAGCGTGGGGCTAATTAAATGGAACCCCTCAGTTGGACAAATAAATACGCTCAAAGGAGGAAGGATGGGGTGAATAAGCCTCAAAAGTCCAAAATTTCTCCATCAACACCTCCTCAGTCATAAGAGGAGCGTCCTACTAACTTAGCCAAAAACGGCTAAGTATCGTTAATTGGCACGTACTCGGTATTCGAATAGTGTCATGAAACCTCCTCGGAAAACATGGAGCTCCTAAACTCCCCCGAGTCGAGAAACATATTCATTGGCACCTCCTCAGCATTTTGAGGAGCGTCACTCAAATAGTAATCCAAAACAAGGATAAGGACCTCCCTCGACCACTTAAGGCTTATAAGCCCCCAACGTGCCGAGGAGCGTCCCATGACCTCCCCCGGTATCCGAGGAGCGTCCCATGACCTCCCTTGGCATCTCGAGGAGCGTCACATGACCTCACTCAGCAATTTAAGGAGCGTCACTCAAACACTTAGTCAAGTATGGCTAAGTGCTCATGGCACCCGCTCGGAAAGCATGAGGCTCATCAGTCGTCATTCGAGCGCCGTCCTACTCCCTCGGACAGCATGGAGTCCACGTACTCCTCTACCGAGCCACTCTGCACTTCGTCAAGTATGGCTAAGTACTCATGGCACCCGCTCGGAAAGCATGAGGCTCATCAGTCGTCATCCTATCGGCGTCCTACTCCCTCGGACAGCATGGAGTCCACGTACTCCTCTACCGAGCCACTCTGCACTTAGTCAAGTATGGCTAAGTACTCATGGCACCCACTCGGACAGCATGGGGCTCATTAGTCCTCATCCGAGCGACGTCCTACTTACTCGGTCAACAGGAGCTCCCCTCCTTACCGAGTCGCTTCTATACTTGGTCAAGTATGGCCTAGTATCAGCTAGCACCTATTCGAACAGCCTGGGACTCATTAGCCCCTCATCCGAGTAGCATCATAACCCACTCGGTCAACAGGAGCTCTGTAATATCCTGAAAATTTAAGCATGCTTAATTAGCTAAATAGTTGTTGTTTTACTAATAATGTTATCAATGAAATTCTAATTAAACTATTATAAGCTATTAAGGTATTTTATTTCTAAAATAAATAAAAGAGATGAATGTAATTTTTATTAAGTAGTTATGAATTATAATTAGCTTAACAAGTAAGTAATTAAAAATCACAATATGCATAACTTCTCTTTTAATATAAATTATCCAAAGTGAAATTATTTTAGAAGAAGAAAAAGAAAAGAAAAGAAAAAAAAGGGGTAAATTGAAGAAGTGGAAAAAATAAAACTTAAGTTTGACTTTTGTTTTCCCACCAAATTTCCTCCTTCCTCCTTCTTCCACCTCCTTCTTTCTCTTACATGGCAAACCAAGTTATTTCAAAATTTTCTTCCCAACAACCATTAAATGGCTGCCACAACAAGAGAACAATTGAAACACAAATTCTCTTCATCAACCTCCATAGTTATCTTCAACCTACAGTTTTCAAGTTGTATAGAAACTCCTCAAGTTATAAATAGCCATTGTCACCCACCTTCAAACATCACCCCTCTATCTCCTCTGTTTTGGGCGAGCTCCACCAACCACCACCGAACCACCACTTCGCCACCCACGTCTTCCGCCGTATATCCCTGACCACCGCACTTCCGCCAACCACCGACGACCCACCTCGCCTCTCACGCACTCACTTCCTTCTCTCGCTACACTCACTCGCAAAGACCTCTCTCTCTCTCCTCGAACCACCCGCATCGCGAACCCCCACCATAAACCAACCACCTTCGCCGGCACCCTACAACCCCGACGCCGCGCCGACAACGCCCGACTCACCTCCTTCCTCCATCTCCTCTCGCTCGATCTCCTCGCCTTTGTCGTTGTTTCGTTTCTTTGCCGCTCCACCATCGACGAACGCCGCCTCCCCGTGCTGCCGCATTACCCGCTCCTCCGCTAGCCGGAGCTCACCGCCGTTGCTCGGAGCTCCATTCTCCCCATCTTGTTCCTCTGTCGTCCCTGCTCAGTGAGAGAGCAGAGGTATTAAACAAACCCCCCTTAAGTTTTGTATTCTGATTTCCAGTTTAAGAAGCTTAAGCCCAAAATACCATTGTTATTTAATTTTATTATTGGGCCTAAAAATAAATCTACCTAGGTTAATTTGCTGCATTAATCTTTTGGGCTACTGATTTTATAGTTGTAACTAAACTACTTAGCTTACTTATACCCTTACATTAATTAGGTTAATGTTTTAAATAGTAAACCAAATGCGTTTTACTAATGGGCCTTTAATTACTCTTATAATCTGGAATTTGGTGATGAATTATAGGAACCCTTAAGTTTGTATAAATGACTTTATAAGCTAATGACAACTATTGTACTATATAACAATAATGTTGTAGGTTTTATAAAAGGTTGAAGACTTAGTAATTATGCGCTTTGATTAAGATATAGAAAATGAAATAATTAGAATATGAAAACCATATTTACAAGTCATTAAACATGAATTATGAACTAGATTATTTATTATCACCACCTCAATGTAACTTTTATGTTTAAAAGATAATAATAACACGATTAATAAGTCAAGACTGCGTTTATCATTTTCGACTAAATATGCCTATTATGTTTAGAAAGACCCTACACGAGTAATGACATAAGTACTATGACGCCCAATGAAATAATAGTTTAGAAAGTCCAAGTCTGATTAAATAGTAATGAACTTCGTTACTCAATTCTTAATTAGATTAAAGGATAAAGGATATTACAAGCCTCCCCCGGCTATCAAAGTTACTACGCAGGATTTGAGGTAACGTCTACTGCTAACACCCGCACTTCCCTTCCAACTATGTTTCGTATGATGCTTTTATGAAATGTTTATAATGCTATATTTTATATGGTGTGCGGGATATGAAATGTTTGTCTATGTAAACAATATTATTAAATGATTTGATGCTATGAAGTATGACGACGTTGATATGATTATGATTACGATTACGTTTTAAGATTACGGTGACAATTATGTAATGTGATTATAATTCGTAAAAGAAATGAAACACGATAAAGTTAAGATAAAGAGTCGGGTCGTGCACGTACCTTCTGGCGGCAACGCTACCTTCTGATGGGGGACAACGTCCTCGGTGGCACCCGCAATATGGCATTATATGCCACCTTCTGATGGGGGACAAGGTCCTCGGTGGCTCTGCCTTCTGTTACTATTGGCATTATACGCTACCTTCTGATGGGGGATAAATATCCTCGGTGGCTTTTGCCTTCTGTTATGATTTATGGCATTATATGCTACCTTCGATGGGGGACTTATGTCCCTCGGTGGTTTTGCCTTCCGTTGAACTCAAATAACTAATGAAAGTTTTCCCGATAATATAATGATTATGTTAATGAATGATGATAATGACAACCTGAGTGGTTCTTAAATTCCTGATTTGAAGTGTATGTTTATGAAATGGATTGACTATATTCTCTTCTCCCTGTTGCAAATAAAATGAATTGAAATGCTTTTACGATGTTAGAGTAGTATGTTACTGAGCCTCGGCTCATGACGTTTTGTTTTTTTTGTTTTAGGTACTGATGGTGCTATTGGGATGACGTAGCAGTGAGGAGTAATTTAGTATCTAAGCTTACGTAAACATTTATGGTTATAATGCCAGACTATGTACAGAAATTAAGTTTCAACTTAAGTTTTTATAATAGATAATTATGATTTCTAGTTATAATATGTTTAAGCTTATGAAATCATGCTTGCCTTGTGCTTTCCAAATAGGAAAGTACGGCAGTAACGCACCGGCTATCTAGGTTCCGCTGCTAATAACTCATTAATTAACATAATGATGTTGGTTAGTAGCCGGGGCGTTACAGAATGGTATCAGAGCAAAGGTTCTGAGGACCGCAAATAAAAACCCGGGATTTTCATACCAATGGGTTTTTAGGAATAAAAGTAACTTGTAGAGAAAAAAAGAAGTGAAAATAAAGAACATAATGATAAATAATGACGAGTATTTGAAGTATATTTCTTAAAACGTTAAAAAAAAAAAAAGTTAAGTAGGAGCTAAATTAAGGTATTAGAGTAACAGTAATGATAATAATATTATGTAATACGGAAATCATTAATTATGAGTGTGAGTGTTAGGATTCGGGACGGGAATGTTTTTATATAATTTCTTTAATGTTATGACATTGCTTGTCATAAAAATATGCTATGAACGTGAAATGTTTGACGTGCCAGAGAATGGCAACAAGTGAGAATGAACCTACTAATGGAGGAAATGGAAACCATGAGTCCAATGTTACCCTTGAAGAAATGAGAGCAAGGGTTGATGCTTTGCGAAGCGACTCTGTTCCCGGAGATTCCACTGAAAATAAGAATGACAATCAGATGGAATTGATGAAGCTTATGATGATGGAACTTCTACAAGGCAAACGACAAAAAGCCAAAACAGAGCAGGAGGAATGCCCGAATATGTTCAAGAAGTTCTCTGCTCATAAGCCGCCAACCTATGACGGAAAACCAGATCCCACCGAATTTGAGGAATGGTTGAACAGTATGGAGAAATTATTTGACGTCACTCAGTGTCCTGATAAGTGGAAGGTTAATTTTGCTGTGTTTTATCCGGGAAAGGGCAAGCGGATCTTTGGTGGAAAACAAACTAAAGAAATGCAAAACCAGGCTGATTTTGGTTAGGAAAAGTTAAAGGAGTCCATGAGAAACCAATTTTATCCCCAATCGTTGCAGCTTCAAATGGAATCTGAATTCATCCATCTGAAGCAAAGGGGTATGTCAGTGCTGGAGTATGCTGTGAAATTTAATGAGCTTGCTCGATTCGCTCCAGACTTAGTATCAACCGATCGTCAAAGAATGAATCGATTTGAAGGAGGTTTGAACCTCGACATTCAGGAAAAGCTTGCAGCACACATGAGCAAATCCTACCAAGAATTATATGATAGGGCCATCAACGTGGAGCGGAAAATGAAGCTTCGAAAAGAGGTATATGAGAATGGGAAAGGAAAAGGAAAACCCTATGGTAGCCAAACAAGTAACGGCTCGAACAAAAGGCTGAATATGGGAGAAAGTCATCATCAAAGACAATTTTCTCAATGTAACAAATGTGGTAAGCTAGGACATTTAGAAAAAGATTGTCGCCAAGGAACAGGCCAATGTTATCGATGTGGTAAACGAGATCACTTAGTCAAAGATTGCCCTATGCCGAACTCCCGTGGCCAAAACAGGAACAACTACGACCCTCGAAGAATTCAAAACTACAAGTATAATGGAAATCCAAACAATGTCAACATTAATAAAGACCCTACACGTGGGTCCACGCAAGCGGGAAGAGCATATGTGATGCAACAGACTGAAGCTAATGACGCCTTCTCTAATCCCTCTCCTGATATTTAAAAAAAATATGGTTGGACGTGGATTGACGAACTCGATGTGCGTACGACTGTCGTTGGTTTTAACTTATAATGATCAGGATACCTGCATTTGTTTGCTTGAAAAACTTATAATTATGCAAAGTTATGTGTGCGTACTACTTACTACTATGTATATATGTTATGCACTTATATGTGAATGTGACGTTAAAATTTTATGAAAGGCCTTACTCGGCACTTGACTATGTTATTTAAGTTTCGAGGACGAAACTTTTTCTAAGGGGGTGAGGATGTAATATCCTGAAAATTTAAGCATGCTTAATTAGCTAAATAGTTGTTGTTTTACTAATAATGTTATCAATGAAATTCTAATTAAACTATTATAAGCTATTAAGGTATTTTATTTCTAAAATAAATAAAAGAGATGAATGTAATTTTTATTAAGTAGTTATGAATTATAATTAGCTTAACAAGTAAGTAATTAAAAATCACAATATGCATAACTTCTCTTTTAATATAAATTATCCAAAGTGAAATTATTTTAGAAGAAGAAAAAGAAAAGAAAAGAAAAAAAAGGGGTAAATTGAAGAAGTGGAAAAAATAAAACTTAAGTTTGACTTTTGTTTTCCCACCAAATTTCCTCCTTCCTCCTTCTTCCACCTCCTTCTTTCTCTTACATGGCAAACCAAGTTATTTCAAAATTTTCTTCCCAACAACCATTAAATGGTCGCCACAACAAGAGAACAATTGAAACACAAATTCTCTTCATCAACCTCCATAGTTATCTTCAACCTACGGTTTTCAAGTTGTATAGAAACTCCTCAAGTTATAAATAGCCATTGTCACCCACCTTCAAACATCACCCCTCTATCTCCTCTCGTTTTGGGCGAGCTCCACCAACCACCACCGAACCACCACTTCGCCACCCACGTCTTCCGCCGTATATCCCCAGCCACCGCACTTCCGCCAACCACCGACTACCCACCTCGCCTCTCACGCACTCACTTCCTTCTCTCGCTACACTCACTCGCAAAGACCTCTCTCTCTCCTCGAACCACCCGCATCGCGAACCCCCACCATAAACCAACCACCTTCGCCGGCACCCTACAACCCCGACGCCGCGCCGACAACGCCCTTACTCACCTCCTTCCTCCATCTCCTCTCGCTCGATCTCCCTCCTTTGTCGTTGTTCTTTGTTTCGCCGCTCCACCATCGACGAACGCCGCTCCCCGTGCTTTGCCGCATTACCCGGTCCTCCGCTAGCCGGAGCTCACCGCCGTTGCTCGGAGCTCCATTCTCCCCATCTTGTTCCTCTGGCGCCCCTCGCTCGTGAGAGAGCGAGAGGTATTAAACAAACCCCCCTTAAGTTTTGTATTCGATTTCCAGGTTTAAGAAGCTTAAGCCCAAAATACCATTGTTATTTAATTTTATTATTGGGCCTAAAAATAAATCTACCTAGGTTAATTTGCTTTGCATTAATCTTTTGGGCTACTCGATTTTATAGTTGTAACTAAACTACTTAGCTTACTTATACCCTTAGATTAATTAGGTTAATGTTTTAAATAGTAAACCAAATGCGTTTTACTAATGGGCCGCTAATTACTCTTATAATCTGGAATTTGGTGATGAATTATAGGAACCCTTAAGTTTGTATAAATGACTTTATAAGCTAATGACAACTATTGTACTATATAACAATAATGTTGTAGGTTTTATAAAAGGTTGAAGACTTAGTAATTATGCGCTTTGATTAAGATATAGAAAATGAAATAATTAGAATATGAAAACCATATTTACAAGTCATTAAACATGAATTATGAACTAGATTATTTATTATCACCACCTCAATGTAACTTTTATGTTTAAAAGATAATAATAACACGATTAATAAGTCAAGACTGCGTTTATCATTTTCGACTAAATATGCCTATTATGTTTAGAAAGACCCTACACGAGTAATGACATAAGTACTATGACGCCCAATGAAATAATAGTTTAGAAAGTCCAAGTCTGATTAAATAGTAATGAACTTCGTTACTCAATTCTTAATTAGATTAAAGGATAAAGGATATTACAAGCCTCCCCCGGCTATCAAAGTTACTACGCAGGATTTGAGGTAACGTCTACTGCTAACACCCGCACTTCCCTTCCAACTATGTTTCGTATGATGCTTTTATGAAATGTTTATAATGCTATATTTTATATGGTGTGCGGGATATGAAATGTTTGTCTATGTAAACAATATTATTAAATGATTTGATGCTATGAAGTATGACGACGTTGATATGATTATGATTACGATTACGTTTTAAGATTACGGTGACAATTATGTAATGTGATTATAATTCGTAAAAGAAATGAAACACGATAAAGTTAAGATAAAGAGTCGGGTCGTGCACGTACCTTCTGGCGGCAACGCTACCTTCTGATGGGGGACAACGTCCTCGGTGGCACCCGCAATATGGCATTATATGCCACCTTCTGATGGGGGACAAGGTCCTCGGTGGCTCTGCCTTCTGTTACTATTGGCATTATACGCTACCTTCTGATGGGGGATAAATATCCTCGGTGGCTTTTGCCTTCTGTTATGATTTATGGCATTATATGCCACCTTCTGATGGGGGACTTATGTCCTCGGTGGTTTTGCCTTCCGTTGAACTCAAATAACTAATGAAAGTTTCCTGATAATATAATGATTATGTTAATGAATGATGATAATGACAACCTGAGTGGTTCTTAAATTCCTGATTTGAAGTGTATGTTTATGAAATGGATTGACTATATTCTCTTCTCCCTGTTGCAACTAAAATGAATTGAAATGCTTTTACGATGTTAGAGTAGTATGTTACTGAGCCTCGGCTCATGACGTTTTGTTTTTTTTGTTTTAGGTACTGATGGTGCTATTGGGATGACGTAGCAGTGAGGAGTAATTTAGTATCTAAGCTTACGTAAACATTTATGGTTATAATGCCAGACTATGTACAGAAATTAAGTTTCAACTTAAGTTTTTATAATAGATAATTATGATTTCTAGTTATAATATGTTTAAGCTTATGAAATCATGCTTGCCTTGTGCTTTCCAAATAGGAAAGTACGGCAGTAACGCACCGGCTATCTAGGTTCCGCTGCTAATAACTCATTAATTAACATAATGATGTTGGTTAGTAGCCGGGGCGTTACAAGCTCCCCTCCTTGCCGAGTCGCTTCTATACTTGGTCAAGTATGGCCTAGTATCAGCTAGCACCTATTCGGACAGCCTGGGGCTCATTAGCCCTTCATCCGAGTAGCCTCATAACCCACTCGGTCAACAGGAGCTCCCATCCTTGCCGAGTCGCTTCTATACTTGGTCAAGTATGGCCTAGTATTAGCTAGCACCTATTCGGACAGCATGGGCTCATCAGTCCTCATTCGAGCGGCGTCCTACTCCCTCGGTCAACATGGAGTCCACGTGCTCCTCTACCGAGCCACTTTACACTTAATCAAGTATGACTAAGTGCTCATGGCACCCACTCGGACAGCATGGGCTCATCAGTCCTCATTGGAGCGGCGTCCTACTCCCTCGGTCAGCATGGAGTCCACGTACTCCTCTACCGAGCCACTTTACACTTAGTCCTACCCACTCGGTCAGCATGGGGCTCATTAGCCCCTCATCGGAGTGGCGCCCGACCCTCTCGGCCAGTAGGAGACCCCTTCTCCTTTGCCGAGTCGCTGCTTATACTTATCCATATTCAAGCTAAGTACCTCATTAGCACCCGCTCGGACAGCATGGGGCTCATTAGCCCCTCATCCGAGTGGCGTCCGGCCCACTCGGCCAGTAAGAGACCCCATCTCCTTTACCGAGTCGTTTCTCATATTTAGCCAAATTCAAAGTAAGTGTTGCTTTGGCACCCGGTGGCGCAACACGGGATCCCGGTTGCACCACGCTCGGTGCATGACTCCCTCGGCTCGGCCAAGTGCACAAGGGTACCCCCTCGGATCGGCCAAGTGCACAAAGGCACCCCCTCGGCATCTGGGGGCCTATGACACCCCCTCGGGTCGGCCAAGTGCACAAAGCACCCCCTCGGCACACCAGCCTACTGGCTCGGAAATAAAGCAGCTGGAGGTGCTGCGTTCAATGAGCCAAGCCTTGGACGACACACCCCCCTCGTCTCAGCGCGTCAGGCCAGCGCTCGGCACTATAGCCCTCGCTCGGCCCATTTGGCTCCCCCTCGGCATCTGGGGGCCTATGACACCCCCTCCGGTCGGCCAAGTGCACAAAGCACCCCCTCGGCACATCGCCGACCAGGCTCTGAAATAAAGCAATTGGAGATGCTTTGCGTTCAATGCGCCAAGCCTTGGTCGGCACATCCCCCTCGGCTCGGCGCAAAGCCGGCGCTCGGCGCTATAGCCCTCGCTCGGCACATTTACCACGCTCAGCATGAGGCTCCCTCGGCTCGGCCGAGTGCACATGGGCAACCCCTCGGCATCTGGGCGACTATGACACCCCCTCGGGTCGGCCAAGTGCACAAAGCACCCCCTCGGCACATCAGCCGGCCAGCTCGGAAATAAAGCAGCTGGAGATGCTGCGTTCAATGCGCCAAGCCTTGGTCGGCACATCCCCCTCGGCTCAGCGCGCCAGGCCAGCGCTCGGCGTTATAGCCCTCGCTCGGCACATTTACCACGCTCAGCATGAGGCTCCCTCGGCTCGGCCGAGTGCACCTGGGCACCCCCTCGGCATCTGGCCGCCTATGACACCCCCTCGGGTCGGCAAGTGCACAAAAGCACCCCCTCGACCTGGTAAGTCACTCGGCGCGAGCCCTACACCCTCAGCTCGTGTGAATCACTCGGACAGCATACAAAGGCACTACCGCGTTCAATCCGAGCCAAGCGCTGACGGGGATACCCCCTCGGTTTCTTGCTTGGCCATGATAGCCCCCTCTGTTTCTTGCTCTGCCATGATAGCCCCTCGGTCAGCGGACAGGGAATTCAAGCGAGACCCCCGTGTTTGGTGAATCCTAGCGACAGGAGATTTTCTCCACCACGATCCGGCATGAAAATTCGTGGGTCCCACTCAACATCAGCAAAAATGCAAACACTTCATTCCGCCAATCAACCGCACTAAAAATGGCGATTTCACTCCGATTACTTGGCGTGGGGCTAATTGTTTGGGCCCATTTCTTGGACCAGCCCACCTATGGAGAAGTTACCAAAATACCCCTACCTCTAGGGAAGGCAATCCTCCACCGGCTGGAGCTGACTAAAATACCCTCATTTATTGGAGGTTCCATCCTTTATAAATAGCGGTTGTCTCACCAATCAAAGGGTAAGGAATGCTCAGCTACAAAACCCAGAGCATCTCTCTCTACATTGATCACTTTCTCTCTCTACCTCAATCATTTACTGACTTGAGCGTCGGAGGGGCGATTGGTAGGGGTTTGCCGTGTACACCTAACCAAAGATAAAATTTCTCCTACTCTCATGCACACTAAGCAAGTATAATGGAGTAGGGGTCGTATCCACAGGGAAACAGGGACGAGCTTTATATTTAGCGGGATCCAATACCTAGATTAAGCTAAGGGCCGAGAAACCTAATAACAAGGGGGGTTTCAAGTAGATTATAAACAAACTAAAATTAACTAGCATAATTAAATAAAATGAGAAATCATTATGGAAAGATCTTGAATCCGATTAACATCCACTTCAATTCATTATCGATCATTGAACCTCAACTCTAATTATTTCCATAATTATCTATTGTTGAGAATTAATCTCGCATTCTCCTTATTCTTAGTTGAATAGCACGATCAGCGTGACTATAAAACCCTAACTAAAGGATAACCTAGTCCGATCAGCGTTTAAGTTCAATCCAATAGCAGCAATAAACACAGAGAATCAATAGACCTGCTAATGTCATACACGCGATAAACATTCAACAGTTGATTCAATTTCCCTAAGAAATAACCAAGACGATCTGCATCTAAGTTACTCCCTAGTTTGCTACCAATTGATAAAAGAATAAAATAATCCGATTCTATTCTTAAACCTAGCATTAGATTAATTACACAATCAAACTAGTAACGTTCCTAGCATAATTATGCAATAATCATAGATCACAAGCATAGAAATTGAACCATAATCAAGGAAAATAGAAAGAGAGGAAAGATCTTACAATAACGGTTGAAGCTTCATGTTAATTTTCTTCAAGAACAGTTCAAGCTACAATCCGATAGCGAAAACCAAATCCAACATTGAAATCTCTAAGAAAACTAAGAAAAATAACAAAAGTGAGGAAGGAGAATTAAGAGAGGAGTGTTTTCTCTCTCTCCTCCATTTCAGCTCGGCTCCTCTCCTTCCTTCCTCTTTACATTAGGTTTTAGGAGGCTTTTAAACCCCGCACAAAACGTGGCCCCAAACCGACTTAAGCGTTGCGAGTCGTGCTACTGATCGCGAGTCGCGAAGAGTACATTGTCTTCCCGCACAAAATGGCTGGGCAAAGGGTCGCGAGTCGCGACTGGCCTCGCGAGTCGCGAGGGCAGGGGGATCGCGAGTCGCGAGAAACCTCGCGGGTCGCGAGCTGCTGGGCTTCGAGCGCTGCTGGGCGATGAGCGCCGAGCGTGCGGTGTTGCTTGAGTTTGGCTTGGCGATCTCTTGTGCCGGGCCGTGTCTTGCTTGGCTTGGGCTTGCGGTGGAGTTTGGTTGTTGTTGGTGATATGGCACAATGTTGTTGAGCTACACCTAGGAATTCCATCCCTTCAACCTCTCGAACACTTCCAAGTATATCGCTCAAACCCATTTTACCATAAAAGCTCGGAACATAAGACATTAACACAATTTAACTCACAAAACTCCGAACTTCCGCTAAGGATAATATATATGCAAACGTCAACAATTATAAACGAACTCCTTAGCAAAGTGCACCCAAAATAACGTAAATACTACGTATAACTTGGGCGTATCAAATACCCCCACACTTGAACATTACTCGACCTCGAGTAAACTCAAATGTGAGAATCATCAAATAAATCATCACCCAAGCTATCGACACCAAACTACACTCTCCATCAACTATATCATCATCATCACATCTTAACAACATCCGCTCAAAACCTAAACGTAAGGGACGATGATTCCCCCATACTTAGATTCAAGCTCACCTGAAATATATAAAGACGTAACAACAACAATAACCAGCAACGCCAACAGATATCAAAATGTCAGCTCATGACACACTAAACTATCAGCTCTCCCAAACCTCCTAAAGATGATCTAAAACTACTACTACTACAACTAATTTAGAATAGCAAGCCATGGAACAAAGACAAAAAGGTATAAATTCAATGCTTACTCCCAAAAACAAACAATCAACCAAAAGAATGTGAAAGCCAAAACAAATCTTCACAAAATCAAGGATGAATTCACCAACCTTACCCGAAAACGCTTTCCACCTTATGACACCATCTCCGGCAAATGAGTTTTCCAAAAACATAATTCTCTCTTAATCTCTCATTTTGCCTAGGAGCCCTTTCGGGTTTTCATCCTAGCTTCTCACTTTTTTTTTTCATCTATCTTCTTTTTCCGGCTCACAAAACTCACCCGCTCAACTAGCCCTTTTTTGCATAGGCCGCCCTTCTGGGTTTTCGACCTATCCGAGCCCCCAATTTTGCCCGAGTCGTTTGCCCTTGCGGGTTTTCAACTCAGCGGGATTCATTTCATCACTTTTTTTTTAATATTATTTTTTTTTTCATTTTTTTTTCATTTTTTCAACTTGAAAGTAATAAATATAACATAGATACATGAGAATGAGAATACCCTCCCCCCTACTTAAACTACACATTGTCCTCAATGTGATGACAATTAGAAGAAAAAGTAAACTGAAAATGGGGGGAGAAAATCGAAAATCGGGTAAATCGAAGATCGAATGCTCAAAACTCATGACAAACAATCCGTCAAACTCAAATTTCTTGTCAACACCAACTCGAATCTCATAAATCAACTCACAATCCTCTCCCTCAAATCACTCAAACAAATGACAAATTCAAATTTTGTTTAATTTTTTGAGATTTGCACCTAGCTTAAGAGATCGAAAAGATACAACAATCTCAATCCTCTAGTGTTACCAACTCCTAGCTATTGAACTCCTCCCAACGGGTTTTCTTTTGTGGATTTTGGCTCCAAGCGGATTAAGATTGGTTGTGGTTCTTTTTAGTGGGTGGGCGGTGGGTGAAAGAAAATTTGTTGTGGTGGTGGAAATTGATGAGAAATAAAGGAAAAGAAAGAAAATAAAGAGGGGTCTCGGGTTGCCTCCCGAGAAGTGCTGTTGTTTAAAGTCGTTAGCTCGACTTAGTACCTTAAGCTCAATCATTAGACTTGTGCTCCATGTGTGACAATGGTGGTTCCATGTCGATCTCCACATCAAGTATCTGCAAAATTGATTGAGAAGAACTCTTGCAATGCATCGTTAGTGCTATGAGTGTCAACCAAAAACAAAGAGCACAAGCAATACCATCCAAAAATCACGCTAAATACAAACAAGTAACACCGTCTCCCCGGCAAATGACACCAAAATTTGGTAGAGGTTTGCCGTGTACACCTAACCAAAGATAAAATTTCTCCTACTCTCATGCACATTAAGCAAGTATAATGGAAGTAGGGGTCGTATCCACAGGGAAACAGGGACGAGCTTTATATTTAGCGGGATCCAATACCTAGATTAAGCTAAGGGCCGAGAAACCTAATAACAAGGGGGGTTTCAAGTAGATTATAAACAAACTAAAATTAACTAGCATAATTAAATAAATGAGAAATCAATATGGAAAGATCTTGAATCCGATTAACATCCACTTCAATTCATTATCGATCATTGAACCTCAACTCTAATTATTTCCATAATTATCTATTGTTGAGAATTAATCTCGCATTCTCCTTATTCTTAGTTGAATAGCACGATCAGCGTGACTATAAAACCCTAACTAAAGGATAACCTAGTCCGATCAACGTCTAAGTTCAATCCAATAGCAGCAATAAACACAGAGAATCAATAGACCTGCTAATGTCATACATGCGATAAACATTCAACAGTTGATTCAATTTCCCTAAGAAATAACCAAGACGATCTGCATCTAAGTTACTCCCTAGTTTGCTACCAATTGATAAAAGAATAAAACAATCTGATTCTATTCTTAAACCTAGCATTAGATTAATTACACAATCAAACTAATAACGTTCCTAGCATAATTATGCAATAATCATAGATCACAAGCATAGAAATTGAACCATAATCAAGGAAAATAGAAAGAGAGGAAAGATCTCACAATAACGGTTGAAGCTTCATGTTAATTTTCTTCAAGAACAATTCAAGCTACAATCCGATAGCAAAAACCAAATCCAACATTGAAATCTCTAAGAAAACTAAGAAAACTAAGAAAAATAACAAAAGTGAGGAAGGAGAATTAAGAGAGGAGTGTTTTCTCTCTCTCCTCCATTTCAGCTCTGCTCCCCTCCTTCCTTCCTCTTTACATTAGGTTTTAGGAGGCTTTTAAACCCCGCACAAAACGTGGCCCCAAACCGACTTAAGCGTCGCGAGTCGTGCTACTGATCGCGAGTCGCGAAGAGTACACTGTCTTCCCGCACAAAATGACTGGGCAAAGGGTCGCGAGTCGCGAGGGCAGGGGGATCGCGAGTCGTGAGAAACTTAAGGGTCGCGAGCCGCCGGGCGATGAACGCCGCCGAGCGTGCGGTGTTGCCGAGCTTGGCTTCGCGATGCCGCTTGGCCGGGCCGTGGTGCCGCTTGGCTTGGGCTTGCGGTGGAGTTTGGTTGTTGTTGGTGAGATGGCACAATGTTGTTGAGCTACACCTAGGAAATCCATCCCTTCAACCTCTCGAACACTTCCAAGTATATCGCTCAAACCCATTTTACCATAAAAGCTCGGAACATAAGACATTAACACAATTTAACTCACAAAACTCCGAACTTCCGCTAAGGATAATATATATGCAAACGTCAACAATTATAAACGAACTCCTTAGCAAAGTGCACCCAAAATAACGTAAATACTACGTGTAACTTGTGCGTATCAGCCGATCCCGGACCACCCTGGGTAGGCTAACCTTGTTTTGCGTGTTTTCGGCAGACGGACAACTGAGCTCAAGTGTACCTTCTTGGGGCCCACATCAAATCACTCAACCTATTGCAACCCTCAATTTCCTAGCGTAAACAATAAACATTCTAAACATCCTTTTTTGTTTTACATGCAAGAGCAACTATCCGCACTTGAGCAAAAGATCAAGCCACCAATTTTACCGTTTCTCCGAATTAAGTTATTCTCGTTAAGTTTAAGATCCGATGAAATTTGTGTATAAATGCGAAGGGGAGAGAAATCTTCAGTCCCACTAGCTTATTTTTACCATTACCTATGCCACTCAATTTTATTGGTTGATATCAAATATCAATTATTCTTTGCCTTAATTTTTTTTAAATAAAAAGTTTGTTTAACTTTATATTATGGACCAATAATATTGAGTGACACATATAACGATATAAAGCCGATTAATTTAAGTACAATTAATCGTAGAAACCAACACCCGTACAAGCATATTGTTGATAGAACGTCAAAATGGCGCTTCTTTCGACGAGGAGATTCGAACCCCCTACATAGTATTTGATACCTTCCAATCCCCTTAAAAAATTTATAAAACTAGAATGTATCTCCAATACTCCATTTCACGTGGGAGTGTGAAGGTCACAAACTCATCCCAACTTAGACAATTTCGCTAACTGAAAATATGTTAGAACATGAGTTGTGGAAATAATGCCAACAACTTGAAGCCCCCGAACAAAATGACGGTCAATTTCAATATATTTGGTGCGTTAATGAAAAACAACATTGATAGCGATGCAAAAGCAGCTTGATTATCACGAAGCATCGACGATAACGTGGGTAATTTAATTTAATGGAATGATATTCTGCCTACAAATGAATGAGAAAAGTGTGTTGCTTTTTAGTTTTCCAAGAGATAGGAGACGAACCAGATGATAAAATATTCGAAAAGTGAACGACAAGTAAGTAGACAATTTCTTGCATGATGCATGTCACAATAAGCATATAATTGGAGATCGTTGTCGGCTCGAAGAAACACACCTTTGCGAGGATGAGATTTTATATAATGGAGAACACGCACAACATTATAATGTTCATGGTGCCTACATAAACTGAGACAAAATATGCAATATCAAGAAATATTCGGTCACATGATGGTGACATACATAAATAAGACCTCATTCTTTTGAGCTTAAATTTGTTGATGAACTTAAGTTAGCTTAATGGAACTGAATTGAATAAATCCAAATTGCGAGAGTAAAAATGCTACATAGAACTAGATTTAATAGAGCTGAACTGAATAGAAATGTGCTGATATTAAGCTCACAAGAACAGGGCCTAAGTCGTCCAACTAAACAACGTTTCCTGAGTAGAGTCTGGATACAAAGGACCAATGCCTGAGGCGAGCCTATGATTTTGCAAAAGAGGCCTATCTACAAGCTTGGATGCTAACAATCGGATCTCATGAAGAATATCCAAAGTGTAGAGAATTTCAAAGTGTGTAAAATTTTGAAACAATATTTTTATAACAGAACAACCTATAAACTACCGTTTCTTTTTGTAAAAGTTAATTCAAATGACATTTAAATAAATGACATAATGACATTGAAATAAATGACATACCCATACGGCATTCACGCCATTATTCAGATAATCCATGCCATTATCACTGATTTTATATCATTATGCATATTACACAATAAGTTATGATATAACATGTTACATCGCAGACGTGCTCATAAGATATCGGTACGAATTACAGCTCTTAGGGTACGAACTGTTATCATGTGATACAACAACTGTACTAGAAAGTAAAAATCTTCTAGTATGCAGATGCAATATATCGGTATAAACAGCCAATAAAATGTAAGCTAATTAATCACGGAAATCACCTATCCATAAAAGTTAAAACTGATGAACATGCCATACATTAATACTTTTATTCAAAATAAAGAAGAAAAAGGCACGTAGCACTTGATGTTAAAAAATTGTACGTAGTTATATTGGATATGATAATGCGTTGTCGGCAATTGAGTTAGTAGAGTAGGTGTTACTCCTCATGGGCCCTAGATTCTACACCACCACAAACTTTAAAGCAAAAAATCTCAATCATACAACCCAAAAACTTCTTTAAAATCCCCATTTTCAACATACAACAAATAAACCATCTAAAATTCGTACAAAAAAAAGAAAGAAGATTAATTAGTTTGAAGATCAGTTGCTAATAAGTCCTAAACCATGGCAGATGAAGCTCCGAAAAGCCAGCACGAAGCAGCATCAAATTCTGATCTGATGGCAAGCGCAAAGACAGTAGCAGAGGCAGCACAGTTAGCCTGTACACAGAAGACCGATCAGATCGACAAGGCTAAAGTATCCGAAGCGGCGGAAGACGTTCTTGAAGCCGCCAAGAGCTATGGGAAGCTCGATGATAAGAGTGGTGTAGGACAGTATGTTGACAAGGCTGAAGGTTACCTTCACAAGTGTCATGCTGAATCCGCTACTCCAGGTGGTGCTGAAAACAAGGAATCTGAAGGTGAAAAGAAAGAGTCTTCTGCTTCAGATGGTGCTGAAAAAGAGAAAGAGAAGTCTAGTGGTGGTCCTATGGGAGGTGTGATGAATATGGCCAAAGGACTCTTTTAATTAGTTACGTTACTTTTTATTTCATCAATTATCTCGTCATTACATATGTTGTTGTGATGATCTAGTATGGCTGTATGGGTGTGTAAATTAGTACTATCATGTCTTCTTTAGTACTTATATTATGTGATGTTCTAATTAATTAATTATTAGATATGTGAATTAAATCAATCGTACTCCTTGTGAATTTGTTTGTGGAATAAAAATGGCTTGAGTTGACTTGTTTTCGTGATGATCAAAGTAAATACTCCACACATGCATATATATTTATATACATGAACCAAGATTGCTTGGTGGGAGTGGTGGGGAACTCATTAAAGTCACAAGTTTGAACCCTACTACCTATTTGTGTTTGGGACTAGAGATTCCCTTATATCCCCTACTTTCAAGCGTTGACCTGTGTAGATGGTCTGACTGACAACCTACGAGAGGTATTGGTCCAGTATGGTCTTTCTTCTTACCAAGGGGTTCTCTCGTGGAGGTCCAATATATATATATATATATATATATATATATATATATATATTGTGTGGGTATAACCCAAGTACGTTAGCGGACATCCCCGAGGAGTCCGCGAACACAATGATGGACGCGAACATTAAAACGTCGCCTACAGCTCTAGCAAGTCAGTTCATTGAAGTGGTCCGACAACGTTGACGGTCGCCTGACAAGACAAAATAGAGGAATCTTCCCTTTAGTCAGGCGCACTACAGCCGTACACGTGTAAAAAGATTATGCACATTGTCAGAGAAATAGTACTTCTATAAATACCCCACTAGTACTATTTTGCAGGTACATTCTCTCACACTCACAATTCTTATCTCTCTCTCTACTTTCTCTCTCTAAATCCTATTTGGACACGTCTTTGGGTTGAGCGTCGGAGGGGGTTTCCTCGCATCCCCCCCGAGGGTAGTTCACGTTTGCTTCCTGTGCAGTTATTCACTAGCGGACGCCAACTCCAATCTTTGGCGGACTCTTCTCAAGACCGCCAACCGTTCTATAATCGGAACAACTTGGCGCTAGAAGGAGGGGTCTCCCATCTTTGTGAACGCTATCATGGATAAAGCAAACAATGACAGTCGTATTCCACCAGGTTTTGAAACCGGACAGGGGTCTACGCAACCCGTCATTACCGGACCTCTCCGTGCCCCGCAGTTCAACACCAGGGTGCCCGAGAGCAATGAGCAGCAAACTCCCGAGAACAATCTTTCTCAGGTAAATCCTGGTGGCGTACCTTTTCACCTAGCTCAGCTAAGTCAGTTCTCACCTGATCAGCTACAAACTGTAGCGTCCTTCATTCAAATGCTAACGGGTACTCCAAGGCCCAATAATACTCCTGCTCCTAATGTTAGAGGCGTTCAACACCGTAAACGATCACTGGCTATGGCCGGTAGAAACGTTGACGGTACGCCATTAAGGAGGATGCGTACGTTTACCCAAGAGGGACGTTAGATGGAAAGACAGATTGATGATCCAGAATATGAGGAAGTTATCATGGAAACTGAAGACCTAAACAATTCAGAAGATGAGTATCAAAGTCAGTCCCACCGAGAGTACAACACCCAAGGTGCTAGTAACTATTCGGCTGGCGGACACTTGTTAATCAAGCCTAAACTTTCTCCCTTTGTTCCAGAAATCTTGAATCATCCTATGCCCAGGATCAAGATGTCGTCCTGCAAATATGATGGTAGCTCTGACCCAGATGATCATGTTGCAGCATATGAAGGTCACATGTACTTATACACTCAAGTGGACGCCATCTGGTGCAAGGTATTTCCGCCTACTCTAACCGGGATTGCTCAGACTTGGTTCAAGAGTTTAAAACCGGGTATTATCTCTAGCTTCTCCCAGTTGTCTTCCACATTCAGTACTCATTTTGTAAGCAATAGGCGCCGTGAGCGTACTACTGGTGAATTGCTCTCTATTAAGCAAGGAGAAACAGAGAGTCTTCATGATTTCATTGGCCGTTTCAATGTGGAAGCAGTCTCAGCAGGACGTGGCCGTCTTGGCCTTACTGATTGGGCTGAGAGAGGGGTCAACGTTCAGAAGTTATCTGGACCGCAAGACCTTCACGTCCCTAGGGCCTGTTCTGGGAAAGGCAAATGATTTCATCAGGGGCGAAGAGTATGATAAGGCCGCGAGCAGTCAGCACCACGAACCTGAAAAAAGGAAGGAAGAGAAGCAGAAGAAAGATAAAGGGCGTGAGAGTGATCGCGGCCGAGACGAAAGAAGGCAAGAATCCAATGTGGTCAAGAGGGGAAATGACCGCGAGAGAAATGACCACGAGAGGAATGACCGTGAGAAGGGTGAACGCAAAGAAAGATTTGACGCGTACACTCCTCCACGCCTCCAGAGCTCAGATATATTTAATGAACAAGGACAGTGACAAGTGGCAACGTCCAAAGCAGATGTTCCATAAAAACCGCGATAAGAGCAAGTGGTGTGATTTTCATGGTGATCACGGGCACTTGACTGAAGATTGTTGGCATTTAAAGGATAACTTGGAAGATTTGATAAGTAGGGGTTACTTCACCCAGTATAAAGCTCAGACTAAGAATGGAGACTTGATAAAGCCAACCAACCAGAATGTTCAGTCGCGGATTAGTGAGATCCATGTTATAAGTGGCGGTCCGATTCATGGCGGCAGCGTGAACGGAGCAAAGGCAAGCCTGAAAGAGTTCAAGCATCAAGTCAATTTCAATGAAAGTATGTAATGGAGAAGACTGCTAGTGATGCCCGCCATGTCTTTCACGGTGGAGGATGTGAAGCATGTCGTCTACCCCCATGATGACCCTCTGGTGGTCACATTGAAGGTATCAAATTGTCTAATCCATAGAATTCTGGTGGATGGAGGAAGTTCTGCAAACATTCTTTATTTCTCAACCTTTGAGAAAGTGATGATTGGTCGGGAGCATTTGAAGCATGTTCGCTACCCAGTGATAGGGTTCATGGGGGCGTCAGTGATTCCTGAGAGTCTAATAACTCTGTCGGTCAGGGCTGAAGAAGATGAAGACGCCAGAGATGTAATGGCGGAATTTTTGGTAGTTGACGTACCAGGAGCTTATAACGCTATTGTCGGACGCCCATTCATTCATGACGTCCAAGGGGTGGTGTCAACTTATCATCTGACAATGTTGTACGTTTCCAATCGGGGGACGACAGCTAAATTAAGAGGAAATCAAGAAATGGCAAAATCATGCTACTTGACAACATTGAAACAACCGGCAAGAAGAATTCCGGTAGAAGATTTGAATTCGCCAACTCGGAAACAGAGGCGAGCTCAGAGGAGAGCTTTGGCAAATGAAGCAGAATCCGAGAAGGGGGATGAGGAGATGATGGAAATATCGATGGAAGAGCTAGAGTCTAGGCCCGATGATGCGCCAAGACCTAAGCCCGATGGAGCAACAAAGCAGGAAATGTTGGCTGAGGATTCGACAAGAACAGTTGTTGTCGGCACGGACATGGACACAAAGGTCAGAGTCAACCTGGTGACTCTCCTACGAGAAAACGCAGACGTCTTTGCGTTCTCGGCGGATTAGATGCCGGGAATAGACCCGACCATGATGGTACATCGTCTGGATGTTGACAGCACTGTCCTCCCTATTAAGAAGAAGAAGCGGAATTTTTCAGTCGAGGAGAACAAGGCCATCAAAGAGGAACTTGATAAGCTGTTGGCGGCTTATTTCATTGAGCCATGTGATTACCTAGAATGGTTGGCCAATGTGGTCATGGTGAAGAAAGCCAACGGCCAATGGAGGATGTGTGTAGATTTCACAGATCTCAATAGAGCCTGCCCAAAGGACTGCTATCCATTACCGAGAATAGACCAGTTAGTAGACTCTACTAGCGGTCATGCATTGCTGAGCTTTATGGATGCATTCTCAGGTTACCAAGACGCCTTCTTATGGCTACAGGTGCCTGAGGATTATCTTGTACGCCGCCATTTTACTGAACCCCGTCCTCGTATGGAGCATTTGCCTTTAGTCCCGTTAACTGGGGCTGAATTAACGACCTTCGACTATTTTGATACCGAAGACTATATAATTACATATGAGGACGGGAAGGAGGTTAAGGTTAAGGAGCCCAGGTACTGACTTCCTCATACCAAGTACATCCTCGGGAATCAGCCCTTGTCGGCCATGCTGCTCTGCCATACCCATGGAAATGGTAAGTGTTGTTATCGGACTGGTCCTTATGATGATGTTTTTTTAACTGTTTTCATGCCGATTGCAGACTTTGATTATCTTGATCTCGACGCTCTTTGTGTCGACGAGAACCTTCAGCCGTTAACAAATCTGCAGCCTGCCCCTGCCGAAGAGTACAAGACCATGCACGGTAACACTAACGGTCGTCGGGGAGGAAACCGTAACGGCCCCCAGAATATCCGTCGGGGTCGCGGTGATTCGACTGTGGGTCGCACTCCTGGCCGGGGTGCTCTTAATGCGGTAGCCGGCACTGGCGGTCTTCCCACTCCGGTCCTCAACATCTCGGCCTGTTGTCAGGGGTAGCGGGGTAAGGAGGCGGCCGCGTGAGCTGGTTGCGGCAGATACATCCGCCAACAAGCGGCAGGCCTTGGCGGATCCTGCTAGTTCCGTCCCCACTCCTGAAGTCGTTCGAGTGGAGGACCTGGATGTGAATGCTCCAGAGAGTCAAAGGCATATTGAGTTTGCGGTCACGGGCCTTGGTCAGCAGAGCGGCGCTACCTGGTTGTCGGGCTCCAGTTCGACCATTCGTCAGAAGATCAGGGAGATGATAACAATGCCGAGCTTTTTGTCCAACTTATCTCCCGGTATCTTTTCTCGATATCATGAATGGATCGAGAAGAAGGAGATGCCGATAAGTGACGTTGTGGCGGCGGCTTTTGCTTGCCGGTCTGTTGTCCCCGGTAAAGTTTATCAGCCTGATTGGGACGTCAGGGAATATGAGTCGATGTATGCCGACATCCCTGAAAACGGTGGCATTCTTGCTTACCGGATTTTGAAGGGCATGCAGCTGCCTCTGGACAGGCCGGCAGGGTCCTTGATAACTCCTGCTGCTAGGCTGGCTCATGACTAGCTTGTGGTACGTTTCCATACTTTGCCCTATATTATGATATATTTATATTATTACTTTTTAAATACTCTTCTTTCCTTTTTGCATGCCAACAATGCTGCTCTTGAACTGACTGAGCAGTATGTTGAGTACCAGAAGCTGGCGGACAGCTATAAGCAGTCTCTTGAGACCTGCCAGGATCTGCTGAAGGAGACGGAAGTGAAATTGGAGGCTAAGATCGCGGCTCTGCAGCTTTTGGAGGATGAGCTGCTGACTTTGAGGCCACGAGCCGCCCTCTTGGAAGAGACCGAGGAAAATGTGGCAGCATTGACCAAGGCTTTAGAGGCCGCTAACTCTGAGAAGGAGGTCGCCGTCTTAGATGCTGCTGCTGAGACTGAGACCGGGGGGCCGCCAAGGCGGTTGCTGAATTTAAGCAATCTGATGAGTACATGGCGGCCCTCCACAAGAGGTACGATGGCGGTTAGGCGGCCGCTATGAGATGTGTCTGCAAGACCGTTCCAGGATTTGACTGGAACGTCATTGAGGATACTCATGCTAACGGCCAGCATCTCACGCCTATCGATGGAAATTCGAAGTTTGCCGACGAGGACGCCATAGCTGATGCAGATCCTCGGGATATTACAGAACAGACAAATCAGGATTTCCCTTCCTCTTGAAGTTTTTGGCGGCCTTCTCTCAGCTCTTCCTGCTCTTCCAATAATTTGTAGTTTGTAACTATTTGAATATTTTTAGCTTAACACTCAATTCGGCCCATGTCGGCGTTTGTAAACAATGAATTTATGTTTTGAATTGCAAGTACTTTATTCCAACTGAAAGCCTTTTCATTGGCCGCCATCTTTTTTCTACTGTAGTTGGCCGCCAAGCCAGTAGCTTTTATTTTATGGAAAAGTACCTTTGCGGTTTTGGTTAAATCTTGCTTTGCTAATGCTTTAACCCTTATGTATGATCGTTAGCATGCTTAATCTATTATTCCGCTTTAATTTGTGCTTGGTCAATTATATGACCGCGAACGCAGTTGAGCCTGTCTTATGGCTTTGATTTGTGCTTGGTCTGTTATATGACCGATAATGCACTTGAGCCTGTCATATGGCTTTGATTTGTGCTAAGTTTGCTGTGTGACCGTTAATGCACTCGAGCCTGACATGTGGCTTTTGATTTGTGCTAGGTCTGTTATGTGACCATTAATGCACTCGAGCCTGTCATATGGCTTTGATTCGTGCTGGGTCTGTTATGTGACCGTTAATGCACTTGAGCCTGTCATATGGCTTTTCTAACGTTTTTCCTGTTATATGGTCGTTAGTACTTAATGTATGCACCTGTCATGTCCATTAATACACATAATAAGACGATTGATGGAACGCTAGCAGAAACTTGTATTATTCATGTAATGAAAAGTGGCTCTTGGCCTATTACATTTTACAAATCAAACGTAATACTTCTTTAAGACACTAGCATTCCAGCAATTCTTGAGCTCCTTATCATCCATGCCCCTTAGAATGAAAGAGCCGGGAGCAACCTTCTTGGCGATGATGTAAGGACCTTCCCAATTAGTAGTCAGCTTTCCTTCAGTATGCGCCTTGCCAGTGGCTGCTGTTCTGCAAAGGACTAGGTCGCCAACGTCTAACGACCTTTCCAAGACTTTCCTGTTGTAAGCCTTGCTGATTCTATCTTTGTAGGCAACCGCTTTCAGTTCTGCCATAAGCCTTGTTTCTGGTAGGAAGTCCAGATTTTCCCTGAGTGCTTGATCATTCCTCTGAAGGTATTGGTGCCTGATCCGATAAGAGGGCAAACCCACCTCTACCGGCAACACTGCTTCTGCACCAAAGGCCAACTTGAAAGGGCTTTCTCCCGTTGCTTCTTTCTCTGTTGTTCTATTTGCCCATAGCACGGCTGGCCTGGTACCATATCGGTCCAACCACCTTTAAACTCATCTAGCTTTTTCTTCAGGGCATTCAAGATTTGCTTGTTCGCGGCCTCTACTTGTCCGTTGCTTTGAGGGTGGCAGACAACTTAAAAGGTAAACTTCACGCGAAAGTCCGTCAAGAAGGCTTGTATAGGGCGACAATCAAATTGGACGCCATGGTCAAAGACGATGGCCATGGGAATCCCAAAGCTTGTCATAATATTCTGCCAGATAAATTTCTTGACTTGATTTGCCTTGATCTTAGCTGTCGGCTCTACTTCTACCCACTTTGTGAAATAGTCAATCCCCACTATTAAGAATCTCCTACCTCCTGTCGCCGTGGTGAACGGTCCAAGGATATCCATTCCCCACTGAGCGAACGGAATTGGCAGGCCTATTGATGATGGGAGCATATCTTTGGCATTTATCACACTTCTTAACGTAGCTCTGGGCATCCGCCAGCATGCTTGACCAATAAAATCCAGCTCTCAACGCCTTTAGTGCTAAAGCTTTTCCGCCAACCTGATTGCCGCAAATACCCACGTGTATTTCTTGCAGAATTTTTGCGGACTCTCATGCCGTTGCACATTTCAACAGAGGCAGGCTGAATGATTTTTTGTATAGCTCATCTTGGTATATGATATACCAATTTGCTTGGCGCTTCAGCTTCCTGGCGGACATGGGGTCATTGGGAAGCGTCCCTGTCAACTTGTACGCCACCAGCTCACTAAACCACTCTCCTTGCTGGTTTATGCTGTTGACGGTCACAATTTTTTCCGTGATGCTTTTTTCTTTGAGGACATCTATTGTGACTGACCTCTCTATGCTGAATGGGTCAGAGCTTGCCAACTTGGACAGTGCATCCGCTGTTGTGTTCTCGGCCCTGGGTATTGCTTGAATTTCAAAGTGATTCAATTGGGCAATCAACTCCTTGGCCTTTTCTACGTACTTCTGCATGTTGGCCTCCCTGACTTCAAACTCTCCTTTTAGCTGCCCACTAACCAATTGCGAGTCTGTCTTCAAGAATACATTCTTAGCACCTGCCGCCAAACACAGTCTTAAGCCGGCAATTGCTGCTTCATATTCTGCTTCATTGTTTGACGCCGGGAAGGCAAATTTGATGGCGTACTGGTATGAATTCCCTTCCGGGCTGGTCATCACTATCCCAGCTCCGGATACGCTAACAGCGGAAGATCCGTCAACTTCTAGTAGCCATGCTTCTTTTTCCTCCACTTCTTCCTCTTCATATGAGGCTTCCACAATAAAATCTGCCAGGGCCTGTGCCTTGATGGCGGTCCTGGGCTTGTACTGTATATCATACTCTGATAATTCCACGGCCCATTTCAGTAAGCGGCCAGAACTATCCATCTTCTGTAAAGCTTTTTCTAACGACTGATTGGTTAGAACTTGAATGGAATGACAGTCAAAATACGGCCTGAGCTTCCTGGCGGCAATTATCACAACCAAAGCCATCTTCTTAACCAGCTGGTAACGGCTCTCCGGGCCGTTAAGGATGTGACTGACAAAGTATATGGGTTGTTGCCTCTTCTCTTTTTCCACCAATAATACGGTCGCGATTGTCTTGGATGAGGCCGAGATATACAGCTGCAATGTGTCACCAGTCTCGGGCCTTGTAATGGTGGGTAGGCTCTTTAAATGCTCTTTGACCGCCAGGAATGCTTTGCTTTGCTCTTCCCCCCACTCAAACTTCTTATTTCCCCTTAGCAGCGCAAAGAAAGGCAAAGCCTTGTCTGCTGATTTTGATATGAATCGAGTGAGGGCCGCCATCCTTTCCGTCAGCCTCTGGATATCTTTCACACTTTTTGGCTCTGGTAAGTCCATAATGGCTTGAACCTTATCTGGATTCGCGTCAATCCCTCTCTTGCTTACCAAAAAGCCCAAAAACTTCCCTGCTCTTACCCCAAAGACACATTTCTTTGGGTTGAGCTTCATCTTGTATTTTCTCAATGTTCTGAAAGTCTCTTCCAGGTCGTCTAAGTGTTCACGGTCAGTTTTGCTCTTGACTATAGAATCGTCAACATATGCTTCTATGTTCCTCCCCCTCTGATCCGCGAATACTTTGTCGACTAGCTTTTGATATGTCGCCCCTGCATTACGGAGCCCAAACGACATTGCTTTGTAATTGAACACACCGCAGTCCGTGATGAACGCTGTTTTCTTTCTATTGGCCTCGAGCAAGTTGATCTGATGATAACCTGAGAACGCATCCATAAAGCTCAGCAATGCATGACCGCTAGTAGAGTCTACTAACTGGTTTATTCTCGGCAATGGATAGCAGTCCTTTGGGCAGGCTCTATTGAGATCTGTGAAATCTACACACATCCTCCATTGGCCGTTGGCTTTCTTCACCATGACCACATTGGCCAACCATTCTGGGTAATCACATGGCTCAATGAAATCAGCCGCCAGCAGCTTATCAAGTTCCTCTTTGATGGCCTTGTTCTTCTCGACTGAAAAATTCCGCTTATTCTGCTTAATAGGGCGGACGGTCTTTGCCAACATCCGGGACGATATACCATCACCTGTCGGGTCTATTCCCGACATCTCATCCGCCGAGAACGCAAAGACGTCGCGTTTCTCGTAGGAGAGTCACCAGGTTGACTCTGACCTTTGGATCCATGTCCGTGCCGACATCAATTGTTCTTGTCGGATCCTCAGCTAACATTTCCTGCTTTGTTTCTCCATCGAGCTTAGGTCTTGGCGCATCATCGGGCCTAGACTCCAGCTCTTCCATCGATATTTCCATCATCTCCACATCCCCCTTCTCAGATTCTGCTTCATTTACCAAAGCTCTCCTCTGAGCTCGCCTCTGTTTCCGAGTTGGCGGATTCAAATCTTCTACCGGAATTCCTCTTGTCGATTGCTTCAAAGCTGTTAAGTAGCATGATTTTGCCATTTCTTGATTTCCTCTTAATTTAGCTGTCGTCCCCCGATTGGAAACGTACATCATTGTCAGATGATAAGTTGACACCACCCCTTGGACGTCATGAATGAATGGGCGTCCGACAATAGCGTTATAAGCTCCTGGTACGTCAACTACCAAAAATTCCGCCATTACATATCTGGCATCTTCATCTTCTCCAACCCTGACCGGCAGGGTTATTAGACCCTCGGGAGTCACTAACGCCTCCGTGAACCCTATCACTGGGTAGTGAACAGGCTCCAAATGCTCCCGACCAATCATCAATTTCTCAAAGGTTGAGAAATAAAGAATGTTTGCAGAACTTCCTCCATCCACAAGAATTCTATGGATCAGACAATTTGATACCTTCAATGTGACCACCAGAGGGTCATCATGGGGTTAGACGACGTGATTCGCATCCTCCACCGTGAAAGACATGGCGGGCATCACTGGCGGTCTTCTCCATTACATACTTTCATTGAAATTGACTTGGTGTCTGAACTCTTTCAGGCTTGCCTTTGCTCCGTTCATGCTGCCGCCATGAATCGGACCGCCACTTATAGCATGGATCTCACTAATCCACGATCGAACATTCGGTTGGTTGGCTTTATCAAGTCTCCATTCTTAGTCGAGCTTTATACCGAGTGAAGTAACCCCTTCTTATCAAATCTTCCAAGTTATGCTTCAAATGCCTACAATCTTCAGTCAAGTGCCCGTGATCACCATGAAAATCACACCACTTGCTCTTATCGCAGTTTTTATGGAACATTTGCTTTGGACGTTGCCACTTGTCACTGTCCTTGTTCATCAAATATATCTGAGCTCTGGAGGTTGTGAGCTGAGTGTACGCGTCAAATCTTTCTTTGCGTTCACCCTTCTCACGGTCATTCCTCTCGCGGTCATTACTCTCGCGGTCATTTCCCCTCTTGACCACATTGGATTCTTGCCTTCTTTCGTCTCGGCCGCGATCACTCTCGCGCCCTTTATCTTTCTTATGCTTCTCTTCCTTCCTTTTTTCAGGTTCTGCTCGCGGCCTTATCAAACTCTTCGCCCCTGATGAAATCATTTGCCTTTCCCAGAACAGTCCCTATGGACGTGAAGGTCTTGCGGCCCAGATAACTTCTAAACGCTGACCCCTCTCTCAACCCAGTCATTAAGGCCAAGACGGCCACGTCCTGCTGAAACCGTGGAATGGAGACTGCATCCACATTGAAACGGCCAATGAAATCACGAAGACTCTCTATTTCTCCTTGCTTAATAGAGAGCAATTCACCAGTAGTACGCTCACGGCGCCTATTGCTTACAAAATGAGTACTGAATGTGGAAGACAACTGGGAGACGCTAGAGATAATACCCGGATTTAAACTCTTGAACTAAGTCTAAGCAATCCCGGTCAAAGTAGATGGAAACACCTTGCACCAGATGGCGTCCACTTGAGTGTATAAGTACATGTGACCTTCATATGCTGAAACATGATCATCTGGGTCAGAGCTGCCATTAAATTTGCAGGACGGCATCTTGATCCCGGGCATAGAATGATTCAAGATTTTTGGAATAAAGGGAGAAAGTTTAGGCTTGATTAACAAGTGTCCGTCGGCCGAATAGTTAGTAGCACCTGGTTGATGTACTCTCGGTGGGACCGATTTTGATACTCATCTTCGAATTGTTTAGGTCTTGGTTTCCATGATAACTTCTTCATATTCTGGATCATCAATCTTCCTTTCCATCTGACGTCCCTCTTGAGTAAACGTACGCATCCTCCTTAATGGCGTACCGTCAACGTTTCTACCGACCATAGCCAGTGATCGTTTACGGTGTTGAACGCCTCTAACTTTAGGAGCATGAGTGTTATTGGGCCTTGGAGTACCTCTTAGAATTTGAATGAAGGACCCTACAGTTTGTAGCTGATCAGGTGAGAACTGACTTAGCCGAGCTAGATTGAAAGGTACGCCACCAGGATTTACCTGAGAAACATTGTTCTCGGGAGTTTGCTGCTCATTGCTCTCGGGCACCCCGGGTGTTGAAGCTGCGGGGCACCGAGAGGTCCAATAATGACGGGTTGCGTAGACTCCTGTCCGGTTTCAAAACCTGGTGGAATACGACTGTCATTGTTTGCTTTATCCATGATAGCGTTCACAAAGATGGGAGGCCCCTCCTTCTAGCTCCAAGTTGTTTCGGTTATAGATAGGTTGGCGATCTTGAGAAGAGTCCGCCAAAGATTGGAGTTGGCGTCCGCTGGTGAAGAACTGCACAGGAAGCAAACGTGAACTACCCTCGGGGGGGATGCGAGGAAACCCCCTCCGACGCTCAAGTCAACACGTGTCCAAATAGGATTTAGAGAGAGAAAGTAGAGAGAGAGATAAGAATTGTGAGTGTGAGAGAATGTACCTGCAAAATAGTACTAGTGGGGTATTTATTGATGTACTATTTCTCGACAGGTGCATAATCCTTTTACACGTGTACGGCTGTGGTGCGCCTGACTAAAGGGAAGATTCCTCTATTTTGTCTTGTTAGGCGACCGACAACGTTGTCGGACCACTTCAATGAACTGACTTGCTAGAGTTGTAGGCGACGTTTTAATGTTCACGTCCGTCATTGTGTTCGCGGACTCCTCAGGGATGTCCGCTAACGTACTTGGGCTATATATATATATTTTGGACCTCCACGAGAAAACCCCATGGTAAGAATAAAGACCATACTGGACCAATACCTCTCGTAGGTCGTCAGTCAGCCCATCTACACAGGTCAACGCTTGAAAGTAGGGGATATAAGGGAATCCCTACTCCCAAGCACAAATAGGTAGTGGGGTTCGAACTTGTGACCTTAAAGTCACATGATGAGTTTCCCACCACTTATACCAAGCAATCTTGGTTCATGTATATAAATATATATGCATTTGTCGGACCAGTCTGATAGCCAGAAAACCCCTAGTGATGTGTTTATGACCGAAAGTGAACCTTCTTCCACCCAGGCCGATAATAATCCTTCTTCAGATTCTAGCCCTGTGGGGAGGACTAGGTTGTTAGCGGACATACCCCTCACGTCTGATAGAGAAAAAGAACTCAGATCCAAGTTCCTTAACGTTTTGCTACTCCTGAGGAGCATAACTTGACTAGGAGGTACCTGTCCGCTAGGGGAAGCGGTGACAAGCAGACGCTTAGGGAACTTAGACATCAAATTCTTGCTAGACGGTCCCTTAGGCATCCTCCAGCCGATGCCGTTCCCGACCTTGATGTTGCCCCCTTTAGAGAGTATGCTTGGTTAGATAGCATGGCGGATGCTGGGGTCGAATTGACTGCTGACTTTTATGACCGTTTACACGAATCTCTGGCTCCTAATCCACCTATCATTGATTTAGGTGACGACAGTGACTCTATTGCAACCGTCATGACCAATCAAGAGTCCGTTTACCAGCGTCGATCTACTGCCCCCGTCCCACTGCTCGCGTTACTGAAGACGTGACTTATAATATGGCCGCGAACATCGGCACCGGCGTGCCTTTGTCGGAACGCGTGATTGGGGAGAGTTCTCACGCTGCCGGGAGGAGGGTTGAGAACTCCAATGAGATGGAGGACAATATTGTTGTGGAAGAGACTGTTGTCGGACCGGGTTCCAACGCTCTTTGGCTACCTGAGGATTTTTGTGTTGGACCTCTTAGCGTGGAAATTGATGGGCCTTAGCGTCTGGATGCCATTGATCTTGCGTATCCCAGAGTTGCTCGGGATTTATATGATTTTCCTGAGGGTTATCGGTTAATAGTTCCGCCAGAGGGGGCTATTGTGACAGAGTGTCCTCCCGGTCACGTGGCCGTGTGTACTCATCACTTTGAGTTCGACCTCTCGCCTTGCTCGGACTCTTTCTTAGTGAAGATTTTGAACGCATTTAATGTATGCTTGGCCCAAGTCACTCCCTTGGCGGTCCGTAATTTGATTGCGTACATCTGGACCGTTCGCTTTTTGGATTTTCCGCAAACGTTGAACCTATTCTGCCATCTTCATTGGTTGAAGAAGAATTGGTCTTCTAGGCTAGCGGTTTGGTGGTCGTTAACTACGGTCGACAAGAAGATGACCGTTCAACCCAAGGTCACTTAGGTTTGAAGGGATGGCAAGACGCCTTCTTCTGGCTACAGGTGCCTGAGGATTATCCTGTACGCCGCCATTTTACTGAACCCCGTCCTCGTATGGAGCATTTGCCTTTGGTCCCGTTAACTGGGGATGAATTAACAGCCTTCGAGTATTTTGATACCGAAGACTATATAATTGCGGAAAATCCAAAAAGCGAACGGTCCAGATGTACGCAATCAAATTGCGGACCGCCAAGGGAGTGAGTTGGGGCCAAGCATACATTAAATGCGTTCAAAATCTTCACTAAAAAAGAGTCCAGAGGAAGGCGGAGGCCGAACTCAAAGTGATGAGTATACACGGCCACGTGACCAGGAGCACACTCCGTCACAATAGCCCCCTCTGGCGGAACTATTTACCGATAACCCTCAGGAAAATTGTTGAAATTTATGCATTTTGCTATTGATAATTGGGTATTGAAGCTTCTCACGAGTTTTCGAGTTGAGTATCGAGTTGCTCAACTTGACTCACTAACATCTCGAGTCGAGCTCGAGTTCGATTCAAGCTTATTCGAGTCGAACTTTGACCGAATATTGACCTAAGCGATCTCGAGTAGCTCGCGAGTTGTCTCGTATCATTTACACCTCTATTTGGCGTTCAAGTAATGATATTTCTCTTTTAAAAAAAAAGGAAAAAAAATTATGAAATATAAATAACCGAGGCTTAAATTTCCATTCTCCAAAGAAGAGAAGAGTAGAATAACCAGAGAAAAGCAAAAATGGCAGCTGCAAATGCAAACCCTCTCTTATATATATATATATATATATATATATATATATATATATATATACACTTACAAGAGCTTGAACATATAATAACACAAAATATATGGACTACATATTTGGACCATACTTCAACTTTTGGCTACATATTTGATATTTGGATACATCTTTGAGCTTTTGACATATAATAAGATGGGATACCAAATACAACTTCCTTCGTTTTTTTAACAGTTGTATTCAAATGATTTGACACGTTATTATCAATATATAATTTGGAGTATTGATATCTTATTTGTAAAACAACTTTATTAGGTATTGGTCTTATAGTTTATTGCATATGTATTGTCGGGAGTAACCTATTTACCATGGTGATAATGGTGGTTCTTAGATTTTTCGGGAGATCAAAGATAGGACAGATCAGTTACATGCCAAGGGGTGATGTCGTGATGGTGGTACTAAACCTAGAATAATGTTGATAGGATAAATGTCATATCTCGAACGGTTATGCATGAAAACGCGTATATCAGTGGCAATATTGTAAATTAATTGAATTATATTTCACGAATTGCTAGAATTAGGTTAAGCTTAGCTTTCTCATTAATCCTCAAAGAATATATATATACAAGGTAAATAGGAAACCCTTACTAATAGGAAACAATCAAGATAATCATTCCTAAATATATACCACTAATCTTGCCTAATAATACTCTAACACCCCCCCCCCCTTAAGTTGGAGCGTGTAGGTCACAAATGCCCAACTTGGACATGAGAAACTCAAATTGCATTCGCCCAAGGGCCTTGGTGAAGACATCGGCAAGTTGATCCGTGGTAGGAACATAAGAGGGAGCAATGAGACCCTCTTGAATAGCATCTCGAACAAAGTGACAATCAACCTCGATATGCTTAGTGCGCTCATGAAAAACAGGATTTTGAGCGATATGTAATGCAGACTGACTGTCGCAGAAGAGAGGGATAGCCTTAGGATGATGTACCCCGAGACTCAACAAGAGACCTTTGAGCCACTTGAGCTCACAGGTGATGGAGGCCATAGAACCGGTATTCGGCTTCAGCAGAAGAACGAGAAACGGTATGCTGTTTCTTGGTCTTCCAAGAGATAGGGGAAGAACCAAGGAAGACTAACCATCCTGTGAGAGACCGACGAGTAACAGGACAAGCTGCCCAGTCAGAGTCACACCACCCTTGAAGAGACAAATCACAATCGTAACGAAGAAGAATACCTTGGCCCGACAACCCTTCGAGGTAACACACAATACGATGCGCCCCTTCCAAATGAGTCTCGCGTAGGAGCATGCATAAACTGCGAAAGAACATGGACCACATAAGTCGGATCGGGATGAGTGACGGCAAGGTAGATCAACCGACCCATGAGGCGACGGTAAGGCTCCGGGATCATCGAGGAGAGAGGCATCTTTCCGGCCAAAGTGATGATTTTGCTCAATGGGAGTTGCCGCGGGCTTCGAGCCAAGTAAACCAGTTTCGGAAACAATGTCAAGAGCATATTTCCGTTGACACAAGAAAATACTAGATGAGCTACGGGCGACTTCAATGCCCAAAAAATATTTGAGAGCACCAAGATCCTTCATGTGAAAGCATTGGCCCAGATAAATCTTAAAGGCTTCTAGAGCAGCGGAATCATTGCCAGAGAGAATAAGATCATCGACATACACCAAAACATTAATCTGCACATCATGTTTAGTGTATGTAAACAAAGAATAATCAGAGTAGGATTGACAAAATCCATAAGCCTTAAGCGCGGAAACCAACTTTGCAAACCAACAACGAGGAGCTTATTTCAAGCCATAAAGAGATTTGCGCAAACGACAAACCATATTCGAAGAACCAGACTCAAACCCAGGAGGAAGTTTCATGTAAACCTCCTCACTAAGATCGCCATGAAGGAAGGCATTATGGACGTCCATTTGATGCAACTCCCAATTTTTAGAGGCAACAATAGCCAAGAAAGCACGAACAGTAACCATCTTTGCCACAGGAGCAAAGGTCTCATTATAATCTAGGCCTTCAGCTTGATGATTTCCGAAGACCACAAGACGAGCTTTGAATCGTTCAATGCTCCCGTCAGAATTATATTTGATTTTATACACCCATTTGCTCCCAAGAGCCTTTTTACCTGCAGGTAGTGGTTCCATCGACCACGTGCCATTGTTTTCAAGAGCAACAATTTCATTCTTCATAGCCTGTTGCCATTCGGGATGTTTCATGACCTCTTTGAAGGATTGTGGTTCAGTGCCTGCAGTGATAGCCGCCAAGAAGTGGCGATGTTTCATAGAAAAATTGTCACAACTAATATAATGTGCTATAGGAAATGGCGTACCTGAGGATGCTGACGGAGTAAGAGAAGAGAGAGATGGACTTTTAGAACAAGCAGATGAAGAACGAAGACCCATAGTAGTATAAGTAACAAAATCCTTCAGACGAGTGGAGGGCAACTTGGCCCGCATTCCACGGCCCAAATCTGGGACAGCATCGACAAGAGAGACCGGCTGCTCATCCGTGGGCTGAACGTGGGCCTGCTAGGCAGCAGTGTGCTCTACTTGCACGCTTAGTTCAGTAGCGGACGGAGCAGGGCCCTGTTGCTCAACCGTGGGCTTTTCCCGCACGCGGATCTCAATGGGGGGCTGATCATGGTCCTGAGGCCCAATAGTAGGGGCAGTGGGAGCGGGGGCTGCGCGCGAGGCATGGGCTCGGGCTCGGGATAGGCGTCCCAATCAAGGCAGGGAGCAGAGTCCATGATGGGACTAGAACAAGCACTAGTACGAGTGTCATGGGCCAGATAAGAGAAGACATTCTCAATAAATTTCACATTCCGGGACACGAAGTATTGATGAAGCTCAAGATCATAAAGTAACCACCCTTTTTTAGCAAATGGATAACCCACAAACACACATGTACGACTACGACTCGCAAACCTATCCCCCTTAGAACGTTGATTGTGAGCAAAACAAAGACAACCAAACACCTTTAATTCATCAAAATGAGGAGGCACACCAAAAAGTAATTCGTAAGGGGTTTTCTTGTGAAGCAACACATGATTCCTAAATATTATTAATCCTAAATATTAACGAGATAATGACCACCTACATCAATTTCTTTCCGGTCTCTATTCTGATTATTATGGCACGCTTCGTTCCTCTTTGCTTGCTCAAGATCCACTGCCTACTCTCAATAAGGCCTTCCAGCAAGTTTCTCATGAGGAACGTGTGCGAGGTTTCACTCGCACTAAGGAAGAAAAGCCGGAGGTCGTCGGCTTTGCGGTTCGCACCGCAGGTCGGGGTCGTGGTTCGACTATGTCTCGTCCTCCCCGAGGTAATCTTGTCTGCTCTCATTGCCATAAGTATGGCCATGATGACACTACTTGCTTCTCCCTCCATAGTACCCCTGATTGGTGGTACGAAAAATTTGGCCATAAGACCGAAGCCTCGCGCTCCTCTACGCGTGCCCGCTCCGGGTCCGCTGTGTCTACTGCTGGGCGGGGTCTGCCCCTAGCTCGCGCTAACGCCACCACCGACACTGTGGTTGGCAGCAGCCCCTCTTCGGCAGCAGCCCCCGCTATTACACCCGAACAGTGGCAGGCCTTTTTTGCCGTGTTTGGTAATGCTTCCTCTACCCCCTCGAATCGGTTAAATGGTAAGTTCGAGCTTTCTTCATGGATTATTGATACTGGATGCTCTCACCATGTGACGGGTGATCTTTCTCAATTGTGTGATATTGTTTCCATTGTCGAATGTCCCGTTGGTCTTCCTAATGGGACCTCCGTTCTTGCTACTCAATCCGGCACTGTTCACTTGAGTGACACTCTTATTTTGCGTGATGTGTTATATGTTCCTACCTTGCAGTGTAATTTAATTTCTGTCACTCAGCTCAGTGATGCTTTGCCTTGCTTTGTCACTTTTTCTCCTAATATTTGTGCTATTCATGACCTTCATTCGAGGGCGCTGATTGGAACGGGTGAGAGACGGGATGGACTTTACTACCTTCGGCAGCAACCTACAGCTCTTGCGGTCTCTGTTGATAGTTCTGCTTCTTTGGACTTGGCTCTCTGGCACATGAGATTGGGGCATCCTTCTGAAGCCGTGGTGAAGTTACTACCTTTTGTTTCTACTACACCTCATTTAGATAAAGGTTGTGTTGTGTGTCATAAAGCTAAGCAACCTAGGTGTAGTTTTTCTTTAAGTGAAAATAAAGCCTCTCGGATTTTTGAGATGGTTCATTGTGATTTATGGGGTCCTTATTCGACACCCTCCTCTTGTGGATCACGTTATTTCTTGACATTGGTTGATGATTATTCCAGACTGTCTGGGTTTATTTAATGGTTGACAAAACTGAAGTGTTTAGTTTGTTCATGTCCTTCATTGCTATGATTCAACGTCATTTCTCTAAAGACATTCAAATTGTTCGTAGTGACAATGGGACGGAATTTGCTTGTCTTGAGTCCTACTTTAATGCTGTGGGGATTATTTTTCAAAAATCATGTGTGGGTACTCCTCAACAGAACGGAAGGGTAGAACGCAAGCATCAACATATTCTAAATGTTGCTCGCGCTCTACGCTTCCAAGCCCATCTTCCCCTGCTTTTGGGGTGAGTGTATCTTAGTCGCTGCTCATATTATTAATCGTACCCCATCCATGTTGCTTCACAAGAAAACCCCTTACGAATTACTTTTTGGTGTGCCTCCTCATTTTGATGAATTAAAGGTGTTTGGTTGTCTTTGTTTTGCTCTCAATCAACGTTCTAAGGGGGATAAGTTTGCGAGTCGTAGTTGTACATGTGTGTTTGTGGGTTATCCATTTGCTAAAAGAGGGTGGTTACTTTATGATCTTGAGCTTCATCAATACTTCGTGCCCCGGGATGTGAAATTTATTGAAAATGTCTTCCCTTATCCGGCCCATGACACTCGTACTAGTGCTTGTTCTAGTCCCATCATGGACTCTCGCTCCCCGCCTTGATTGGGACACCTATCCAGAGCCCGAGCCCATGCCTCGCGCGCAGCCCCGCTCCCACTGCCCCTACTATTGGGCCTCAGGACCATGATCAGCCCCCCATTGAGATCCGCGTGCGGGAAGAGCCCACGGTTGAGCAGCAGGGCCCTGCTCCGTCCGCTACCGAACTAAGCGTGCCAAGTAGAGCACGTCGCTGCCCAACAGCCCACGTGCGGCCCACGGATGAGCAGGCCAGGCCTCTCTTGTCGATACTCCCAGCATTTGGGCCGTGGAATGCGGGCCAAGTTGCCCTCCACTCGTCCGAAGGATTTTGTTACTTGTACTACTATGGGTCTTCGTTCTTCATCGCTTGTTCTAAAAGTCCATCTCTCTCCTCTCCTACTCCGTCGCATCCTCGAGTACGTCATTTCCTATAGCACATTATATTAGTTGTGACAATTTTTCTATGTAACATCGCCACTTCTTGGCGGCTATCACTGCAGGCACTGAACCACAATCCTTCAAAGAGGTCATGAAACATCCCGAATGGCAACAGGCTATGAAGAATGAAATTGTTGCTCTTGAAAACAATGGCACGTGGTTGATGGAACCACTACCTGCAGGTAAAAAGGCTCTTGGGAGCAAATGGGTGTATAAAATCAAATATAATTCTGACGGGAGCATTGAACGATTCAAAGCTCGTCTTGTGGTCTTCGGAAATCATCAAACTGAAGGCCTAGATTATAATGAGATCTTTGCTCCTGTGGCAAAGATGGATATTGTTCGTGCTCTCTTGGCTATTGGTGCCTCTAAAAATTGGGAGTTGCATCAAATGGACGTTCATAATGCCTTCCTTCATGGCGATCTTAGTGAGGAGGTTTACATGAAACTTCCTCCTGGATTTGAGTCTGGTTCTTCGAATATGGTTTGTCGTTTGCGCAAATCTCTTTATGGCTTGAAACAAGCTCCTCGTTGTTGGTTTGCAAAGTTGGTTTCCGCGCTTAAGGCTTATGGATTTTGTCAATCCTACTCTGATTATTCTTTGTTTACATACACTAAACATGATGTGCAGATTAATGTTTTGGTGTATGTTGATGATCTTATTCTCTCTGGCAATGATTCCGCTGCTCTACAAGCCTTTAAGATTTATCTGGGCCAATGCTTTCACATGAAGGATCTTGGTGTTCTCAAATATTTTTTGGGCATTGAAGTCGCCCGTAGCTCATCTGGTATTTTCTTGTGTCAACGGAAATATGCTCTTGACATTGTTTCCGAAACTGGTTTACTTGGCTCGAAGCCCGCGGCAACTCCCATTGAGCAAAATCATCACTTTGGCCGGAATGATGCCTCTCTCCTCGATGATCCGGAGCCTTACCGTCGCCTCATGGGTCGGTTGATCTACCTTGCCGTCACTCGTCCTGATCTGACTTATGCGGTCCATGTTCTTTCGCAGTTTATGCATGCTCCTACGCAAACTCATTTGGAAGGGGCGCATCGTATTGTGCGTTGCCTCAAGGGTTGTCCGGGCCAAGGTATTCTTCTTCGTTCTGATTGTGATTTGTCTCTTCAACGGTGGTGTGACTCTGACTGGGCAGCTTGTCCTGTTACTCGTCGGTCTCTCACAGGATGGTTAGTCTTCCTTGGTTCTTCCCCTATCTCTTGGAAGACCAAGAAACAGCATATCGTTTCTCGTTCTTCTGCTGAAGCTGAATACCGTTCTATGGCCTCCATCACCTGTGAGCTCAAGTGGCTCAAAGGTCTCTTGTTGAGTCTCGGGGTACATCATCCTAAGGCTATCCCTCTCTTCTGCGACAGTCAGTCTGCATTACATATCGCTCAAAATCCGATTTTTCATGAGCGCACTAAGCATATCGAGGTTGATTGTCACTTTGTTCGAGATGCTATTCAAGAGGGTCTCATTGCTCCCTCTTATGTTCCTACCACGGATCAACTTGCCGATGTCTTCACCAAGGCCCTTGGGCGAAAGCAATTTGAGTTTCTCATGTCCAAGTTGGGCATTTGTGACCTACACGCTCCAACTTGAGGGGGCGGGGGTGTTAGAGTATTATTAGGCAAGATTAGTGGTATATATTTAGGAATGAATATCTTGATTGTTTCCTATTAGTAAGGGTTTCCTATTTACCTTGTATATATATATTTTTTGAGGATTAATGAGAAAGCTAAGCTTAACCTAATTCTAGCATGGTATCAGATGTGCCAGAGAGCCAAGTCCAAAGAAGCAGAACTATCAACAGAGACCGCAAGAGCTGTAGGTTGCTGCCGAAGGTAGTAAAGTCCATCCCGTCTCTCACCCGTTCCAATCAGCGCCCTCGAATGAAGGTCCTGAATAGCACAAATATTAGGAGAAAAAGTGACAAAGCAAGGCAAAGCATCACTAAGCTGAGTGACAGAAATTAAATTACACTGCAAGGTAGGAACATATAACACATCACGCAAAATATGAGTGTCACTCAAGTGAACAGTGCCGGATTGAGTAGCAAGAACGGAGGTCCCATTAGGAAGACCAACGGGACATTCGACAATGGAAACAATAGCACACAATTGAGAGAGATCACCCGTTACATGGTGAGAGCATCCAGTATCAAAAATCCATGAAGAAAGCTCGAACTTACAATTTAACCGATTCGATAGAGTAGAGGAAGCATTACCAAACGCGGCAAAAAAGGCCTGCCACTATTCGGGTGTAATAGCGGGGGCTGCTGCCAACCACAGTGTCGGTGGTGGCGTTAGCGCGAGCTGGGGGCAGACCCCGCCCAGCAGTAGACACAACGGACCCGGAGCGGGCACGCGTAGAGGAGCGCGAGGCTTCGGTCTTATGGCCAAATTTTTCGTACCACCAATCAGGGGTACTATGGAGGGAGAAGCAAGTAGTGTCATCATGGCCAGACTTATGGCAGTGAGAGCAGACAAGATTACCTCGGGGAGGACGAGACATAGTCGAACCACGACCCCGACATGCGGTGCGAACCGCAAAGCCGACGACCTCCGGCTTTTCTTCCTTTGTGCGAGTGAAACCTCGCACACGTTCCTCTTGAGAAACTTGCTGGAAGGCCTTATTGAGAGTAGGCAGTGGATCTTGAGCAAGCAAAGAGGAACGAAGCGTGCCATAATAATCAGTATAGAGACCGAAAAGAAATTGATGTAGGTGGTCATTATCTCGACGTTGTTGCAAAAGAGGACCCAGATCTCCACATTTACATACAAGAGAAGGCTCGTGAAGAGCCAATTCATCCCATAAAACTTTTAGTTTACCAAAATACGTGGCTACGGGCATGCTTTTGGTTTGTTCACATTGAATAATGTCAGATTTGAGTTGATGAATACGGGTGCTATTGACAACCGAGTAACGTTCATGGAGGTCATCCCACAAAGTTTTAGCATTGTCATAGTAAGAAAGCGTAGAACTAACCTCTAGATCAATAATATTGGTAATCCAAGAAACCAACATATAGTGAATAGTGTTCAGTCATCCTCCGTACAAGGTGGCGTGGGAGAGACGATAGAGCCGTCAAGAAATCCAAATTTCTGGCGAGAACAAAGAGCAACGCGAATAGCATGAGCCCAAGTGTCGAAATTTTCGGCTTTCAGACGAGCCGGAGTAATAAAATCACCAGGACGATCTTGAGGTCCTAAAAAAAATGGTGAATTGGGTTCGATTTTTGATGAAGGGGGCGGCGGCGGCTTTGGTGCATCGTCGCCGGCCATGGTAGTCGTAGGTGGCTAATATTTTGATTAGAGTTAGGGTTTGCAAAGTTGGGAGGCTCTTGATACCATGCTAGAATTAGGTTAAGCTTAGCTTTCTCATTAATCCTCAAAGAATATATATATACAAGGTAAATAGGAAACCCTTACTAATAGGAAACAATCAAGATAATCATTCCTAAATATATACCACTAATCTTGCCTAATAATACTCTAACACGAATCAACAAATGTTGTACTGAAGTTTATATATGTTGTATATATATTTAAACCATAATGTTGTAGTAAGGAAAATGTTATATAATAAATACCTATCTTACATGTTTGGTGACTTACTGAGCCATGTATTATAAATTACTACAAATGAATGTTTTAGTTAATTTATAAATGTTGAATTGTAATTTATAAATGTTGTATCGAAACATTTGTAATTTATCAAAATGCCTCTAATATGCATTTAAATGATGCACATCAGTTGTCAGTTGAGATTGGCAAAGCTCATGTTATAGTGATGGGCAGATGATGGGAGCAGGAGAAAGATTGGAGAGCAAGAGGAACACTTTTGACAGGAAGGAAACTAAAAAGATGTCACGGGTTCTTTTTCTAGGCATAGAAATAGGACGAAACCCAAACAAGAAGAGAGATCGGGGAGGAGCGTGAGACTCAGATGAAGATATTTGCCTGTCCTTATGTCGGCCAATAGCTTTAGTAGAAGTGTCAACTTGAGCCTTCCCCCGTTCATAAGTCATAACAGAAGTAAATAATTTTCGTTCTTATCAATAAAATAGGCCTGATTTTGAATTTATATAAAATATCATTATGCGGAAACTTGTTAAATTAGCTTTTGAATATGCGCTCATATTTTCACCATATTAAAATTCTATAATTTACACTGATTTGTAATCAAAGATATACTTTTTTTAGGTAAGTAAGATGAAGACTATACGACTAAATTGACGCCTCTCGTAGGTATATCTAGTTTTGCAGGTCAGCGTCTTTGGAAGTGAGGGAGAATGAATAAGGGGAACCTTTCTTCCAAAGAGCCCCTAGTGGGGTTTGATCCCATGATCTTTAAATCATAAGACTAAATCTTTACTACTAGGCCAAACCTTACTTGATAATTAAGCTATTTATGATCAAACATATGCATTGGATACCATACAAAATGCAAATGGGTAAAATTTTAAAAAATAGAGAGAATATCTATCTATACTAATATATTAAAAGGCGTTCCTAAATAAGGAACGATGCCACGTGGTGCTCTGCTCTCGCTTATGATGTTTTTCTCCATGTAATCCACATACAATATAAAAATTAAGAAATTGCATTGTGTAAGATTTGCTACCGTGGCTTCAAGCTTATATAATAAAGTCTTAACCACTAAACCAAGTGATATTTAATGTTATCATTTTAAAGTAAAAAATTATTAAATAAAAATTTCCTTACCCGGGGCATAGCCCTTGCCTAAAAACTAGTTAGATTACAAAGTAGTGTATTGAAACAAAAAAATATCACTGTTTTAATATAGCCAATATATATAATTGGTTATATGTTGGTTTTTACTCAATATAAAAAATTATATTCATAACTTCATATACTACTTTTTAAAACAAAAATATACGCCACCAAATATTAATATGACCAAAACTTATTCATATCTGATATATGGTTATATTTATATGAAATTGAATTTCTTTGTATGGACTCCTTTTGTGTGGGCCCTAGATTAAACACAACCACAAACTTTGATACAAAATATCTCAGCATGCACCCTTAAAACCCCCTTTAAATACCCATGTTCAACACTCAACAGCCTACAAATCAAACCTTCTCAAAATTCATACTAAAAAAAGAAAAAGAAAGCTTAGTTGTAAGATATCTCTTGCTAAGTCCTAAAGCATGGCAGAAAGCAACCCACCAACATTCATGGACAAGGCGAGGGCGCAGCGAGCTGCGGCACAAACATTTTGGAGATGGCTTAGAAGCCGCCAAGGCGGTGTCGGCCTGACATTGTGTCGAAGCGGCTAAAAGTTTGCTCCCCCAAGGTGCTCGCAGGGCGCCGAGAAAAAGAAGGAGTCCGCTCCGAGGGTACCGAAACCGGTGGTATTGGAGGTTTGGTGAACAAGGCCAAAGGACTCTTTTAGTCACATTAATTTGGATCTACTCAATTTGAAAGACAAGTAATTATCTTGTCATATTTAACATAGAATTCAGTATGTTAAGTTCCTTGTGTTAAACTGTTAATTTAAATTAATCGTACTTCTTGCAATTGTAATTTTGTTTGTGAAATAAAACGGGATTCAGTTTGTATGGGTATAACCCCAGTATGTTGGCGGACCCCAGTAGTGGATCCGCGAACACTTTACCGGCGCCAAAATACTTTTATGTCGCCCGCAGCTCTATCAAGTCGGCACATCAACATGGTCCGACAACATTGGCGGTCGCCTAACAAGACAAAATAAGGGAATCTTCCCAACCGTCAAAAGCATCGCAGCCGTACACGTGTAAAGGATTACGCACCCTGTCGGGTGAATAGTATTTCTATAAATAGCCAAATAGTACTATTCTCGGGGACATTCTCTCACACTCATAATTCTTATCTCTCTCTCTCTACTTTCTCTCTCTAAACCCTATTTGGGCACGTGCCGACTTGAGCGTCGGAGGGGTTTCCTCGCATCCCCCGAGGGTAGTTCACGTTGCTTCTTGTGCGCCTATTCACTAGCGGAGCTTACCCAAATCTTTGGCGGACTTCTCTCAAGACCGCCAACCGTTTCAACACCGAAACAACTTGGCGCTAGAAGGAGGGGGCTTCCATCTTTGTGAACGCCGACATGGAAAGAACAAACAATGACGGCCGTGACCCATCCGGAGTTAGGGACGGGAACGTCAACGAGCAAAGCAAACTCCGAGGGGAACAATGTGTCTCGGGTAAACACCGGAAGCGGATCATTTAACCCGGCTCAACTGAGTCAATTCTCCCCTGAGCGCCTACAAACCGTAGCGTCTTTCATCCGAGATGTTACAAGCGGGTACTCGGCCCTAACAACACTCCCACTCCCAATGCAAGGGCAAGTCGCCTTCGTAGGCGTATGTCAACCATGAATGGTCGCAACGTCGATGGCACCCCCGTGAGAAGGATGCGGACCTTCAATCAGGAGGGACGCCAATTGGAAAGGCAAATTGAGGACCCAGAATATGAGGAAGTCATCCTAGAAACTGAGGATCTCAACAATTCTGAAGAGGATCAAAGTCGTTCTCGCCAGGAACACAGCATCAGTGGCGCAAGCAATTATTCTGCTGGCGGACACTTATTGATCAAGCCTAAGCAGTCTCCTTTCATTCCAGAGATCTTGAACCACCCCATGCCGCGAATCAAGATGCCGTCCCGTAAGTATGATGGCACCTCGGACCAGGAACGATCATGTGGCCGCCTATGAGGGCACATGTACTTATACACTCAGGTGGACGCCATCTGGTGTAAAGTTTTCCCATCTACTTTAACCGGGATCGCTCAGACGTGGTTTAAAAGCATCAGGGCTGGTAACGTTTCTAGTTTTTCTCAGCTTTCATCTATGTTCAGCACTCACTTCGTGAGTAACAGGCGCCGCGAGCGCCATAACCGGCGAGTTGTTATCAATCAAGCAAAGGGAAAATGAGAGCCTGCGAGATTTCGTGGGCCGTTTTAATGCTGAGGCGGTCACCATTCCCCGCCTTCAGCAGGACGTGGCCGTGTTAGCTTTGATGACCGGGCTGAGGGAAGGGTCCGCATTTCGAAGTTATCTGGGCCGTAAAACCTTCACATCCCTTGAGCCGGTCTTAAGGAAGGCAAACGACTTCATCAGGGGGGAAGAGTTTGACAAGGCCGTAAGCAGCCAAAGTCGTGGAGCGGGGAAAAAGAAGAAGGATGACAAGCAGAAGAGAGAAAAAGGTCGCGAAAATGACCGCGGTCGGGATGAAAGAAAGCAGGAATCAAATGTGGTCAAGAAGGGAAATGACCGCGAGAAGAGTGACCGTGAAAGGTTCGAGTACAAAGATAAATTTGATACATATACGCAGCTCACGGCCTCAAGGGCTCAAATATATCAGATGAACAAGGACAGTGATAAATGGCAACGTCCTAAACAAATGTTTCATAAAAACCGTGACAAGAGCAAGTGGTGTGACTTTCACGGTGATCACGGTCACACTACCGAGAATTGCCAGGCACTTGAAGGATAACCTAGAGGATCCGATAAGACGGGGGTAACTTCACTCCAATACAGAGGCACAATCAAAGGACGGAGACGTGGTAAAACCTAACAACCGAACGTGCAATCGCGGATTGCTCGAGATTCACGTTATAAGTGGCGGTCCAATTCACGGTAGCGTCTAATGGGGCAAGGCAAGCCCGAAAGAATTCGGGCACCAGGTCAATTTCAATGAAAGCATGCAGTGGAGAAGGCCACCGTAATGCCCGCCATGTCTTTCACGGTTGAAGATGCAAAGCATGTCGTCTACCCCCATGATGACCCTCTGGTGGTCACGCTGAAGGTGTCAAATTGTTTGATCCACGGAATCCCCGGTAGACGGGGAAGTTCCGCAAACATTCCGTACTTCTCAACCTTTGAAAAATTGATGATTGGCCGGGAACATCTCGAGGCTTGTGCGTTACCCAGTGATAGGTTTCACGGGGCGTCGGTGATTCCGTAGGGCCCGATAACCTTACCGGTCGAGTAGGGGAGGATGAGAACGCCCGGGGATGTGATGGCGGAGTTTCTAGTGGTTGACGTGCCCGGAGCCTATAACGCAATTATCGGACGCCCTTTCATCCATGACGTCCAAGGAGTTGTGTCGACCTATCATTTGACTATGTTGTACGTTTCCAATCTCGGGACGACAAACAAAGTTAAGAGGAAATCAAGAAATGGCGAAATCATGCTACCTAACAAGATTAAAGCAACCCAAAGGAGAGAGTGCCGGTAGAAGAATTGAATCCGTCAACAAGGAAACAAAGGCGAGCCCTGTAAGAGGGCTCGGCGAATGAGGAAGGGCCCGAGAAAGGGGATGAGGAGATGGATGTTTTAATGGAAGAGTTGGAATCCGAGCTCGATGATACCCAAGGCCCAAGCCGGATGGAGAAACAAAGCGGGAGATGCTTTGGCAGATGATCCAAGGCAAGGACAAGTGGGTCGCCGGAACAGCAGACATGGACCCAAAGGTCGTGGTCAACTGGGTGACTCTCCTACGAGAAAACGCGGACGTCTTCGCGTTCTCGGCGGATGAGATGCCGGAATTGACCCACCCGTGATGGTACAATCGTCTAAATGTCGACAAGACTATCCGACCCGTCGCGAAGAAGCGCAATTTTTCGCCGAAAAGAACAAAGCCATTAAAGAGGAGGTTGATAAGCTATTGGCGGTGACTTTATTGAGCCATGCGACTACCCGGAGTGGTTGGCCAATGTAGTCATGGTAAAGAAAACTAGCGGCCGAGTGGAGGATGTGTGTGGACTTCACAAACCTCAATAGAGCTTGCCCAAAAGATTGCTACCCGTCGCCGAGAATAGACCCGGCTAGTAGACTCTACTAGCGGTCACGCATTGTTAAGCTTTATGGATGCCTTCTCGGGCTATCACCGGATCCGGCTTGCTCGAGGCCGATAGGAAAAAAGCTGCGTTCATCACAGATTGCGGAGTATATAATTATAAGGCAATGCCGTTTGGGCTCCGTAATGCGGGGGCAACCTATCAAAAGCTAGTCGACAAAGTCTTCGCGGATTAGAGGGGGAGAAATATTGAAGCTTATGTTGACGACTCCATCGTCAAGAGTAAAACTGACCGTCAACATTTGGACGATCTGGAAGAGACCTTCAGAACTTTGAGGAAGTATAAGATGAAGCTCAACCCAAAGAAATGTGTTTTTGGGGTGAGAGCGGGAAAGTTCTTAGGCTTCTTGGTCAGCAAAGGGGATTGATGCAAACCCGGACAAAGTCCAAGCCATTGTCGACCCGCCCGAGCCTAGAAGCGTCAAGGATATTCGGCGGTTAACAGTGGAGAATGGCGGCCCTCACTCGATTCATTTCAAAATCGGCAGACAAAGCTTTGCCTTTCTTTGCCCCTGCTAAGGGGGAATAAGAAGTTCGAGTGGGGAGAGGAGCAAAGCAAAGCATTCCTGGCGGTAAAAAAGAGCATTTAAAGAAGCTACCCAACCATTACAAGGCCCGAGACAGGAGATGTATTACAACCGTATATCTCGGCTTCACCAAAGACATCGGCCGTGTTATTGGTAGAAAAAGAGAAGAGGCAGCAGCCAATCTATTTTATCGCCCATATTCTTAACGGTCCGGAGAGCCGTTATCAACTCGGTAGAAAAAATGGCCTTGGTCGTGGTAATAGCCGCCGGGAAGCTCGAACCATACTTCGACCGCCATCCCATTCAAGTTTTAACCAACCAACCGCTAGAAAAAGCATTGCGAGAAGATGGATAGTTCCGTCTGCTGTCGAAATGGGCCGTTGAACTATCGGAGTATGAGATACAACTAAAGCCCGGGACCGCTATCAAAGCACGTGCCCCGGCGGACTTTATCGTGGAAGCCTCATATTAGGAGGAAGAAGTGGAGCAAAAGGAAGTCCGGGCCGCTTGGAGGTCGACGGATCATCCGCCGCTAGCGGATCTGGAGCGGGTATAGTGATGACTGCCACTCGAAGGAAATTCGTACCCGTACGCCATCAAGTTCGCCTTCCCCGCCAAACAACGAAGAATATGAAGCGGCAATGCCGGATTGAGAATGTGCTTGGCGGCGGGTGCTAAGAAAGTGTCTTTAAAAACGGACTCACAATTGGTGAGCGGCCGGTGAAGGGAGAATTCGAAGTCGAGAAGCCAACATGCAAAAATACGTTGAAAAGGCCAAGGAATTGATAGCTCAACCGCATCATTTTGAGATTCAAGCGGTACCTAGGGCCGAGAACACAAAAGCGGACGCGTTGTCCAAGTTGGCAAGCTCGACTCGTTTAGCATTGAAAGAACCGTCACGGTTGACATCTTGAAGGAAAAAAGCATCACGAAAAGGTCGTAAATCCAACAAGTATAAACCAACAGGGAGAATGGTTTAGTGAGTTGGTGGCGTACAAATTGAAGGACGCTTCCGGAGTAATCCTTCGTCTGCTAAGAAATTGAAACGACAAGCAAGCGGGTACGTCATATACCAAAATGAGCTATACAAGAAATCATTCGGTTTACCTCGCTTAAATGCGCAACCGCATGGGAATCTCGCGAAGATCCTTGAAGAAATACATGAAGGTATATGCGGTAACCATATTGGCGGAAAGGCTCGGCACTAAAGGCATTGAGGGCGGGATTCTATTGGCCAAGTATCTTTGGCGGATTCCCGAGCTATGTTAAGAGATGTGATAAGTGCCGGAGATACGCTCCCGTCATTAACAAAGCCAGCCCAACGATTTGCGGCCCAATCCTATGCCCAATCCCGTTCGCACGGTGGGGAATGGACATCTTGGGACCGTTCACCACAAAGAATCGGGGGAGAAAGTTCCTAATAGTGGGAATTGATTACTTCACCAAGTGGATAGAGGCGGAGCCGACAAGCGAAAATCAAGGCAAATCGAGTCAAGAAGTTCATCCGGCGAGAATATTATGACAAGATTTGGGATCCCCATGGCGATCGTCTTTGATCATGGCGTCCAGGTCGATTGTCGACCACATGTGCCTTCTTAACGGAATTTCGGGTAAAATTTGCATACTCGGCCGTTTGCCACCCTCGAGCAACGGCAAGCGAGAGGCCGCGAACAAACAGATCCTAAACGCCTTGAAGAAAAAGCTAGATGAATTCAAAGGGGGGATGGGCCGATATGGTACCAAAGCGGTACTATGGTCAAACGAACAGAGAAAGAAGCGACGGGAGAGAGCCCATTCAAGTTGGCCTTCGGCGCGGAGGCGGTGTTGCCGGTAGAGGTGGGGTTACCCTCTTACGGATCAAGCACCATGATCCGCAAAGAAATGACCAGGCACTTAGGGAAGACCTAGACTTCTTGCCGGAAACAAGGCTCGGGCGTAACCGAGAGCGGCCGCTTACAAAGACGGAATCAGCAAGGCTTACAATAAAAAAGTCATGGAGAGGCCATTAAATGTTGGCGACCCGGTCCTTCGCGAGAACGACGCCACCGGCAAAGCGCATGTTGAGGGAAAGGCGATCGCTAACCGGGAAGGCCCCTACATCGTAGCCAAGAAGATTGCTCTCGGTTCCTTCATTTTAAAGAGCATGGATGGCAAGGAGCTTAAAAATTGTTGGAATGCTAGCGTCCTAAAGAAATACTATGTTTGAGTTGCTAAATGTAATAGGCCTGAGAGCCACCCTTAGTCGCTTAAATAATACAAATTTTCGTCGTGAGTCCATAAACCGCTATTATTTTCATGCGCATCAATCAAAAGCCATATGACAGGCCCAAAGTACATAAACGGTCATATGACAGACCAAGTACGAATCAAAAGCCATATGACGAGGCTCAAAGTACGTAAACGGTCATATGACGGACAAGTACGAATCAAAAGCCATATGACGAGGCTCAAAGTACGTAAACGGTCATATGACGGACCTAAGTACGAATCAAAAGCCATATGACGAAGCTCAAAGTACGTAAACGGTCATATGACGGACCTAGTACGAATCCAAAGCCATGACAAGCTCAAAGTACGTAAACGGTCATATGACGGACCTAGTACGAATCAAAAGCCATATGACGAGCCCAAGATGCGTTAACGGTCACATAACGGACCAAGCACCAAAAACCCGGCCATATGACAAGCCAAGGTGCGTTAACGGTCACATAACAGACCAACTACATTTTAAAAAAAAAAAAAATACATATGACGGCCAATAATGTAAACGCAAAAGTACTTTCCATAGAATAAAAGCTACTGGCTTGGCGGCCAACTACAACAAAAAACAATGGCGGCCAATAAAAGGCTTTCAGTCGGAGTCAAGTACTTTCAGATTAAAAACACGAAATCAGTGTACATACGCCAAAATGGGCCGAATAAAGTGTTGATCAAAATACACAAAATAATACAAGCTATAAACTATTGGAAGAATACGAAGAGCTGAGAGAAGGCCGCCAAAAACTTCAAGAAGGGGGGGCATCTTGATCATCTTGCTCCGCCACATCACGAGGATCCGCATCCGCTATAGCATCCTCGTCGGCAAACTTGGGATCCCCCTCGAATGGCGACAAATGTTGGCGGCGGCAAGATGAGCCTCTTCAATCACATTCCGGTCAAACCCCGGAATGGTCTTGCACACGCACCTCATGGCGGCCGCCCAACCACCATCGTACCTCTTGTGGAGAACCGCCGCATAATCATCGATTGCTTTGGAACTCAACGATAGCTCGAGCCCTTGATTGTGCCTTGGCGTCCAATACCGCAATCTCCTTCTCGAGTTAGCGGTCTCAAGAGCCTTGGTCAATGAGTTAACATTCTCCTCGGTCTCTTCCAATAAGGCGGCCCTAGATCTCGGCGTTGCCGGCTCATCCTCCGGGGCCGCAACTCTTGTCTTCTTGCCGACAGCTTACCCTCTGTCTCCTTGCCAGATCTTGGCAAGTTTCCAAAGAGCGCTTATAGGTGTCCGCCAACTCGATACTCAATATATTGCTCAATCAGCTCAATGGCAGCATTGTTGGCTGCGAAGATGAAAATAGTGTCAAGACAAGAAAGCGACAGAAAGCGAAACGAATAAAAAAGCAACAAAATACATAAACGTACCCACAAGTTGGTCGTGAGCCAACCTAGCTTGTTGGAGTGATCGGGGACCCTGTGGCCTATCAAGCGGCAATTGCATGCCCTTCGGGAATGCGGTAGGCAAGGATGCCACCGTTCTCGGGGATGTCGGCATACGGCGACTCATCTTCCCCGACGTCCCGGTCCCGGCGATAAATCTTGCCAGAACGACAGCCGATGGGCAAAGGAAGCCGCCATAGCTTCGCTCAGCGGCACCTCTTTTTTCTCAATCCACTCATTAAACCGAGAGAAAATACCGGGAGAAATGTTGGAGAGAAAGCTAGGCATGGTAATCAGCTCCCGGATCTTTTCACGGATGGAAGAGTAAGAGCCTGACAGCCAGGAAGCGCCGCTCACGTGTCCGGGAGCAGAGGCCGGGATAGCTCGCTCCTGGACCCCTGGAACATCCGAGGCCAGAACCCCCACCTGAGCGTCAGGGCTGTGGGCAGAAGAAGCAGGGCCCTCCACAGCCTGCCTTTTGTTGGCAGATGTGTCCGCGGCGACTTGCTCGCGAGGCCGCCTTCTGTTTCCACCACCCCTGGCAACAGGCCGGGAAGTGGAAGACCTAATCGGGACGGGCCAGCGAACTCGGCCGCCGGGAGCGGCCGCAGCCGCGTAACATTTTGGGAGGGAACGCGAATAATATTCGCCCCGCCGCGACCGCGACGAATATTTTGAGGGCCGTGACGATTCCCTCCCCGGCGGCCGTTAGTAATCCCGTGCATAGTCTCGTAGTCCTGTGGGGGAGCAGGGGGTAAGTTGGTTAACGGTTTGAGGTTCCCGTCCACCGCTAAGGACGTCGAGATCAAGAAAGTCAAAACCTGCAATTGACAAAAAGCACATTAAAAAAAAAAAAAAAAAAAAAAAAAAAAAAATCATCAGTTGGACCAGTCCGACATCAACACTCACCATTTTCATGAGTTGGACTGAGCAGCAGGGCCGACAAGGGTTTGTTCCCCAGGATATACTTGGAATGAGGAATCCAATATTTAGGCTCTTTAACCCTCGCCTCCTTCCCGTCCTCATAGGTGACTAGATAGTCCTCTGTATCGAAGTAGTCGAAAGCCTCTAACTCTTCCTCAGTTAGCGGAGTAAGGGGTAAATGCTCCATACGCGGAAGAGGCTCAGTGAAATGACGACGCACTGGATAATCCTCAGGAACTCGTAACCAAAAGAAAGCATCCTGCCAGCCCTTCAAACCAGTCATTTTTGGTCGAATGTCATCTTCTTGTCGGACGTCATTAACGACCACCAACCCGCCCGCCGGGAGGATCCATTCTTCTTCGGCCGGTGAATATGGCGGAATAAGTTCAAAGTTTGCGGAAAATCCAGAAACGCACAACCCATATGTACGCGATCAAATTTCGGACCGCCAAAGGAGTTAACCGAGCCAAGCTCACGTTGAAAGCGTTTAAGATCTTCACCAAATAAGAATCCGAGAGGGAAGCGGAGACCAAACTCGAAATGGTGAGTATATACGGCCACGTGACCGGGGAGGACACTCCGTCACAATGGCCCCCTCGGTGGAACTACCAACCGGTAACCCGACGGAAAACAATATAAATCCCGTGCAACTCTAGGGTAACCCTGATCAATGGCGTCCTGACGCCAAGGCAAATCAATCTCAACGCTGATAGGACCGGCACTGAAATCATCCGGCAGCCATAAAGCCTCAGAACCAGGTCCGGTCTCAATATCCTCCATCGGATTCGAACCAGTCGACCCTTAATTCGGCAAAGACGGGAAGATTCCCCGACCGCGTGAGCGAATAAAGGTACGTAAACGTCAATGTTTGCGTTCGGCGAGTCAACCGCATCCCCGGTAACGCGAACCGCAGGATTAACGGTAGCGCGACGATGATAAACGGTCTCTTGGCGAATCATAACGGTAGCAATGGAATCACTTCGTCGTCACCTAAATCAATAATATGAGGGTTAGGGGCCGCAGATCGTCAGAACGATCAAAAAAAGTCGGTCGTTACCTCCACCCCAAAGATCCGCTAAGCTATCCAGCCAAGCATGCTCTCTAAGTGGTACTACATCAAGGCCAGGAGCGGCATCAGCCGGAGGATGCCTAACGGATCGTCTAGCGAGAATTTGATGCCTAAGCTCCCTAAGAGTTTGCTCAGGTCACCACTCGGCTAGCGGATAGATATCTCCCCGGTCGACTATGCTCCTCGGGGGTAGCGGGGTCGTTAAGGAACTTGGATCTCATCTCTTTTTCTCTTTTTTGTTAAGGGAATGTCCGACAACAACCTAGTTCTTCCCACATGGTTAGAGTGGAAGAAGGCTCGCTATCGGCCAGGGGAGAGGAAGGCTCACTTTCGGTCATAAATGCATCACTAGGGGTATTCTGGCTATCAGACTGGTCCGACATGATAAAAATATAAAAAGAAACTTTAAGCTTGGAAAAGAAATGGAGAAATACCTGGAGAAGTAAAATCGCCAGGGAGAGATGAAGGCGAGGGCAAAAGGTCGCCAGGAAAAAGGCGAACAAGAATTCCAAGGAATGAATTAGCGTGAAAAAGCCCGAGCCTGAGCGAAAAGACCACCGGAAATGAAGAACTGCCACCGGCGAAACTCAAACTTAAAATCTCAGAAAAAACCCAGAAAAACTTCTTCAAAGGAATGGCGAAATTCTTGTACTCGTAAAAACCTAGGAAAGAAAAAACTAAGAAATTTGACAACTTTTCGAGGTAATTTGAGCACAGGAAAGGGGGTATCTAAGCAACTCGAGCTTCGGGTATGGAGGTTTCGTCAGAAGGAAAATGGAAAAGGAGAGAGAAAGCTTTGAGAATAAAGGTGAAGAAATCCAAAAAGGACAACTACTTCAATATAAGGCATGAATGAACGGCTGAGACTGAAAGACCTCTCAACTCCCTCTCCAGATTCATGCCAAGTGTCACAACATGGTAAACCCTAACAAAGTAATGGGCGGGATTTTCGGAGGAGTAATCATTAACTTTTCAAACTCTTTCAACTCCCTACGACAACACGTGGCACCCAACGAATGAACTTCCCCAAAAAAGTAGAGCACGGCAACAATGATTCGCGTCTATTGACAACATCCTTAGCGGTCAAGACCCCAAAAGATGCTGGGGGGGCTAGTTGTATGGGTATAACCCCAAGTATGTTGGCGGACCCCAGTAGTGGATCCGCGAACACTTTACCGGGCGCCAAATACTTTATGTCGCCCGCAGCTCTATCAAGTCAGTACATCAACATGGTCCGACAACATTGGCGGTCGCCTAACAAGACAAAATAAGGGAATCTTCCCAACTGTCAAAAGCATCGCAGCCGTACACGTGTAAAAGGATTACGCACCCTGTCTGGTGAATAGTACTTCTATAAATAGCCAAATAGTACTATTCTGCAGGGACATTCTCTCACACTCATAATTCTTATCTCTCTCTCTCTACTTTCTCTCTCTAAACCCTATTTGGGCACGTGCTGACTTGAGCGTCGGAGGGGGTTTCCTCGCATCCCCCCCGAGGGTAGTTCACGTTTGCTTCTTGTGCAGCTATTCACTAGCGGAGCTTACCCAAATCTTTGGCGGACTTCTCTCAAGACCGCCAACCGTTTCAACACCGAAACACAGTTGTTTCGTGAAGAGCAAGTAAAGATACAAGAGCTTAAACATAACACTAAACAAGAAACCACATAATTTAGACCGTATTCGAACTACGTACCAGATGTCCAGATTGTATGGACTGTGGAGTATGGACGTGCCAACTGCCAAGCAACTAGACTTGATATTTCATGCTCTTATCCTCAATTTTAATTGGATATGAATTTGGCATTTATTATAGTGGGTTAAGGACGTCAAAGCTAAGCTTGGTGTATCCAAGTGGATGAGCATAATTATTACTTCATCCATTTTGTTAAACCCCATGTACGTTGTGTATATGTGAGTTGTCCCACATTGGAGAAAGAGGAGAGAAAGTACCACAATAAAAGCTAGATGATCTACTCCTGCTATTGCCAATTGGTTTTAGTAAGGAACCTCATTTGAGCTTGTATGTGGACCGAACTCTCCTCCGCCATATTGGGTTGCCCAAGCCCATTTTCAGTAATATCATTGGAGAAAGAGGAGTAAAGTACCACTCTATAAGCTAGAGGATCTACTCCTACTATTGCCGATTGGTTTTAAGGAAACAAAAAAGTTGTGGTCCCCTATTGCTTTTCGATGGCATATTTGTAATAAAAGTGAACTTTTTTTTTACCATTTAGAGCTTGATTGCACTTATTGTGACTATTCCAAATAAGAGAAGTGTTTCACTTATTGAGAAACGGAAGTAGTATTATTTTAAAAAAAAAATTAAATAAAATTAGGGTTTAGGGAAATGTTTTCTCATGATTGTTGATATAGGGGGCAAATGAGTCTATTTGGGTTATGTCATACAGATCGGGCCATATCCGGGTTAGAACCTGAACTGGTCCGCTAGGGTTTGGGTGCGTCTCAACTCTCAAGTCCATGAAATTTCGGGCCAGGGTGGGTACGTTTTTGCTAACTCATGTTGATATCGGCAGGTCGGAGATGACTTTTGGTTTGAATTAGAAGTTTTGTATTTCTTTCTATTTGGTTGTTGAACTTTTAATTGCCAAAAAGTTTAAGTTCGAATGTAGTGACAAATATTGCATTTCACTATTATTTTTAAGTTTGAAAAGATATTCACTATAAGTTCGAGTTAGTTTTTGGTGGCCAAGTTCAGATCATTACTGTTCAGTCTGTCTCGAACTAGGTAGAATTGGGTCTGGTCATATTCGAGTATATATCTCCGAGTATGGGTCGTGTAAGGTCTAGCTAATTTCGGGTCGGGTTTGAGTCTCTACTATTCTGGCCAATTTCTAGTTGATGTAGTTCGCTTGGCGTTATCTTTGGTTACATGTCGTATTCGGGCCTGTGGTTAGTTTTGAGTCGTTTCAGGTACTTTTTGGGTTTCGATACTACTTCGGGTGAAACTAAATCTCGAGTCGAATAATTAGGTACGAGTCAGTTTTGTCAGCTCTAATTGTTGCTTGTTCTAATCTAAGAAAATTTAAGATCTAAGAGTTCTTATTAAAAGAAGTATTACATGAAATATATGTCAAAACAAATCAACCTCCATTTTATTCCAATAAGCACCTTAACCAAGGTGCTTTCTAACACGTCTTTTGCTCATTATATCTCTAACTCGATCATCACAAAGATTGTCAAATGAGTAAAAAAAGAGCAAAAAAAAATGTTCAAAAGCACCTTGCTTTATGTACTCTTAGGTAAGGGTGCTTAGAAAAATCGAACCCTACTCTTGAGATCGGCATCTAGAAATTAATATCAAAAGCTTAAAGATTTAGTTCAAAGAATTTTGTTTTCCCATTGATCACAAATCCAAAGTGACCTATTATCTAGAGATGGAGTGAGTATTCATACTCACAGATTTTCAAAAATTCTAGAAAAAGCAAATCCTAGAGCATCTCTCTCTAACTTTTAGAGCAAGTCTTTTTTGCTATTACTTTTATACTTCTTCAACCTGTTCAACCAAAAACTTTTCTCTACCCCTCCAACTCAAATACTTTTCACTCATCTTTTCTCTTCTCTGAAAACCTTAAATCAAGATGAATTACCCCTACCCGGATTATGACGATGCTTTTAGTGGTCCCCTAAAAAAGGGCCAAAAATAAACTCGGAATTTGGAGACATGATGCCATCGGATGTGATCTTCCCAATGGCGGTGATGGGCAAATTCAAAGATTCGAGAAACTTTGCTAAGGAACAAATTCAAGAATGGGTATCTAACTGTTGGATATCCCATAATGAGATAAAAGTAGTTTAAGTTGGAAAAACATTCTTTTTCTACTGCTCAAATCTGGATGATCGAGACAATTTGTTAGCAAAACGAACTGCATGTTTCCAAGGTGCTCTTCTAATCCTTAAATGTTGGTTTCCAAGCGCTGCAATCAGAAATTTTGATTTTTCCATTACCCCTATATGGATTAGGGTAGAAGGTATTCCTCTTACTGCTAATTATCCGCATGTAGCTAGGAGAGCTTTAGAGAAATTAGGAAATGTTATATCCTTTGATGTTGCCTCTCTAGAAGTAGGACCAAAAGAGGAGAGCAAGAGTGCAAATTGAGCTTGATAAACCCTTAGTGCCAGGTTTTTTTTATGAGTATAGTGAAGGATTGTTTCAATGGGTAGATTTTCGTTATGAAGGAGTTTTCACTTTCTGTAAGCAATGTGGAAAAATAGGCCATAAGGTTAATAAGTGCAAGATGTCCCTTGATGATGCCCAGAGACAATTTGGGAAAAGAATGCGGGAAATTTGTATCAGGCATGAAAATATTATGATTCATCATCCCCTCGTAGCATGCTACTCAAACAAAATTATTGGGCTTAGAAGAATTGAGGTCCTCAGAACCTCGAGGTTTGACCTTCTGGAAATAACCTCAGATGCAATTCCTTTTGAATCTCACTTCTCAGATTCCTCGTCACAATCTTCCCCTGCTCTATCAGAGTTTATTTATAGAATGTTGACCCATCTGAACTTGAACTATCACTTTCCATTGCTACCTTTCTTGACAAATTCCAAAACTCAGATTTTATTCCCTCCAAAAATGGCTTTTTTTCTTGATGAGTCGAATAAGTACGATTTTGGAAATGAAGCTTTATGGATAACTATCCAGGCTTCGGATAGAATCACTTTCCCAACTAACCCATTAAGTGATCCCTTCATCCCTACCCAATTTCGTCCAATAACTAGCAGCCCAATTTCCCAAAGTCCAAGTCCTATAGAAAGTATCTCCAACCTCCTCACAAACATCTTACCAAGCCCAAGTCCAATTGTGTCTTCTGATTCCCCAAGTGAAGAGTCTGATGACTCTTTTACTTTTTAAAGCCCTCTCTCCATTATCTGAATTGAAAGTAAGCCCAATGATGCGATTATCTCGTCTGGCCCAAAATCTTGTCTCAATCTTTCCTGTGAAGTAAAAGCCAACAGATTCCGTAGGCCTATTATTAAAGTTTGGCCCAAGGACTTAGCTCCAAAAAATGACCATCCTTTTGCTTGTGATCCAATGAACCAAAATTCTTGTCTGTCTGGTGAAAGCTCGGGGGTCAAAGAACTCTTTTATTCGGCTGGGTCTGAACTGAGTTCGCTTGATTTTGATAAGATGGACATTGATAGCCCAAATGATTGCTCAAAGCTGGGGCTAAAAAAAAGATCCAAAAAGAAGCATGGTTCTCAAATTAAGAAATAAAGGGAAGCAAGAGACAAGCAGATCAGGAAGTTAAGGAAGAAAGGGTGTTGGGGGGCAAACATGTGGGGAAACTTTGGAGGGAATAAGAAGAGAGAGACTGAGATGACAATAGGAAATGTAAACTGCATAGATGGTGAGGATGAAATGTGGATTCCAATCAAGAAGAGAAGCAAGCTACAAAGAAACTACAAAGGAAAATAAGTCATGAAGTATGGCCTGAGTGAAGGTGACACAGTTGGAACAAGCACAGAGGAAGCTGAAATCATGAAAGGGAAGGTGGCTGGCCTGAAACAGCCACCAATGAAGATATGAGAGCATGTGCCTGGAATTGTCGGGGTCTTAAATCTGTCAACTCCCTGGCTATTCCTTATCTATCATGGATAGTTGGCAGTCAAGCTTTGGATTTACTTTTTATTTCAGAAACAAAATGTCTTGTAGTAGATGTAGAATCTTGTTTAGCTAAACTTGGATTCACGGGTTGGGTAGGGCATGATGCTTTAGGCCTTTCGGGTGGGCTAATTTTTTCTTTGGTCTAGTAGAATTGAAGTATTGATCCTCTTTGTAGCCCAAAACTATATATGTTGTAATGTCAAGGATGAAAGTAATGTTTCTTATTATGTGTCTTATGTTTATGGAGCCCTTGTGATTGATGATATAAAACAGGTTTGGGATACATTACGTGCTTTTATTTGGACACACACAGGTCACTATTTACTCATGGGTGATTATAATCAAGTAGAATGTAGTTCACAAAAAATGGGGGGAAACACATAATTCAAGGGTGGAAAATATTTAGTGAGTGGAAAAGTGATAGTGACTTGTTAGACATTACGTTTCATGGTGTTCCTTTTACTTGGACAAACAATCAAAAAGATGACCAGGCCATTTTTGAGAGGCTAGATAGAGGTTACTGCAATGACTCTTAGAAAACCTTATTTCCTAATGCCCAAATAACAAATTTCCCTATCTTTCTCTCGGATCATGGTCCGATTATTCTTGATTGTAACCCAGAAAAAATAAAGAGAGCTAGACCTTACAAAATTGAAGCATGGTGTCTAAAGTATGATGATATTGTCAATAATCTCAAATGCTCATGGAATAACAATGAGAAACATGGATCGGCTCTTTTTGTTATTCAAAGGAAGTTGGAAGTGGCAAGATACAAATGCAAAAGATGGTGCCTTGAGTTTAAAAAGAAGCATAAAGTTCAATGGGACGAGATTAACAGTGATTTAACCAAGCACCAACAAAATTTGGGTGGTAAAGAGAGCAAAGACTTGGAGGAAAAAGCAAGAAAAGAAGCTCGCTTTGCTACTGATATCAAGCTTGAATACTGCAAACAAAGTGCGAAGTCTAATTGGCATGAACTGGGTGATCAACCTACGTCCTATTTCTACAAAAGTGTCAAATCACGACAAGGACGTAATGAGATAAAAGCTATAAAAAATTGCAACGGGGAATGGACTAACTCCTAGGATGAAATCAAATTGGAATTTGTAAACTACTTTACAAAACTCTTTGAAGTGAGTCCCTTGGAAAATAGCCAAATAGAAGAATTGGATGATTGGTTGGAGCCTATGAGTTGCCTTTCAGAGGATCATGTATCACAACTCACTCGGCCGTTCAATATGGAGGATGTTGAAGATGCTATGAGAAGTATGAAGCCTCTTAAATCACCTGGTCCCGATGGAATTCCTCCTATCTTCATGCAAGCTCAGTGGGATGTATGTGGAGAGGAAATGGGAAAAGCAGTGCAGGAGTTTCTTTCGGGTGGCTACTTGTTAAGAGAAACAAACCAAACTCATATTGTGTTAATACCAAAAATTGATCGTCCAGAACAAGTAAGTCAATTCCGCCCTATTAGTCTTTGCAACACTACGTATAAAATTATTTCAAAATATTTAGTACGTAGATTGCAACCTATCATGAATGACTTAATCGGGGATTTTCAAAGTGCTTTTGTCCCGGGGAGCTCCATAAATGACAATTGCATTATAGCCCATGAAATGCTAAATTATGTGAAAAAGAAGAAGAAAGGCTCAGATTTCTCCCTAATTCTTAATCTAGACCTTAATAAGGCCTATGACAGAGTAAATTGGGGGTTTGTGGAAAAAGTTCTTCAGAGAATAGGTTTGCCCCCTCTTTGGATTCACTTAATTATGCAATGCATCTCGACTGTTACCTACTCAGTGCTGGTAAATGGGGAGCCTTCAGGGAAAATTAAACCTTCAGCAGGATTGAGGCAAGGTGACCCTCTGTCTCCGTATGTTTTCATCTTGTGTATGGAGACTTTGTCTAAACAACTAAGTAGACGGCAGGAGTTGGGTTTGATCAAAGGCTTGAAACTAGCGCAAAGAGCTCCTTCGATTTCGCATCTATTTTTTGCTGATGATGCGCTTTTTTTCCTCAAAGGAACAATTGATAACTGTTGGAACATCAATAAAATGTTGAGAAAATTTTGTGAACTGTCGGGGAGATGGTAAATCAGCAGAATTCGTATGCAGTTTTCAGCAAAAATATTCCTAGAAAATTCATAAGACTTTTGAACAAAGGTCTTAAAGTCGAGGCAAAGGAAAAACTAGGCAAGTATCTAGGATGCCCCATGGATATTTTCCAAGAATTTCATCAAAAGGTAGATGCGACTATAGCTTCATGGAAATTTTCTCATCTGAACCTAGCGAGAAAACTGATTCTTATTAATAGTATTCTTGTGGCTTACTCTTCCCATATGATGGCTACTTACATGTTTCCCAAGAAGATTCTAAAGCAAATAACTTCATCTTTACTGAGATTTTGGTGGAAATCAAGCAAAGATAAGAAGCCTATTTATTGGAGGAAAAGAGAGAATCTAGAGAAACACAAACATGATGGTGGTTTGGGCCTGAAAAGTCTAGTCACTATGAACCAAGCTACTCTATTCAAGCAAGCTTGGAGAATCCAGAACAATGAGCAATTGTTGGTAAGCAAAATCTTCAAGGCTAAGTAATCATCAGCTTGGTTTGCTAATAGTTTAAAAGGGTCCATTCCTCATAGCTGCTCTTGGAGAGGGAGGAGTTTGATGCGTAGTGTTTATGACATGGCTCATGGAGTGGGAGTTAGAATTGGAAATGGTAAAAACACATATATCAAGTCAGCAATATGGGTGGGATCAAGTTTGTTACATTTTAACCAAGATAACACGAGAAATGATGCAGTGGAGCCTAAAAGGGTTGTGGATTTCATCAACGAGGAAAAAATGTGGGATGTTGGCAAATTACAACAGTGGTTTAGTGAAGAGTCGTAAGCTTTAATTCAAACCATCCATATTCCACATGAAGAGACTGAGGATAGTTATTACTGGAGATTCACAAAAAATGGTGACTACAAGATAGGATCAGGCTACTGGCTGCTGAAAAATGGCGACAATCCTCAGGTAAACATTTCTTTATTCTGGAAGAAATTATGGAAACAAAAAATTTGGCCAAAATGGAAATTTTTCTATTGGAAGCTATTTAATGGAGCTCTTGCTACCAGAGTAAACCTTAGGAGAAGGTAAATCCTAAGCGAGATTCTTTGCCCACTTTGTGGAAAATATGAAGAATCTAATACTCACTTATTTAAAGATTGTGAAATTTCAATGAGAATTTGGAAATCGTCAAACTTAGGAATCCGAGCTTAGATTCCTACCAAGTGCCCAATTAAGGTATGGACAAAAAATTGGATTTGGTTCTTAATGAATAAGGAAAAAGAGAGAGAGTCTCAAGTGTTTGATTTTATAAACATTCTTTGGAGTATTTGATTAATTCGAAACAAATGTGCTTTTAAAGCCTCTCATGCTTTAAGACCAAGTGAGATTATGAGTTGTTCTCGTCATTGGAAACAAAGATGGTTGGAAAACAATCACTTACCTGAAGTGAAAAATGAGGGGAAATTGGTGGGAATGAGAAAAAAGGACTCCATCAAAGGAGCTGCCTCCTGGAGTCGAAACTGCCATCAAGAGGAAATAAGTTACAAACTTATTGTAGATGGAGCTTGGAAATTTTGAAAGGAGCAAGGGGGAAAGATAAAAGCAGGATATGGGTGGGTTATTATGGATAAGAGTAGTGTTATAGATCAAGGAAAAAAATCCATCCATGCGTCATCGCGAAGGCAAGCGAAGGGTATGCTCTCTTGTTCGGTATTAAGGCGGCTTTACAAGATCGGATAAGGGACATAGAAGTATGGTTAGACTCGGAGGAAATTCTGAAAGGAATCCAAAATATTAACTCAACTGCATGGGATCTAAAATCTATCATTACTCATTAGTGATATCCTTTTATTTTTAGCTTTTTTCAATTCAGTTAAAGTTATTAATGTGCCTAGAGTAAAGGTGAAATATGCACATAATCTTGCTATAGCAGCAAGGAATAGGCATGTGTAGCCTGTTTTGTTTGTATTTTGAGCTGTCAAAAAAAAAAAAACTAGTTTTTGGGCTTGATCATGCGATATCCCAATTTGTTGCTTAAAAAATTGTTGATGGTCTCATGGGTAAAATTAAAAAAAGAACTTCTGATGTCTAAGTGCTTATTTTTTAGTTCAATTATTATATTAGTTTTTTAAGAATGGAAATTTATGATTTTAGTCACTGGCGGATCCAGAAATTGAACCACGTGGGTTCGAACTTCTTCAAACATAAAGCCAAAATTATTCGCGTGCAACGAAAATTTAATATTAATATTCATATTTAAAGGCGTTAAAAAGATTTATACTCGTTGATAGTATTTAGAGTTGACAAATTTTTTCAGTTTTAATTTTTCAATGAGATAAACAAATATGTATAACAACTCTTATTTCTATTATTAAGTATGAACACTTAATGTGTAGTAAACTAGTAATAAAACACAAAGGGGGCATCAAAAAAAATGAAAAAACAAAGGATGAGAAAAAAAGAAAAAAGGAGAAGGAAAAAAAAACTAAAAATACAAATCATGCATTGCTGCGATTAGTTCCCACGACCAAAGATCACAACAGCACCCGAGATTAAGCGCGGACCATACCACTGAGCTACAAGCGTATATTATGACGTATTGTTTAACTTCTTGCTATATAACCACTCTATTTTCCTGTAAAATACAGGCTTTTTTTTCTGCGGATCCGCGTGGGTTCAGTTGACCCAGTGAACCCACGCTGGATCCGCCCCTGATTTTAGTATATTAATGGATAACTCTCTAATATCAGGGGAAAGAGAGAGTAGTAAAAGGAAGAAGAAAGAGAATGAAAGGGGGGAATAAAGGGAATGGGAGGGATGGTATGGGGTATAGATAAATGTTGTATTTAGGGAGATACTAGTAAGTAACGTATTGGAACCAAAAACACCTGCGGGTTGAGGTCTAGACAGAGTCCTTCGCCTTACCATTAAATAAAAGGTAAAGTATTGGAAAGGATTTAATCGTTCACTAAGTTTAATTTATTGTGTACCAAACTATTTGATGTACACAACTATTGTACAGTACTACATAATTTTTTTAGAATTTTAAAACCAAAAACTGGAAAATAATAGAATAATGGAACGGGTCCTTCGTTTATAAATTATTTCTCATATTAATTGCAATATTTTCTTAACTGGTAATATCTTCTATCTATCTATCTCCTATCACATGTGTCATACTTTTAATCTATCTCTATCTTTCTCCTCTTTACATAAACTAGTTTTGAAGCCCGTGCGTTGCACGGGTTGTTGTTTATATTTTTTTTGCTAATTTTTTGTTAACATTGTTGATTTTGTGTTGCTATGAAATTAGATTTTTCAACACCATTTTATTTACATACTTTCTCCGTTCTTTTTCTATTGCAATAATCATTGGGTAGTTTCATCTATTAGGACCACTCCACTTTTCGTAAAAAAAGCAACTATATTTGACAATATTGCCATTTTATGTTAATAAAACCATAATTAATTACTCAAATTACCTCATAAAGTTGCGTTTACTTTATTAAGGATTTACTTATCCGATCCCCTTTTGTTAATTAAAGGGGTACCTCTATGCTAAACTACCCATTTTTTTCATTTCCTTAAAAACCATGCTAAACCCCATTGTTGCAGTAGAAAAATAACGAAGAAAGTATTTGTTATTATACTCTAATTTCTAAATCTTTCTCGCGATATATAAATTATATATTTTTTAATATTCAACTGAATATTGTAGCCAAGTCTATTATCAAAAGGTATCCCTATAATTGGTATGACTAACAATAGCTAACACAATTATAACATGAAAAATACCCAAATGATACTTGACGAAAGTAGAGGGTGCTTATTTAATAGATGCAGGACAAAAGAGAAAAACATGAGTGTCAATCACAACTTTAACTTTTAATGGCACATAAACACTATAAAATATGACCATAATGATGGTATCATGAATAAAATTAATTAAATATAAAACTAATCTCTATTAATAATTGAAAATACAAATTAAGAGAAAAAAAATACCTCTTCATCCATCATGATCATATCAAACTTTCTCCTTTTTTATGATCCGTGACCTCAAATAGTCTAGTAACGTGGACCTTGATTTCCTTATTAGTTTTAGTAGAATTAAGTTTATGAAGAAAATAATAAGATCTGACATATAGATATATGGAAAAGACAAACATAAATTATTATGTATACGATAAATATTATAGGAATAAAATAATTAGACAATTACATAATATCTTTGCAATGTTGTTGACAAATTTTTATTTGATTCATCATGTAATGCCACCATGGTATGTTACAGGTTCAAAATTATAGATTTATATTTTTTATCTTTATACAACTCGATTTTTAAAAGTATGATCTTGAAAGATATAATTGATATTATCACATATAATACGCTATTTTTATACGTATTTAAAAATAAATAATAAATAATATCATATTGTTCATCTAAATAAATAAATTTTCATCAGTTTTAAAACTATATTGTATATGGAACTTATTTCGAAGCATATTTCGAGCACTCTCCAATGGTAAAAAAAAAAGTATAATATTGCGAATTTATAGTAAAAGTTATATTCAATTTACATATTATAATAATTTAGCTTGTTTATCTAAAATCAGACTGTAATCTTCACTTATCCAAAATACCTTATATGTATTTTTATATATATGTTGGACAGTATTTTTTTTTTAAAAAAAAAAAATTAAAAAGAATGAGATGCCATATGGAGCTCTCTATAATATTCAGATTTCTAAGGTTATTTTTTAAAATCAAACTCTAATTTTTTCATCATCCAAAATTCTAATATGTATGTAACTTTATCGCCATAGATTTTAGTTTTTGTTGTAAAAATAAAGTTTCGTTAATAAATTTTGTTTCAATACTAAATTGTTTTGGTTCATTTGAGTAAAGTTGAGGTTTTGAAAGATAATATATTTAATCTTGTAAATCATACCTATTAGGTAGCAAAAGTTATATTCAATTTACATGATATAATAATTTAGGTTGTTTATTTAAAACGAAACTCTAATTACTCCCTATCCAAAACTCCTTTTATGTATTTAAATATATTTAGAACTCTATTTTCTAAAATATTTAAAATAAAAATTAATGACATGGCAATCCTGCGTGCCACTCTCTATTTCATAAGTTGTAGAACTATATTGTAAATGGATCTTATTTCGAAGCATATTTCAAGCACTATCCAATGGTAAAAAAATTACAATATTCCGAATTACGTAGCAAAAGTTATACATAATTTACATAACATAATAATTTAGGTTGTTCATTCAAAATCATTAGGTAGCAAAAGTTGTAACTCCCCAGAATTTCAAAGCGGAAAAGAAAGAAATAATAATAGTATTAATAGGACGATGACGGAAACATCGTATTCTGGGAATGCCACTACTAATACAAAGGTATTTAAATAACTATGTGAAGAGACCAACTTAAATAAATAATATAAATAAATAACTAATTCAGAGTATTCCAAATGAAAAAAAAATCTAACTAGAAGTCTAGGCCTAAAACAACTATCATTTCAATGCTCACAACTCAACCCGAACCCAAAACCAAAGAAGATTCCCATCAACATAACCTGCAAAATATATAACAACAATCCACAATCGGTGGGGAGTAACTAGCAGCTTCTCCTTAACAAAAGAAATCAAAGCATGATTCGGACATAGATTAATAAGAAAGGAAATAATAAAGTCAAGTCAACTACAATATGCATCCACTTTCATATAACTCACAAATAACGCAAATGAATAATAAATAGCAAGTGAGTTGGATAAAAGTAAATAAATCATCTCAAGAGTACTTTTATAAAAATAAAAAGTATAGGTAAAACAAGTTATTGAGTCAGATTCCGAACGCCAGTGAATCGCAATTCACTTCCTAAGGTTTGTCAGATCGCAATCTCCAGGTCAGTCTATGGGCTTACGTTCCCCACTATCTGTGTCTAAGAATGGCCAAACTCCCGATGCAGGGTAGAACACGCAGAACTCCCCGACCTCTCCGACGACAACAATTAACCTGTGTGTACCCCTAGTTCGCAAAACCAGGTGGTTGGCATGTTCTTCACCTGGGACTACATCTATCCCACCGGATATTCTTATCTCAAAATAAAATCATAAATATCATCAAAGTATCATTCATCTCAAAAACATTCGTCAAAAGGGATGCCACCCGGCCTTATACCTATAATTCATCAAAAATACTTCTTCAAAAATCCTCAAAGTAGTAACTTACAACAAATGTCTCCAATAATAAACACCTTGAACATCTCTAAGCATCAACAATGATATTAAATTAGTTTTTACCGCACTAACAGTTCAATAAAAAATGCATCACCAATTAACTCCAAGGCTTATTAAATAAATAAATAGTACATAATTAATCATTTTTACATAAATCAAACATAAACATAATGATACCCAATAATTCTTACTGCAACCTACTGAACATCAGAAACCAAGAACATAATAGATTACAAATTATATCTGATTAACAAGCTCTCAAATAATTTAAAAGAGTATCCTCAATTTCACAATAAAAACTCAATAATAATTATTAAACTAATAAGTTCGATTAGTAAAATCACGCAAAAATTATCAAACGACCCTAATGGCTCTACTGGCATGGTAAAATATTTATTTATAATTTTCGGACTCTAAAAGTATTTTTAAACGTTAATTTACAGATTACTCAATAAAGCCAATATAATAATTAAAAATTAAAATAAACGCCCAAAAATTACCAAAAATTTACATAACATGAATAAACTCACGGAAATACGTAATATACAAATAAATTAATTTTTCGGCCTCCAGGAATAATTTTCATGATTTATATACTGACAGAAATGATAATGCAAAAACAGATATATCAATTAAATAAATAGGTAAAAAGTAGGCAAAAATTGTTCTAAGGCATGGAATACATACTACACATATAACATGATCCACGAAAAATAATTTCAGAAATTTTAACATTCGTTTAATAATTATCATGCAAATAAGCCAAAAACGCACAAAACACCAATTAAATCAAATAAATACTAAAAATAAAAAGAAAATTATTTTTCTATATACAATATTCACACAGCATGCATCAAGTATATTCATGTCAAATTTCGTCAATAATTTCATTTAAAAAGTATTTTAAATAATTTCCTAGCGTAATAATCTAATACCGAATAATACTCTAATCACTATGGTTCTAAGATAACTACTAGTTACCTGGAACGTCGGGAGGAGAGCTGAGTCTAAAGAGATAGTTAAGAGTTACGCATACAATCCAATTCCTCTTCTAACCCCAAAGTACAACGAACGAGAATTGTAGCAACAAGTCACTAGGCATTTTCTTCTTGAATGTTGAACACTCATGTTTCGCACTGCTCTGTTTCGACCATGATTACCGGTGATTAAAAGCTCAGATTCTAAATCGCTCCGGTCAAAGTTAATAACAAGATGTTGTAAACGTTATGTCCAAATTTGAAGACGATCCAACGGTTAGATCTCAGGCTACAGTTATTTTCGTGAAGGTGTGACAGGAAAAACCGGGTTGAACCTTTCTATTCTTTTCCTCTTCCTTTTCTCTCTTTCTTTTCTTGAAAACGGTGAGGGTTAAATGAGAATGATGCTGAACTTCTTTTAATAAAAATCAGAATTTTATGGCAAGGAAAAATGAAGGGTTTAGGAGAAATGATTAGGGGGGTTATGGGGTTACAAACTACCAAGAGTCATCAATTAAAAGAAATGAAATAAAAGAAGAGAAACTTCTTCCTTCTCCCTCCCCATAGCCGGCTGTCCAAGCCCAAGTACACCAAGATGATTTCGGCCCAAGTCATCAAAGGTCCACGCATCAAAAGTCCGTCACGCGACATATTGATAAATTCCGAAATCGCGCCTAAACTTTGAAAATACTTAATAATGGAAATAATTCTAATAAATTATATTATAAATATAAATATAATCCACACATTAACACACCATATAATAAAATAATAATTCGGCTCCCAAAGTATAAAGAATAAAAAATCATTAATCTAGAGAAAATAATAGTTTTAGGGAAAACTTTTGCGGAAAAACTAAGAGCAAAATTATGGGTTGTACAAAAGTTATACACAATTTACATAATATAATAATTTAGGTTGTTTATTCAAAACAAAACTCTAATTTCCGCTTATCCAAGACTCCTCATATGTATTTAAATCTATGTAGAACTCAATTTTTTTTTTAAAAATAAAAATTGATGAGATGACAATCCTACGCGGCGCTCTATATTTCATAAGTTGTAGAACTATATTGTAAATGGATCTTATTTCGAAGCATATTTCAAGCACTATCCAATGGTACAAAAATTATAATATTCCAGATTACGTAGCAAAAGTTATACACAATTTACATAATATAATAATTTAGGTTGTTCATTCAAAATCAAACTCTAATTTTCGCTTATCCAAAACTCTTTATATGTATTTAAATCACGTAGTAACTCTATTTTGTAAAAGATAAAAATAAAATTTGATGACGGTAATCCTACGCGCGTGGCGCCCCTGACGACTGAAATCACGGAGGGTTTTCTACCTCTCTGAAAAATTCGTCATATATATATATATATATATATATATATATATATATTGATTTCTTAAAAAATGAGTCAATGGGATATGTCAATGTCGCAATTATTATATAACGGTCCACGGACACGGTGAAACGAGGGCGTATGAGTTATGACGCAGATTAAGCGTTATGGCTAACCAATCAAAGGAAAAATGGAGAATTCTACACTAGTTGCTGCCTTGTTGGTTGTTGTCTTGTTGGTTAGTTGTTGGTTCTCCTCCGAGAAGAAAGGGAGAGAGATTAAGATTTCGCATTCGTATATATCTTTGTCCAACTTCTTCTCTCGCCATTAAAATCACAGCAAATTTGCTGGGTAAGCTCATATTTCCCATCACCCCTTTATTGTTTCCTCTCTACTTTTTTTAAAATATATTTATCTTGCTATCTAATAAATCAATTAAGCGTCTTTCTAATCATACCATCTTTCCAATCTTTCTTTCATTAATCGGAATTCTAATATATATTTTACCCTTTGCTCTTATTATGATTGCCATAAAATCAATACGTGTTTCTGTAGCTCCTTCAAATTAATTAGATCTGTTTCTTATGGTTCTATTTTGCAATAATAATTGCTACTTAAACATGTATTAGTGATGTGATATCAACTCACCTATATTAAGGTGAAACCCTAGTTTTATAACCATGATCCTATTCGAATTTAGCGATTTTTTTTCAATTGATGGAAGTATACTGCAAATTCAAAAAGGTGGTGTGGATTTGTAATTGGCAGCAGTTCAATGCGTGCTATTTATAATAGAGATGGTTTCACTGTAGTATTCTGGATTGTTTCATTATCTGGTTTTGTTATGTATAAGGAAGTGATGTGATTGTTGAAGTTCTATGTTGTACTACAAGGGTCATAAAATGTATTTACTTGTGAAATTGTAGATCTAATCTCCAGAAGATAGAGTTCCGTGCTCGAGTTTACAGCTTTGCTTGATCATTTACGCTTATTAGACTATTGGGTTTTGCAAGATTTAAGTTATAGACTATTTTACTACTCTTTGATTTAAGCTTAACTAATCTTTGATTTCAAATCTAGTAGGGGGTTTTTAATTAACCTTATACTATGCACAAAATTTATGTGGCCTTACAGATTTCCTTATTCTTGTTCGTTTGTCTTTCAGATACAGCTTACTGGAAACAAATGTGTAAAGCATCTGGATTAAAAGATTGGATTTTAATGCATTTATGAGGTCAGTATGTGATGAGCTCTTATTAGTTTGCAAGTATATGTGAATAAATTCTAGTGGTCTTTCTTTGAAAGTTTGATACTCCAAAAGTAGTCCTTTTTAGGTACTGTTAACACTACCGGAAGTTGTTCCAGTACTTAAAAGTGTTAACTACATAACTATGTAGTATGTGACATAGGTACTTAGAAGGTGAATGAAAGAGTCCATAGCATGTAGGTTTCTAGGTTGTGTCTTGTTATGCTTAAACATCAGTGTGAACTCTATTTTACTAATCAGCTAACTTTCATTGACTAGAATGTGGAGTTTCCCAAATACTATTCCAAATCTTCGTCTCCGCAAGGTTTCTACTGAGCCAAATTTGTGTTGCACTGACTTGTCGGATGAAGACACTGGATCAAGTTGTAGCAGAGAGGAAGGTCTAGAATGCCCAATCTGCTGGGAGTCCTTCAATATTGTTGAGAATGTGCCTTATGTCTTATGGTGTGGCCACACTCTCTGCAAGAATTGTGTTCTTGGGCTTCAATGGGCTGTTCTGACTTTGCCTGCCCAGAAGATAAGGCTTCCATTTTTCGTTTCCTGCCCATGGTGCAACTTGTTATCGTTCAGATGGGTTTATAGAGGAATTCTTAAATATCCGCGGAAAAACTACTTTATCCTTTGGATGGTTGAGAGCTTGAATGGAGAACGAGAGAAGTCCTCTTCTTCAGTACGTGATGATCGTCAACCAGCTTTTTCTCCAAGAGTAAGCTCACGTATCGGTTGTTCTGGAAACAATCACAGTCCTAGGAGGGCTCACCACACTCGAGGTTGGTCAGGGAGCAACCCTGATGATAGTCGTGTTGCCGGTTATATCAATGTGGAAAGGCCTCAATTCTCACTTCATAAGTCCCTTGATTACTTCATTCATGTTGCTTCTAAGTTCCCGCTGGTTATTCTTTTCTTGGTGATTATATTCTTTGTAATACCAGGAAGTGTGGCGATTTTGGTCCTGTACTTGCTAGTTACTGTTCTATTAGCTCTGCCGTCTTTTTTGATACTATACTTTGCATACCCTACTTTGGAATGGTTATTGAGAGAAATTGCCAGCTAAGGTTTGTTCGATTGTGCAGTATGTAATCCTGTTAAGTTTGTTGGCTTTTGGCAGAGAGTTTCTTCTCTCAGCCCAGCTTCTTTATTCTCCTTGTATCTATTCATTGCTTGATTCATTAAGGATTTGTGATGGAAAGATAAGACTTGGAAAGTTACACAGGTTTTATCAGTGGACTTCACAATTGTAATCAATTGTATTTTGGTCAATCAATTGTTTTGATATTTGGAGTCTAAAGAATCGTAATGATTTGTACTTCCCATCCGTGGAACCTGTATGGTGGACTATGTTGCGATAAATACTATTTTTGCCTTTGCTAGAATTTTCTGTCTCTAATTTTCTGTTCTGCTCATTGTGATACTGTTCAAGTTTTTATTTTGCCTGTGGAAATTTTTAATCACTCATAAACAAATATCTGAAATTTGCAGATTGGGCTGCTAGCCTGCTATACTTGCATACACCTGCTATTTCTACAATTATCTGGGTAAGCCTGGCAGTGTCTGCTGTCCAGTACAGCTTAGCACAAGGATGTGCCAGAAGCACAAGACATCGTTTCCAATTTCTTAGTTGAGGATCATTTTAGAATAACAATAACATAGCTGCAACTTGGAATCTTGATGTCATTCAAATTGGAACATGTTGATTTTCAAAAATATATTGTAACTAGTGCATGCCTATGCATGAAATGCAAATTTAGGGCTTGATTTGTGATGGTAAGATATCTCAGAGTGCTATATGAAAGAGATTATCTAGTACAGGTACGCTCTCTTTCTCCTTGTTCTCTGCTTCACTAATAAATAAGCTATTGAGCCGATGTGATTACTGCTCACATCATCTTGTTTTATTGTTTGGATCATCATATTAAATATCCATTCTTATATCGATGTAAAATAGCTCTCATCAGCTTTATATTCCCCCTTTTTTCTATCAAACTAATAGGATGTTGAATCTGTTATAGCATGAACTAGTTGTGGTTGAATCATTTGCGTAAAGGTCCTATCATCTTTGTTTGTGAGGCATGATTGTGTTGTTTTGCTCAACCTTTAGGAACTGCATACTGTAGATTCTAATTTTTGATGGGGAAGTGTTTGCTTGAAACTCCTTTGCAAGCAAATAGTTCTAAGAGCACTTTCATTACTTTTACTTCTCATATGTTTGTCATGCTTATGCTTAGCTACCACTTATCACTATTTTGTAATGACTTTGTCGTGTTACTTTATTGTCTTTGTTACATCTTTTCTCTTAGATGTCTAGTGCCACTTGCCCAACCTAAACCTACTGGGCTGACAGTTGGTATAACCCACATGAACTGGTTCTTCACGTCTAACCTTATATTGCCATTGATACTGTCCATTCAATTGGCTGTTCTAATTTTATCTTTGATTTAACTTCTGACATTATGTTGTTGAGTATGAACTTTGAAGACCTTGTATTGGCAATTTATGGTGATTGAAGAAACGTTTGCTGCTGCCTTTATTTAATAAAAAAATTATCGGGTTTGATTTTTAGAGGGCCTGGTCATTGACCTCATCAAAACAACAGCAACAATGGTGACAGAATACAGAAATAATCAAGTGCGGATCCTTCCTCGAGCATGTTATTGGGATGTGCCAATGTATGCAATCTTGCCATTAGCCAGTAGAGAGACTGTCACTGAAAGACACTTGCAAAAATATTTTGTTAGTTCAAATAACAGGAATTCCATTTATTGTGTTACTGACTCATAATATCTACAGTTTCCCACACCTTATACTTTGTTCAAACTGCATTGTACATATGATTTGCTTGTTATCTATTTACAGCTAGATACATTCTGTTTCCACTTGAGATTTCTTTTACAAATATCTTTGATGGTAAAGTTGATAAGAAGTAACTCCTCTTTTTTAAGCTAAAGACTTTTGCATTTTCCTCTTTGTTGTGGAAACTTGGCGATGCCCTATTGATCTGCTGCCTTTACAAACAAAGACACATTGGAGGGAGAGGAGGTTCTCCTGTTGCTCGGTATTTATTAGCCTTCTCCTTCACCTTGAATTCTTCATTCCTGCGTTTCTCCTTTGCCTGTGCTCTTGCTCCATCAGCAATTTGTTTTATACGTTCCATCTCAATATGATACGTCTGCAAAGCTTTAGCCCTCCTTTTCTCTGGTTCATTCTGCCGTTTGTGCAAGCAGAACATTGTTAGAATAGCTTTCCTAATTTTATAGCAACTGGAGTCCTGCTTAGATATAATGCGAACCTCTGTCATCTCCAATTTGCGTCTGGCTTTCTTCCTCTTCTTGTCTTCCCATTCCAGAATTGTTGCGTTCAGTTTCTCATACCTTTGTACATAAATGGAGTGTATATTAATTATCATTATATCTATAATCTAAATATGCTGTGGAGAATGAGGTATGAAGTTCCATATCTACCTCTCTTTGATTTTAGTCATCTGTTCTCTCTCCCAAGCATCGGCATCAGCATCTGCAACTGTATTCCCAACCCTGGGTTGTTGTGCCCTTTTTGGTGGAGCTGTGGGTTGTATCTTAAGTGGCGGAACTGCTGGTGGAGGGGGATAGGGGATGGTTGAAAGTGTCTTGGTGCTGGACTTTCTTGTTTTGTTGTTTTTGCATTCTGCATCTCTTCTTCACCAAAACTTGGTCTCCTTCTCACAGATGGACTCCTTTTGTAGATGGACTCCTTTTCACAGATGGACTCCTTCCGGTGAAGGGGATGGTTGGTTTTATTCTTTTGGCATCTTCCAACTCTTCTTCATCAAAAGTTGGAGTCTTTTCGATATTATTGAAAGGCATACCTGTATCTTCGTACATCTCCTCAGCAAAAGTCAGTCTCTTTTTTGGCATACTTGGAGTTCTTTTTACTGATGGTACTGGATGGATAGTTTTCTCTGGTATCATCTCTTCTGCCTCAGGTTGATATTCATCTGACATGATCATGTAAATGCTCTAATCATCAATAATAGTAATTAATAAACTTGCATGTAAGGATATCTATATATTTACCTTGTAAGCTATCACCTGCATATTTATCTGATTCTTCACCAGGCTCTGCTGCTGCAGCGATTCTGTCCACAATTCCACTTATGATTCTTGGCAGGGAGAATTGTGGTGCTACTTCTGGTTTTCTTTGATCGGTGATGTCTGGTTCCAGCGAACTAACGGCAAATGCAGCTGCAGCAACTGCTGCAGCATACTCGGCTTCCTCTGTCGGCTCTTTAAAGCTCATTGGGCGTGAGAGCTGTCGCTTGAGCCACGTTTGAGGTTTCCTTTCTGCATAAGTTTAAAATCAAATTCAAATTTTCTTCCTATTACGTCTTTACTACTTCCTCCATTCTGAAATAAGTGAAACACTTATGAGCTCTCACATAAAAGAGAGAAGTGTTTCACTTATTGGAGGACGCATAAAGTTATTTAATTTGCAAAAACAAAAACCTCACCTCCTTTGAAGGATGATCGGTTCCTTGTGTTGCCAAATTCTTCTCTCCCACTAAATTTTGACCTAATTAAAGCAGAGATTTTTTTTGTTAATAATGGGTTTTAGATTATGTTACCCAGGAAGCCTAGAAAAAAAATATAAGCATTTACCCCTGGGAAATACGAATATCGTATTATTGGGAGTAATTTCTAGAGGTACCTCACTTGCTTGAGCAGATCTTCCATTAATGGAACAATACCTTTCAGCTGTGTAATTTTGAAGAGTTCAGGAGAAACGTGAGGGATATAAATAGTGAAATGCAGAAGTGAAAGTTGGGTTAATTGGGAAAACTTGGAAGGTGTTCTTAGATTGAAAATAAGGATGATGGTGTTGGTGACAAGTAAAGATAGAATATTCTTTGCTGCAGGATAACCTTTTTGTGTTTGTTAGATTCATTTTCATGCAGGAAACTACATTTTCGTTATCTTGATGCATGCTATTCCATTAGAGTATGAAACAAAGTTGGGATTTCTTTTCTATAATTTTGTAAATTTTATCCACTTTTATTCACTTTACCCCATACAACACCATATCTCTTCTCCTTGCCTTAGTATGCATGTCTACTGTAATTTCAACCATAAAATGGTAATAGTGTAATAGTCCATCTGTTTTTCTTTTTCCTTCTATTTGGAATACTTTTGAGAGACAAGAAAAGTCAAAATTGGAAGAACAATTTGAAACGAAGAGAGTATATAATAATAATTTTCTATATAATAATAAGGAAATACCTAGTGATTAAAGTAGGTAGAGTAAAAACTAAAAAACGATTATGAATAAATTGGGGTAAGAGAGTATATGTTAAAGATTTTTAGTTCAGGAGCAGAAGCAGATCCTCAACCAATGGTTAATTGAGTAAGTGGGGAAAAAAAACGAAAAGCAGATCCTAAATCATGATTAATTGAGTTAGGGGGATTTTTGTGTCTTTTTAACATTTGTTATGTGCCTTGTTCGCTGGTTTTACGAATTCCTTACATTAGAAATTCAGAATCTGTCTCTTGTCAAGTAACCAGTTGTCCTTGATTTCCATTGCCTTCCTACCATTAACTTTGGGACACTAAGGAAGTCATCGGAACAACCACTGCCATTGTGGACTGTGGTACGTGTGCTACCACCATCTGACGGGGTAGATTTGGTTGATCACAATAATGGAGTTGACTTGTTTACCCTTCCAACATCCAAATTCCAATCATAAGACTCAAAAGTCAAAACCATTATTCTCTTTTCAAACATATCCCTTTTTTATATAGGTTGTATAAGTATATGCCTATATGGAAGCATGAATTTTTTTTTAAAGCAAAATTCAAATTATTTCAATTATATAATAATGCGAACTGAAATCATATAATTCCAGTTGGACAAATCTTATGCTATATTTTTCACTTGATTTTTTTTTTGACGGGAAAAAATCATCAAATTATTAAGAAGAACTTGCAGTTAAATCTGCTAATACATTTGCAGCAACTTCGGGAGGGTATTCCTCCAACCACACACGCATACCACCAAATTTGAAGCTCAAATTAGCTAAACCATGAGCAACCCCATTCCCCTCCCTTTTAACAAAAGCAAAAGAAACTTTCCTACAAGAACGAGCCATTTTGTGAATATCCTTTAGTATGCTCCCAAGATCAGATGGGTCATTAATTCCTTTCTTCAACTTTGCATAGACAGAGAGATTATCAGTTTCAAGAACAAAATCACCAAAACCCACTTCCATTGAGATTTTCAAGGCATGTCTCAATGCCATGGCTTCCACAACCTCTACATCAAAATTTTCGCCATGAAAAGGCAAGTTGCAGCCACTACATCACCCGAGCCATCTCTTGTGACACCACCAAGACCCACTCCCTTCCCCTTGAAGATTGCCCCGTCCGAATTTATCTTGTAAGACCCAACCTCAGGCGCTGCCCACTGCTGGCGGAAGTGATTTTTTTTCGAGGCCAAGTTGTCCCCTTCATTCGCTTTCAAGTACTCCCCCACCATCCCCACGGCCCTGAGAATCATCTCACCCACATTCTTCTTCTTCCCTTCAAATACCCATCCATTTCTCCTCAACCACAAGCTCCAACTAATACTCCAAAACATACTCCACCACTCAATATCTTTATACTTGCTTCGAAGAGATATACACCAATCTCGAAACGAGCTAAAGACATTTAAGTTCACTTCCAGCCTTAAAGGTGACAGTTGCCACACTCTCCTAGCTTCATCACACGTCCCAAGGGACTATTTGGAACACTTACAAGTCCAAAATGAAATTTCATGACGAAAAAATTGGGCCTTTTATTTCACTTACAAGCCTTAACGATATTTTTCACTTTATATTATGCAATTAGTGTCAGATCTTGTGCATCACACGAAAGTTGAAAAAAAATTTATGACAAAAAATTGGGCCTTTTATTTCGGAATCTACTATTGAAAGAAAGGGACTATTTGGAACACTTACAAGTCCAAAATGAAATTTCATCCTTCAACCAATTGACTATGAATAGTTGTGTATGATACTTCTTCCGTTCCATAATAAGTGAAACATAAGGATTGAGCACAAGATTTAATAAACATCACTTTCAAGTTAGAAGTTCATAAAATCCTTTTCATTATCAAAAGGATATGGAGAAAGCGAAATCACACAAGTTTGTGATGGATACTCTTATCATTTTGTCACTTTCTTTTTTCCATTTAAGGTATGTTTCACTTATTTTGAAACGTTCTAAAATAGTAAGTGTTTCACTTATTATGGAACGGATGAAGTATTTACTCATCTTCTCCAACATGAAATAATTCACATACGTACAACATTAAACACTCTTTGTTTGATGGTGGCATAATATCCAAAAAGGAACTTTTATTTTATGACAATATTATTAATATTGTTGTCAACTTTTACTTTGTAAAGCGAGGATGACATGCGAAGACGCATAATAACAACATTAAAAACGTTTATAGTACCAATTAATATTTAATGGATTTTTAATTTCAGTCATCATTTTACAATCATGAAAATGTAGAGACATACCAACAAGAGTTGGATCAAGTGGTACGCAGCTTAATGCCGCTTAAGAGAGGTCTCGGATTCGAGCCTCCCCATTATGCAGAAACTCTCGTGGGAGACTCACGCACCATAAGATAGGTGTGAGACCCGAATCGATCCGGATGGTAAACCAGGTGTGTTATGCGTTAAAAACATTGTAGAGGCCCGCATAAACTATGATGCTAGAACGCCTAGAAGTATTACCATATACAATACCACTGCTCAAAAAATGTTATAAAAATGATACCTAAGGCTTGGGATTAAATTTCATCTGCCATCTTCTCTACTCTCTCTCTAGTCTCTTGTGACTCCCTACACGCCCACGGAAATGAACAGAAAGGAAAGCAAAAAACAAAAATCACCACTTTTCAAAGACTTGCCAAGTTAGCTGACAAAATCAACAATCTATACTATAGTATAGAAGTTGCATCACAAAACTCGGACATCCAGATGTTGCATTTGTCTGCTCACCAAAACTAGGGGTAGTAGAATCATTTCGACTTATCATGGGTCCCTTGACAAAGCAAGCACTGGATCACTTCGAACATCGACATAAGAACTGACATAAGAACTGAAAGAGTGAGAGCAAATGATAAGCACCATGCACAACACTTGGAGCACAATGAATAACAGAATTATCATACACCATGCACAGCACTTGGAGCACAATGAATAACAGAATTATAATATATTCATATTCATATTTCAAATACTATAAAGTTTAATCATGAATTTACTTCATCCATCCCCAAATAAGTTGCATAGTTTCCGTTTTTGGATATCCTAAAAAAATTTGCACACCACTTTCTCACTTTTTTTCTCTCTACCTACTTTCTCACTTCCTCTTATTATTATTTTTCCACCTACGTTCTTTGAAAGTTAAACTGCTTCTGGCTTTTACAGGTAGAACATGGGTAATCTTGACAATTGTTTTAGCTACTATTGACAGAAAAATATGCAAGGCACATCAGTTTAAGGTGTATTTCCTCCGCTAATCTCCTGGACATATGCACTCCTATGATCCCTAATGACTCGAAGGGCCTGAACCGAATCTAATATTGATTTCAATCTTATTCGCATATCTGGATGGTTCTCGAATTGCATGGAGACTGCAGAAAGTTCTGTTGCAAAACAGACGGTGCCATAATCATTTTTGCAACCCTTCTCACGCACGCCATCCTGCAACATCAATTCCTATCCAATGCTGGCCTCCCACCAGATTTTCGCTCCTTTAGTGCCATCTATGAAGACACGAAAGCAGGTCCCTCTCCAACCTCACCACCAGTCCTTTCAGGTCAAGCTTCCTATATTTCTATTCATCTGCAGCCTTGTTGGAGTTCAGCCTTTCCGCTCAATCTGTTTTCCTCAATGAGCTGCAAAATTCTTTGAGAATTCCATTGGCCAAAATTCTATAAAGCCAAAAGCTCCAAAGAGCACTCATAAATTCAGTTAGATGTCCTCAATTTTCCTATTATAAGTCATCAATTTAGTACATGAAATTCCTCATCCAAATACCAATCTTGATCCCCAGTGCATGTGAAAGCTCAATCCCAAGCTGGCTAGCGTTCCAAATGTGTGCAGTGATAAAGCAATCCCCCAATAGTGATCAAGTGATTCTGCTTCTTTGTTATTCAATGCATGTACCATCAACCATGACTCCCTTCTTGTAAGATCATCACACAGGACGGATGAGCACTACTCATAATTTTCCAACCAAACAGTGCTCTTTGGCAGGAATTTTCTTTAACCAGTAAGCTTTCCAAAACTTTGCATCAAAGATATGATCACCACCATGCTTCATTAAGAATCCGTAGCCTGACTTGACAGGATGCTCCTTGGCAACTTCCTCGGGAATATGGATAGCCAGAATCTCCCAAGCTACCTTCTACCCAAACAAATTCCAGACGAAAATTAGATTTCCATGACATCCTTGGTCCGATAAGATCTGAAGGCCTACTTTGTCTTACTATATGTCCCAGCACTTCCTCTTCCTTTTTATCCCTCTCTACTCACTTCTAACCTCTTTTCATTCACATTTTATACTATTTTTAATTTCTGTGCCATAAGCAAGTATGCAACTTATAGGGGATGGATGGGATATGATAGAGATTTTGACGGTACTTTCTGGTCATATTGAACGTTGCTCGTGACCGACAAATATACTTAACAAAATATTCAGTAATTGAGCAGCAAATAATGAAGAGAACAAAATTTAGCATATTTTGGGACTATAAATCATGTGACAAAAAAATGATAAAGCCAAGGAAAACCCACATTAAGAAAAGGATTTCACAGGACCATTCGATAGATGATTCTGATCAGCACACAATAACTTTAAATGGATGTTTGATTTTGGGTAAGGACAGTGGCACAGGAACAGGGGAGGTCATGGAGAAGGCAGATTTAAGGTTACAATGTTACTAGTGCAATAGCCTAGGAGGCTATCATCTCAGGAGATGGGAGCTGCCTGTTCGGCGAACATGATTAACACTTGTAGATAAGCATTAATCACATCAGCAAAAAAAAAACCTTTTTTATATAAAGAGAAAGATAAATTAGGACAGATTCAGTTACATATACTATAGAACATGATGTTATCAAGTGGCAGCCTAGCAGGCTACTAGTGTAAACTTACTGAAATGAAGGGATTGTTAGAAGTAACCCTTTCAAGCATAGCAGCCTCTATAGCTTAATTGATTGTGTAGTACATAAGCAAACCCCACACTTTTAATCAAAGGTCTAACACAAACAGCATCTGTGCAATCACATAAACAAAATTGAGTGTATAATCTTGACCCCTTTGAAGGCAAGCCTTTTAGAGGAGCTAAGGTAATGAGTGTTGTTTTTTTTTTTTTTTTTGATCGCCTAAGGTAATGAGTATGATAGAGTATGGTATGCTCTGCAACTAGCAACACAGTCGGGTACATATTCTATTCAATATAACCCAGAAGGTGTTACATGCACTATCCTCTTGAAAGTGTTACAATCAAACTTTTTCTTGTTCTAAGAACTCTTCCGCTGAAACTCCAATCCAGAAGGGTGAAGAATATCCACCTACTGATATTGCCATACATATTCTGGAATCTGAACACACTTGCTATAGATGCATGATGCTAGCCTTCAATTGCCTGGTTTCTCCCTGAAATTCATAAGGCATGGCACCCACACTTGTGGACAACTTTGAGCTTTGAATTTCCTCAACATACATTGATATAAAAAAAAATTGAAAGATATTGTGTAAAATTTTTATTACTATTAATAAAAAATTTATTGAGATAATCAAATCTCGAAAAGCTTGGGTGCCTTGAATTTTAAGATGAAGGGAGTAAGGGCTGGGGCAGGGAATAGAGAGCACAAGGAACAATGACTATAATTTGTCATTAGAAAGGATCTTTGGTAATGTAGGTAAAAAGCTTATAGAAAAACCCAACCTAGAATATCTAAGAACTTTACAATTGAAACACTTCTCTTTTCAACTAATAACTTTACAATTGAAACGCCTCCCTTTTCAAGTTCTGTAGACTGAACAAATACCCTGTCTAAACCTAAGCAATAATAAGTGCTTCAAGGATAAGGGAAAACAATAATAAAGAGACACCTGACCGCAAGCACAATATAATAATATCTCAACAAAAGCATACCCAAGCTAGAGGGTTACCCCAAAAGGTCAGATCATCGAAGTTAAACCAACAGATAGTGATCTCTCCAATAATGGCACAATTCAGCAATGAGAATCCGATGAAGCTGGAGCCTGGAATGGCTATATATTGAATCAGATTAGCCATATGGCCTGGAGAAGTGAACAGCCTCAGACATTTGAAGTCTTCCCAAAGCAGATCCTTGGAGAAAAGCTTGCTCAATATGGCTGAATATAACACTTTCAAAGACTCAATGTAGATAGACTATAAAGGAATGGCAACAATCACATAGCAGTAACCTCCCATCAGAGCATATAAACAGCTCACTTACCTCCCTTGTCTCTGTTGGCACCAAAAAATAGCAATTATCAAGTGACAAAATGCAAATGCACATTTCAATAGTCTTGTATTTGCCCATGAATTTCACGCACCAATAGCCTAGAATTGTCCACAAGTCGCTTGCTCTCATAAACTATATAACTACATAGTTCATGTCGAGGCTCTGGTTTTAAAGAGCTTAACTGAGTCAAAGGTTTTGTGATAACAGACTTGCTGTACAGCTCCCTTGCAGGCTGGACATTATTCCACCAGAAATCATTCAAGGCTATCTTTATAGTATCCCAGTATTCCACATCTCGATACAACCTAAACAAACTGCTTCCATTTGGAGTCCAAACATAAAAATCCATCCAATCCCTATCCAATATCTCCATCAAACCCTGTGCTTGTGGCATATAATGAAGCGGGATACGTTTCCAAGGGAAAGCCTTCTTGATATCACCATCAAAAAAGGGACACTTTATCTCCAACACTCCTCCCGATGGCAAATCATAAACAATTTCTTCAACAATCCCATCAGGAGAGGCACCAAGCCAGTCATCTTCCAAGTTAATTTTATCATGAATCTGAAATTTCGGAAACATAACAGTCTTTCCAGTAATTAGCTTGTATCTTTCGAGCGCTTCCTCTTCCTTTATATTGTTCCAGCAAGTTGCTATGTTACCAGAAAAGGGTTCAATCGCCCCGACTTTCTCTAACCACAACTGAACTCGCCTTCGAGGCCAAAACCCAATAGCACAGCTAAAAGTGCTAGCTGTAAGCTTATTCTTTCTTTGATCCTGCCAATTCTTGAACCAGTGTTGAAGACAACTTGCTTGAAAAAACGAATATGTACCACCAGATTGAGGGTGAATGTTATTGTGTATGTTACGTTGATAAGAATTACTCCACTTACGACAATTTTGGAAAAGGATTCCCCAGTTGTTGAAACTTCCTTTGAAACTGGTATGAAAGATGAGCAAAAAAATATTCACAATGAGATGTATATGCATAACATTGATTCCCTACTATAGACAAGGTTAAGTTTGCATTTGATTATCAAAATTTTCACGCCAAATAACTAATTAGCTACTAAACAAATACTTCAATTGAAATGGCAAAAAATCAAAAATTCAGAAGAAGCAAAATAAAACCTTATAGTTGAAGAGAAGATGAAAGGTGACATGTTGATGTTGATGAAGTTTGTTGTGATGCTTGGTGTAAGTTGACAACCATTCCTTAACATCTGGCATCGTAAAGTGCAGGAAAACCATGAATTTTAATGGTGTGAGGAGAGAGAGAAAGGCCAAGACTCATAGTTTTTTCAGTACAAGGGTTTAGGGTTTTGGAATGCCGATGATTTTGCTTTTTTTTTTTCTTTGGGGTAATTACTTTACTAATCATATTATTGATGTACTTGGGTCATCAAGGACCGAAAATTCGAAGGTACGCACGGAAGTATGGTGCTTCCTATGCGCACGCTTTAAAACGCAGCGTTTAAACGGTCTGCAATGAACATCTGCAGTTTTCCAATGAACATTTGTGGGACCCACCCAATTCTCTCTTCCTCAAATTTTTCACACGTATGCGTTGTAGAAACCAATAAACATCAAGATTATTCTAATGGACATTGTAGTCTAATGAACACACGCTAATTTTCAATGGACATTTGCAATTTTGGGATAAACATTTGTGGGATTTACTATTGTTCATGTAAACCAATAAACATCAAGATTATTCCAATGGACATTGTAGTCTAATGAACACACACTAATTTTCAATGGACATTTGCAATTTTGGAATAAACATTTGTGGGATTTACTATTGTTCATTTCTCACTTCATTAACATGTTGTTGATTCAAATGTTAGTTTGTTCATCCAAGTCTTCAAAATGTTCTTTCAAATTACTTATATGTTCATTGTGATAAATATTTATGTTGTCATTACTTATATGTTCAGTGGAGATGAACAGACTGCATTAACATATTGTTGATTCAAAAAAGGTTCCCATGTGCTATTTTTTTAACTGTTCAGTGGAATATTAGAGATGTTCATTGGGTTATTTTTTGTTTCCATTTTTCCGCGTTTTGTTTGTTTTTTGGTGCGTTTTGGATGGTGCGCACCATCCTATTCCTACACTCGTGCGCACCATCGACGGACAAGGTGATGGTCCTGTCAAAAAAAAAAAAACAAGGTGATGGTTTCTTTTAAGCTTCCATCCACCGTCATATGAATTCAGGATTATCCCTTGTCGTGGAAGCCCTTTAAGCCCAACGTTTTAAGCCTAGATATGATAATATCCTCTCTTTAAAATTAATATTACAGTTTTTTCATCAGGTACCCCTGAGGTTTCACGAAATGCACCAGGTACCCTCGTTGTTTCGGAAATGCACCAGATGCCCTTGTGATTTACATAAAATGCACCAAATACCCTTAATGACTAACGGCGTCAAATTTCCGTTAGTCATTAGGATTAATTAACCCCTCTAACCCTAATTACACCATAATTAGCCCTAATTAACTAACTAAACCCTAACTTCTAACCCTACCCTAACACTAACCCCCTAACTTCAAACCCTAACCTAACCATAACCCCTAACTTCAAACCCTAATCCCACCACCACCCAACCACCACCATCCCACCACCACCCAACCACCGGCCCCGCAGCAGCCTCCCCCTCCCCCACTCCCACCCCCCGCAGAGCTCCCCCCTTCCCCCACCCCTACCCCCCCGCAGCAGCCTCCCCTTCCCCCCCCCCCCGCAACGCCCTCCCCTCCCTCTCCCCCGCAAAACCCGGTTATCTCCCCTTCTCTGCTTCGAACATTCGAAAACCCACTTCTCTCCACTTCTCAGTAGGGATGGGCATGGGTCCAGGACCCGACCCATTTTAAAGGGTATGGGTCTAGAGTTTTGAGACCCATTGGGTCTGGGTCGGATCTGGGTCTGGGTGTAAAAAAAATGGGTCTGGGTCTGATAGATTCGCACCCGGCACCCGCCCCATGGACCCATGTTCTTTTATATATATATACAATGATAATAATAATAATACATATTTAAAGAGCAATAAAACTTTTTACCTTAACATATGAATTTTTAGATTTTCAAGTAGCCATCGCGTCTAGTACTCGATCCCTAAACTTCTCATTTTATCCATTACCGACCAGGACTAAGCCAACTTGTTGTGGATATTTTAATTTGGAATGTTTTGTAGAAGTATTATACTATTATGTTGGTATTTTATCATTTTAATAACTAATATTTTAATAACTAATAAAACAGGCGTAAAAGAAACGCGTGTTGAAAAAATAATGGAAATTCTTAATAAGTTTGAGACCCATTTTGGACCCGTTTTGGACCCAGGACCCGCTAGACCCATTGGATCTGGTAAGGGTCCAGATTTTCTAGACCCTGTGGGTCTGGGGCGGGTCTGGGTCTACATCAAAATTTACTGGTCTGGGTCTAGTTGGACCCACCCCAGATCCGACCCATGGCCATCCCTACTTCTCAGCCAGCCATCGTCAGTTTCCTTCCATCTCTCCCCTTCTCTCGCGGGGATGGGGGGGAGGGGGCTACGTGGGTGGGGGAGGGGGATGCGGGGTGGGGGATGGCGGCTACGGGGGGTGGGGGATGGCGGCTACGGGGGTGGGGGTGGGCTGGGGGGTGGTGGGGGAGGGTGGGGGATTAGGGATTAGGGTTTGGGTTTAGGGTTTAGGGTTTGGGTTTAGAGTTTAGGGTTTAGGGGTTTAGGGGTTAGGGTTAGGGGTTAATAATGGCAAAATGCTAAATAAAGCTAACGGAAACTTGACGCCATTAGTCATTAAGGGTATTTGGTGCATTTTATGTAAACCACAAGCGCATCTGGTGCATTTCCGAAACAACGAGGGTACCTGGTGCATTTTGTGAAACCTCAGGGGTACCTGGTGAAAAAACCGTTAATATTAAGGGTGTTAATAAGTCGAATCGAGACCGAGCATGTGGTTGATTGGCTCGGCTGGAAACACTTTTACTCGAATTCGAGCCGAGTCTCGAGCTTTTTTAAACTTGAATTTTCTAGTTCAATTTACCTTAAAACTCAGCTTGAGTTAAAAAATTATACTATTATATATACTTTATAAATAGGTTTAGACTATTATTTATTTTTTTAGATTGGTAAGATGAAATGCCCTACAGAATCAGAATCTTGCACAGGTCAACCTGATCCGGGTTAGCGGACTAGACACTCTAAGAGTGAGGGGGGAGGGTAAGAGAAATCCCTACCCTTAAAGTGCCCATAGTGCGAATTGAACCCCCAACCTCAAGATTGGAACTTGGAAGGCACAATGACAACCAATATGCCAAGCTTAGCTTGGTAAAATTAAGGTTTAGACTACTTGCTTTGAGTTTTTCACAAGTATTCTGTACAATTAAAGTATAACTTTTCATTAATTTGTATAATATAGAAAATAATATAGCTAAAACATATTTCGAGACTGCTCATGCTATGCTCGGTTCTAGAAAATTTTGAGCCGAGCTCAAATAATTTGCGAGCCAGCCAAGCTTATTAACAACCCCTATGCCCTAAGGATTATTAACCTTTTCTACATCATACTAATTAAAAAAAATGCAAGCCTACAATATCATACGAGAGATGATATGCAAAAAAAAAAACTATTTTTCTCTCTCTAGCAACTTACCCTCTGCCTTCGCTCTAAAACAAAAGCCCTAGGAACTCGCTGGAGTTCCGACACCGCTTCGGTCTCCGGCGAGTTCCCTTGTGTCTTTTAGGCTTTTCTTTCGTTTTTCTATCGTTTCTCTTCAGTTTCGTAAAGGTGCTCGTCTTCTCTAGTTCGTCGTCCCTCCCCTGTCGCGTCAGGTCGTTCGTCGTCGTCCCTCCCTCGTTGCGTCCAGTGGTTTCATCGCGCCCCTCCCTCTCCCCTGCTACTTCGTCGGCGTCCGTTCCCCCTACCCGGTTAAGTTTCTTTGGCCTTCTCCCCCTCCTCGGTTTTTCCTTTGTTGCGCTTTCCCTTCCCCGTCCCCGTTGTTGGTTTCCTCCCCGGTCGGTTGGTCTTGGTTTAGGCGTCCCCTCCCCCGGTCTCGGTTTAGGGCTTCCCCTCCCCTTTCCCAAGTAGGTCAGTTGGTTTAATTTTCGGGCTTCCCCTCCCCCCCTCCCCCGGTCTCGTGTGTGCTTCCCTTCCCCCTCCCCCGAGTTAGTTTTGGGATCCCCGTTCCCCGCTAGTGTTAGTTGGAGTTAGTTTAGTTAGTGTGCAAAGGAAGCCTTCGTTGGGTTTGTGAAAGCTACGGTGCAGTTTATGACGGTGTTGTTTGCCGGCGTGGTTCTATGAGTCGGGTGGTAGTTTATGTTTTCGTTATTTTCATGTTTGTTTCTTTCAGATACGATGACCCTTGCCTTTTTGAGAATGGTTGTGTTGGGATGTTCGTTAGTGGTGATTGGTGGGCAGTTCAAGGCTCTTGGTTTCCTATGATAAAGGAAGATCTAGGCAACCTGGTAGATAGAGCCAACAATCTTGGAGTTAGACATGGGGTTTTTGCCACTTTAGGATTTCAGGTGTTGGTTAAGTTGAGAGGAGGCTCACTCTTAAGATCTATTGTGGGCCGGTCTTATGGATTTTGGATTGTCAGTTTGGATCTTCGGATCCGTCAGTAGGGCGATGTTCATCAATCTAACTTGATTTGGGGCACGTCAAGACCTCCACGTCTTTCGAGTTTCAGTCTAGTGTGAATGAACTCCGCATACCCTCGCGGCAGGGTCAAAAGTCACTAAAGAACGTGACTTCATTGTTCGTTGAATCAGGAGAATCCCAGGAGGATCATCAAGGACCTTGTGATTTCACGTCTAGTGGACGTTGGGATCTACTAGCAGTTGTACGACAATTTTTCTATGAAGATCGTCAGAGTTGTGTATCTCAACAGATTTCCTCTCATATCCAGCCTCACCCACCATCGCTCAAGACAAACTTCCTTCGGACTGGACACATAATAGCTAGTGTTTTATTTAAATCGTTTGTACGAGTTATTGTAGTTTTTGTTAGTGTTAGTTGTTTGTGTTTGGTTGTATTAGCATTAGGTTGTACTTCAATTTTTAATTAATGCAAATTTTCCCTATGTCAAAAAAAAAATTTAATTGAGATGCACTACTCAAACTACCTATGCAAGATCGCAAGTCTATCATATATTTTCAAACTATTGCTAAAATAGTGGTATTGTTGTAATTTGTAAATAGACCCAAATGAAAAAAAAGCGAAAAGGGAATGAGTCCCTCATAAGACACAACAGATCATTAAAGCCATACATTATTCTCACTATCTTACTTTGGTTTTTTAATCATCTCAATCTAGCAATTGCTCATGATATTTCAATTTTAGTCCATGGAAAATATCATTCCAATTTTGTTCAAAAGAATTTTGTCCAATGTTGTAGTTGAGGTCATTATCTTCGTTTCTTAGATATTGCAAAATCACGTGTGACATGTTTTATTGTTGAGCTTTTTACAATACTTCGACATATAATACTTAAGCAACATGTCACCATGGCACACCTGATTTGGCAATAAAGAGGTGTCACCAACAATCAATCCCAAGACCTTGTATTATACTCATAACATGCTTCAATCATCACTAAAATGAAATAATTAAGTTGTATCACGCTTAGTTAGTATGTTATATTTCCAAAATTTCCCCTTTTATAAAAATGATACATCTCTTAGTAACACTAATTTTTCCAATAATGTCCCATAAATAAATCCAACGTGTAAAATATACTAGATCTCTCACAAAAAAAACTAATCTAGTACCATTTTGACTTTTAGTATGGGAAAAAAAATGGATCTTTCAATTTCCTAAGAACAACATTATGTGTTTTTGTTATTGCTGTCAGTTTTTAGTTATAGATTTTGATATTTTAAATCACATAGGGAAATAGATTTATTATTACTATTTATGCTAATCATAATAATTAATAAAACCTTATAACAAAAAATGTTAAACTACTTAAACTGGTTTCCAAAAACTTGTTGTGTTGAATATGTATTTGGCTTCATTTGATACTTTTGCATATGTCAGATGAGTATAGAAGAAAAATGAAATGATCTTTCATATAAAAATAAACCTGATCTTCAATTTTCCAAAAAGATTAAGGCATTGTTTGGTAAAGAGAGGTTCATGGAAAAATTAGAGTTTTCAACTCATATTAGAGGATTTGACTAGTCAATCCTCTAATCTGAATGTTTGGTAAAGAGAGGTTTGAAATAGCTCATTGGACCCAAAATACTCTTCTTGAAAAAGGTGGGAGGAGGAACTCTTTGACATTAGAGGTTTGGGAATGATTGGGCAAATTACATTTATGTCCTAAAGTTCTTGAAAATTACATTTGTAAACAATAAAAAGTACAATAATAAATTATGCTCATGTCCTTATTAGTCATTTTGTACTATTAAATAATAATTAACTATCAGCTACTTACCAACCACTTTCATACAACCCGCTAATACGATCAGCTAGTCAAACCAACTAATGCAATCAGCTATCAGTTAACATAATCAGCTAACAGCTATCAGCTATCCGCTAAATACCAAACAGGGGCCTAAGAAACTTGAAACTGAAGACTCACGACAACAAATGAGAATGAGACTCACGGTACAGGACTATCTCAAACAACACAATCCCCTCATTCTATAAAGTGCTCATGTTGGGAGAAATTATCCCACTCGTATAGTTGTATCGAACAATATTCAATCAGACAATCAGTTCATAAACAAATGAAAAATAGACAAGGAAGGTTTGAGATCAGACAAGATCTTGGTAACATCAACGACTGCAGCACTTGAATTCTGACTTTTGCTTGTAAAGCATCTCTTCATGGATGATACTTCAGCTATTGGCAATATTTCTTAAACCACATTGCAACATTAAGAAAGCTCTCGAATTCAGATTGGGGCCTGCATCCAAAGGAGCAGAAACCGAACGGAATAACATGAAGCATTTGAGGAGAAGACTATGGTTTCAGGATTTGTACAAGGGAGTGTTCGAATTAGTCTATCATCAAACACATGGAAAAGAGAATTTTACCTGGAAATCTCGTGTATGTCATCAGGAAACATAATTACCTTAACCTCAATTCCTCTCTCTTTTAATGCACGCGCATACTAGCAGAGAATAAGCATCATGAAGTCAATTTCTATCATAAGGATAGGCCAATACCGTTTACCCTCCTAAATTATACTGAAATAGTAAACTCCATTCACTCTATTAATCTGCGGAAGTGCTAAATTGTGATGTAGGTGATACTGCATTCTATTTGTATAAGTGCACAAAAACATCACTTATGCAGATTGCTTGTGCCTTTTCAGAGACCAGAAGGGATCAAGAGATAGCACTAAGAAACACGCAAACATAAGCAATAGGGGATAAAAAAGTTAAATGGGAGAAGTAACCAACTCACTTGCAGTCCATCAGGAACTGGAACTCGAAGATCCTGGGCGCCTAAAAGAAATAGTGTAGGTGCTTTGACCTGCAAAATTTACCAAAACAGCACATCTTATCTAGAGGTCAGAGCTTATTTGTGGTAATTCAGCGGACATAATCAACTAATAAAAACGATGACTCTTCGTTTCACCTCAAGTATCCATGATGGATCCTCAACAGTCCGACATGGATATAGACACACTTTGACACTTCATGTGGGGCCAAAATCATAGAAAATTTTCATAAAATAGGCGAGTCGGACACTTGGACGTGTACCCGTGTCCAACACGAGTACCCAAGTCCAGGCAACATAGAACTGGTATTAGTCAGCAACAGTTGAGATGAATTAGTTTAGATACTCATAATTAGCAGCTGTGCAATATACCTTGTGGACATGCGAGATAGGGGACTTGTCATAAAAGACATTTAGATTCTCCTTAGATGGTGCTTCTGTCATGTAAGCTTTACCATCACTTCCATGGGCATTGATAAAGCACCAATCAGGGATATCCGTAGTTCCAACCATCAATGCAAAATTACACACAGGATTTGAGACTGCTGCTACAGAAAAAATCTCAGGGGCCTGCAACACATAGATGTTACTTAAGACAATAATCCTGATTTTGGTACTCAGTTATTTCCCGTTTCAAAACTCAATGATAGAAAAAATCATGACAAAGAAGCCAGTTGGTACACAAAAGTTGAAATTGTTCCTTAAGAAAGATTCCAAAAATCTCTATCCACGAACAATTTCATGACGTTCCCTCTTTGTTTTCCAAACCTATGTTTGCAATTTTTAGTGCAGCAAAATGTTATCTCCACTTCCTTACTTTCCGTAGTATCCTTTTTGACAAAGATTTAGCCCTATTAATAAGCTGAAGTAATACTTTCCTTGAGCAACAACGGAAAGTGAACGATAATGATGGAGCAGTTTCATGATAGTTAATAAAGGCTCAACAATTAATTGAGGTTAATTTATAGAAGTAATTAGAGCATGTCTACAAGCAGAACATGTAGCATGAATGAATAAAAATAGAAAGTTACAAAAGATAAGAAGCTTGGAGCTACTTGCAAATTCAAAATCAGTAAAAATATGGAAATAACTTAAATCTCATATGAGCTATCTTTCAGAAATTAAAGCAATTGATTCTGGTCAGTGTTGCCTAATTCGCAGTATGAGAATACAGGATTGCAATTTGCAACCTACAGTTGTTAAATTAGCCCAAAAGTATACCACATTCATGTATCAATTAGTCTTTATTTATCGGGCATAGTTTGTTGTGTAGGATAATGAGCCATGTACGGATGGAAGTTATTAAAACATAGAAGCACAACAAGACAGGATTATGCAATATGGAAAATGGAGAAAGCAAAAAAAGATTCCTCCTTATAGATACATGTGATTAATATAATGTCATAAAACCTCAAAAGAATTGAACCTGCAGCTTACCTGACCAATAAGGTGGGCACTCAAAAAGCCTCCATGGGAACCACCAAACACTGCAATTCTAGGTGGTTCAGCCAGTTTTAAGTCGACAACATGATCTATGGCAGTAAGCACATCATTGACATCCTGCATATAGAGCTTTAAATATTATCTCTCTTTCACTCTATTGATAGCTGGTCAAATTCCCAGTTGTGAAATTTAATGACTTGAAAATCAAGAAATTGGCAGTTGGCACTTGGCAGTGATCTAACAGGACCTGATATCCAACATTTCCAGGAAGAGACTGCAGCACTTCTTCACCAAATCCCAGTGAGCCTCTGTGATAAAATGCAAGGAGTAGAGTAAAACTAAGGCCTGTAATGCATCAGCCTCTCTTAACGACAAGAAAAAGTACAGGCAATGGTCACCTTACTGCTTGAACTGGTTATCCAAGAAGTATGCCTGACCAATGACAATCAATAAATTCGATGCATACTCATCAAGAAGATAGCAGATGTCGAATATGAAAGCTTCCTTGGGATTGAACCCACAAAGTAAAATAGGCCACAGGTATAGCATGTTCTGCTCTTAAGTTAGGCAAATTGTGAGCTATCTGGCTCTATTGAGTTCACATGTTCGGAGCATCAAATGCTAGGAATTCCTACAGATTGTTGGACATGGTTTGCCTGACATTAAGGCCATTTCACTTATTCAATTTCTTCACTATTATAGGAGAAGTTGGGCACATTTTTGGGACACCTAAGAATCTACGATAGAAACAAGAGCACACTCCTTGTACACAAAATTCCTCTTTCAAAGCTCTTTTGCGAGTTAATATCCATTTATTGGGAGAGTTGTGATATATCCTTCTCCCTATTAGTAAGGAGTTCTTGATTCTCATGATTTTCATAGTGGTTCTGTTACCTCCATTGTTGGGGGTTACTCCTAGAGTCCTACATTAATATTGAGTCTTTTATTGCTTTCTTGCATATATTTCTTGTCAATTGTTTATCTACGATTTCACTACGCAAAATACCCGTACAGTAACAATTTCATCCCCATCTATCAAACTGATCAGAGGCATATGGTGTACAAAGAAACCAGTCCTTTGTCTTCCAGAAATAGGGTGCCTTCACCATCCACTAGTTATTGCATTGCTGTTGTCCTTGTCCCTGTCTAAATAATCCTCCATGCATCAAGTAATTTCCAATGTAATCATAAAAGGGAGTTCTCAGGAACTCTAGACCATACTTCAGATACACTATGATATTCGGCAAGCCCAACTGCCCAGCACTTAATTTAAATATATGACTAAGATACAAAGGGAGTATACCATGGCATGATTTTAGAAATTGAGTAAAAGGACATTCAAAAGGAATAACAAAAAATTAGCACTTCATCTTATACTAGTTATCCCTTTCCTCAATGCAAGTTTTTACAAAATAACTTCTCTTGTCTCTAGTTAGAGTTAAGCTTTCTATTCACTTTGATTTCCCAAACTACCACCCACATTGCAGTGGGTGTTGCTACTGTTGCTAATTGTCATTGTTAATCTTTACCCCTTCTCTCATACTCTTTTTTTTTCATCTCACATAACTTTTTTTTTTTTTTTTTTTGATAAGTAAATTTTTGATTGCACTTAAACCTCAAATACATCCTAAATCTCCAAAGATAACTACAAACCAACTATGTTGGACCATAGTACATCAATGAGATAAGCAAGCTAACTCATATTACAATGAGATAAACCAATCATAATCCCTCCTGCTCATTTTTGCTGGTAGCACAACACCAATCCTACTTTTGACAAGCTCTTTAATCCTTCTTACAGTATACACAACAGTAGGACTACTTTGTGACCAAAAACATTGATTTCTACCTTGCCAGACATGATATACTCCCGCTGCTAACCCTGCATATACCACTTGCTTCCTGAATTTTGTCCTCCTGCTATTTCTAACCCATCTGATCATAGCTTGTAATGTCTCAACTACGACGAAATCCTCAGCCATCTTTTAATTTCATCAAGACATGCTCTACTATATGGACACTTAAAAAACAAGTGTTCATGTGTTTCAACATCTGAATGACAGATCAGACATTGATCAGAAGTGCTTACCCCTATTCTTGCAAGTTTAGCTGCGGTTTGCAATTTCTCCTTTATTGCCAACCAGAGAATATATATGTACTTTGGGACTGTTAGTCTATTCCAGACTACTGTATCCCAATGAACCACTTCTTTATCACCTCTAAATTTCTCATAGATCATCTGTATGGAATATGAATTCATTGAACTTAATTCCAGCTCTGTGTAATGCTCTTTCAATTTCTCTTTGATCTGTCAAATCTTGTTCCAATACCAACTTCCCCCTATTTTAGGAACATAATTCCACCAATTCTCCCCTTTAATGTATACAGAATGAACCCACTTTATCCAAACATTATCTTGTTTAGAAGCTATGGCCCACACATACTTCCCTAAACATGCATCATTGCATGTTCTCACCTCTCTAAATCCCAATCCACCATTCTTTTTACTCCAACAGACCTCATCCCATGCCACTGCTCCTGATTTCTGTGTGTGAGACTGACCACTCCACAAGAATGCTCTGCAGATCTTAATCACCTCATCTAACACACTTCGAGGTATGACAAACACCTGAGCCCAATACCTATGCAAAGTGAGCAAAACTGCATTGATTAACTAAGTTCTGGCACTATATGACAAATGCCTGGTACTCCAAATTCGAATTCTAGCAGTCATTTTTTCAACAATGTGATCACATTGTGCCTTAGTGATCCTCTTTGAACATATTGGTACACCTAAGTACCTGAAAGGAAGCTTACTTCTAGTAAATCCTGATATATTCACCACTCTGGTAACTTCTTCTTCTGTCATTCCACATGTGTATAAGGCAGATTTATGAACATTTGCTTGCAATCCTGAAGATGTTGAAAACAGCTTGAATGCTCTAAGCATCAAATATATTGAAGGAAACTCTCCCCTGGAGCATAATATCAAATCATCAGCAAAGGCCATATGTGTCAATTTCACCTCAGCACACCTTGGGTGAAAATGGAACTGTTCTAATTCACTCATTTTATGAAGTATCCTTGAGAGATACTCCATACAGATGACAAAAAGGAGGGGAGACATTGGGTCCCCCTGCCTTAGCCCTCTCTCTGATTTAAAGTATCCTTCCATGCTTCCATCAATCAGCAAAGAAAACATTGGTGTAGTGACACATGTCATCACTAATCTGATAAAATCCTCTTGAAAACCTAAATGACTCATCATCTCTTGCGGGGAATGCCCAATTCTTGTATCATATGCTTTTTGCAAGTCTATCTTTATCGGGCGGCTTGGCTTGACATTCTTCCTTCCATAGTGCTTAACCATATCCTGCACAACCATAATGTTATGCACAATGAATCTGCCTTGCACAAATCCTCCTTGATTCTCAATGATAATATACGGTAAAACCTTCCCGAGCCTGCTACATATTACCTTTGTAACACACTTATAAAGTGTATTTACAACAAGATATAGGACATCTTGTTTTAGGTATTAATGTTATTGTAGTATTGTTAAGCTCCTTCAATACTCTTCCACTATTCAGAGTATCTAACACTGCTTCCACAACATCATCTCCAATTATACTCCATGCATCTCTGTAAAAATAGGATCCAAATCAATCAAGACCAGGTGCCTTTGACCCTGGTATAGCAGATAATGCACTTTTAACTTCATCAACAGTGTATCTCACACAACTTAATCTTCAACTACTGTGGGATTCTTAGGCTTTGGGTAGCAACACTAATAAAACCAGAACAGCATATATGTAGATGCAGAAAAAAGAGAGTAGGAATTTATCTACTTTAATTACCGATAATTAACAATCAGTAGATTATATCCAGTCGATGCCAAAAATGCCAATGTCGTTGAAAACTTTGATGTTGCGACATCATGAGGACCTCCATGAAGAACTACAATCAATGGATTACAAGTGTCCTTCGGCGTACTTGGGGAGACAAATATAGCTTCAAAAGGTTTTCGTGCCCCTAAGAGTGTAAAATGATTTAACATGAAGAATTAAAAGCGTATATAATATATATCATGCAATAGTATCTTGTTAAAGCAGAAGGCAAAGGCAGTTCATAAAATTGACAAAAATTGGACGAATGATGTGAGTCAACGATTTACACATTCTACGCATTGCACACAAAGGCTTAGAACAAGAAAGGCAAGGTATGCAGAGAGGACTAGTATTAAATTTCCGCAAGAGAACATTGACTTCGACAATACACAATCAACATGATATTATATTATTATTGCCCTTCCACAAAATAACTAAAAGATCTAACCAGCTGACCTGAAGTATTCCCAGTCCATAGACATTCCCCATAGACCTCTTTAGTTTCGCATTAGCATAGCTTAAGGCAAACATGCAGTCATGGGGACATGCAGCTAGTAATAGTAATGGCCACAGGTCTCATTGCCAAACATGTATGTTATGTGGGTTTAACTAAACAGCTCAAGTGATTAGTAATAAATCAATCATGCAATTAACCATAAACCGGATTTGAGATAACCTTACGTACGGTTTTCGAAATAGATCCGACAGGAATCTTCATCAAACTGAATTGAAGGGATGAGAGTTGAGATGAAACCTCGTTAAGAATTACACCACAAGATTTACTCCGGAGCAATCTGTATGCATGTAGAAGAACACTTTACATATAATAGATTAGTCGGATGGGAATGAGGAAATAAACCTTCTCGGAACATTCAAATAGGGGGCCGGGACATCTTGCCAATTCCAAGTAGCAGTTGGGGCTTGCTCCTTAAGAAGACAACCATACTTGATCCCCGGGAACATCTATTGGGCCGCTACATACTTTAAAATGAAAAACAAGATGAATCTTCTTCAAAGTTAAGCATTTACAGAGGCCAGAAACAGAAATCACTAATACATACCAGCAATATATTATCCACATCAAGCGAAAGAACATCCCATGAGGAACTTGAGTCAAGAGGAGTAATGCGTGACAAGTTCCCACTACAAAATTATAGAGATGCATTCATAGGTGATAATAACAAAAGAACATTAACAAGACTTCATATCAAAGTGGAATTAAAAACCTCACTACATCTACGAGAAAGTATCACTTGAGTGCTCCTCCCGGATCGAGGATAGAATCATAGTACGGTTATTAGAAAGCCAAGGATTCTTGAGGATGCTGGGAAAGTATAGCCCGGGGAAACAACCATCCTCTGCAGACATTACAACAGGAACCTACAATAGTAAGACCAAACAACTGTAACATTAATAGGGAGCACGGTATAATCACATCACAACCAACCACAAACCCTTTTAGTACTTTAGTAGTGAGATACAAAATTATAACCTTTAATTGAACTGATTTCATAACTACAATTTCACAAACATCAGGTACTACGTGCCAAGATAATCTCTTGCATCATTGTTTCACCATGCTATAGCAAAAGCTTGAAGCACATCTCAGAGTAAACATTTTTTGCAGCTTTTGAAGAACAATAACTCTGGTAAGCTCAAAAGCTACAACCTACCTAGGCAGAAAACTCAGATCACCTCAAAACTGAACTTGTCTGTAGAACAATTAGAGCTACGTTTGGAATTGCCATTGAAATAACCTCAACCACAAAGCCAGATTCCACTCAGAGGCTGTGAATCATATGGTTGAATGTTTATGCTTCTCATAAAGCTTTAGATTACAAAGATTGAGAAGCATGGACCCTCCTAAGTAAAGCTCATTGTTCAACCAAAAAAAAGAACATCACTATTTACGCCTTAAAATCAGACGAATTTGCTTGAAGCAAAGGACTGGCAAGAGTTTCGGACAAATCTATTTGATCCCATTTAGACATTTGAACTGAAGGGCCTTTTTCATGGAGCTATAATCCCTTCCACATGTAGCTTGAGGAGGAAAAGAGATAAGAGGAAGAAGGCTAATTCAAATCAGCTAACCATTGGGCATTGAGGTAATAAATGGCCCTATCTTCAGGCATATTAGTTAAGCAAGTGGAAAAAATTGTGCCTTCCAGTATCTCAGCTTTTGGGACTTTTTCTACAAAGTACTTGCAAGACCAATGTTGAATTACATGCTCCACCATAATCATCTTCAAAGACCGTGTTATCTACAAAGTTATATACTCATGTATATCATTGAAATGGAATCCATATTCATGAAACATCACTTAGGATGCATAAGTAGATTAACTAATTCTCCTACTTTCTTAAGTGTTAAGTTTGTAATAATTAAGATTCTGTAATGTCAGAAAACGGTTGAGAAAGAGACCTAATATTCTTTCACATAGCAAATCTCTACACCATAATCCTAGACTTGACATATTGAAACAAAGAAAAGCGAAAATGTACACCTTGAAGATGGTCCTCTTCCACAAAATATGTACATGGAGAACTCTACAGTTATTTACATTTTACACGTTAGAGTTCGGACCGTATAGTCCCGGATCCGACATTTGAAGCATCCTCAAACTCCCAAATTGTTTGCATATATTACGTTAATTCAACTAATCTGAGCGAAGTAAAAAAAAATTACCATTTAATATATAGAAGTATTTTAAATATAACTATGTTAAAGTAAGCGTATTCGGAACTTAGAGGGTATGTCGTATGCAATATTATGTCCAAACGAATACCTCATGAATCCCGTGTTGTGGTACAGACACACTAGATTTGCAACCCCGAGTACTAAAAATAAAGTAACAAAGAACACAACAGCAGAAGAAAAACAAGGGATAAAGTAATGAAATAGATTATCAAGTAAAAAAGAAACTCTGTCCCGAACAATCTCAATATTGAGACAAAGATCCACACCACGTCAACAAATTGTAGCACCGAATTTGGCTCCCCATCGCTTGGCCAATCAACTCTATGAAGTGAAAATGTGGCATTGTGTGCACCTGACTCTACAGCACTCTTGGCTGATAAGAACATGAGGAATCTCCCATCTGGGCTGTGAAAACAAAACAAAAAAGATTCATTTGGCCTCCATGTATAGATACACATAAAAATTGGTCAACATGTATACAGATCACACTTGTAAAGGAACATATAATATGTCGCGCAAATCTGAATGACTAAAAAGCCAGTTATATTTTATATATGCAAAAACCAGTTTTATATGCACAGAATATAGACCAAGCAAAAGATTACAGTTAAAGCACTTTCAAGACTTCAGTTACAACAAGGTGCAAGCTCATAGAGTACACAAAACATGTGTGTGTATGATGGCTCAAGTGCTCAACGGTAACCACACACTACTAATTAAACCTCGAAGCCTCAATCTCTGATGCATGAACTTGAGCCAAAATCATTTCTTTCGCGTGTAATTAAACTCACATGCCAACAAGAGATTAAATTAGATATGGTTTATTCATTAGATTCGACAGCTTGAGAGAGCAACTAGATGAGATCCCATGCACAGGTTCTCATTAATGTGCATTAATAATTAGACCCCTGCACAAGAGAACTCTCTAATTTGAAGTGCTCAGCATCCACCATATCTAATTGACTGAGATGATGATTGACTATTTCCACAGTTCTAATTCTAATATAGAAGAGAAAGAAGGTATTATTAACATGCAAAGACAAAGGTCGGGCCACTCGGCTGCAACTCTTACAAAGCTTACAACACTTCTGTCTTGAATTTGGACACCTATAACCAGCCTAATCATGATTCATGAGTACATATCCAAAGAGCTAGTTGTACAGGCAAAACAAGCAAAATAATGGTGCAGCAACAATTTGCTAGATGTCTAAAAGATTGGTCTGCAGTTCTGCATGGTAATTGAACATGACTTCAAAGCTGCAAGTCACTAATAAATCCTCTAAGTTATTATTATATTCCATAGGGTAATAATAGTTTATAATTTTCTACAATAAAGCAAATAATTGCTTGCAATAATTAGTTCTACAGCCATCAATAGAAAAAAAATGGATACACAGTTAACAACCAACGAAGGCAGTCAACGACATCTTGAGGCGTGAGTCAAAGCATGAATGAAGGAGTATTTGACAACCTATGTAGAATTAAGGAAGAGAAAGAAAGTAATAAGAAAGAGACAGAGAGAACAGAATATCTTCCAATATAGCTCAAAAAGAAGATAAAGGAAAATTCTTCATAAACTATGTCAATGGGAATTGTTTGGGCCCATTTCATGGACCAGCCCATTTCCGGCAAAATTACTAGAATACCCCTACTTCTAGGGCCATCAATCCTCCACCAGCTGGAGTTGACCTAAATACCTTAATTTATTGAAATTCACAACCAATATAAATAGTGATTGTCCCATCACTCAAAAGGTATTCAATTCTCACCTCAAAAGCTAGAGCATCTCTCTCTACAATTACTACTTTCTCTCTCTACCTCAATTATTGACTTGAGCGTCGGAGGGGCGTTCCCGGAAAAAACCCCGGGGTAGTTTTTCAGTGTGCTTTGCAGGTTTAGCGGCGTCAAGACCCATCAGAGCTCTCGTACCCTCTCAGCATCCAGTTGACATCCCCTTCTTCATTACTTAAAGTTTCTTAGCAGAAACAGTTTGGCGCCGTCTGTGGGGATACAACAATCTCAAGCCACAACCAGAGCTGAAATGGTACCGATCCGCCGAAACCGTAAAGCTCCTCAGCCAGAACCTAATCCACCTTCTCATCGCACACCTACCGTTGAGACACTCGACCCTCATGAGGATGAGAGCCCCACGCCTCAGCCAGAGCATGGGCCTCAGCCTCAACCCCTCTCATCCACAACCCCCTCTGCGTGTGTGCTAAACTCCAGATGAACCAAAACATTGAACGAAACCTTAAGGGCCATGTTGGCCACTCTTTAAAATGGGGGACACCCCCAACTCCAGCCTCAGCCTTAGATAGAGGCGAGGGAAGAAGCCTTTCGGATGCAAAGATCAAATGTCATTTGGACCCCCTCGGCTCGGAGGCATGAACAACCGAGAGAGTAAAGACCCCATCAGTCAGCTCAGAGACCCCCTCGGCCCAAGAGACCCCTCGGTCAGAGTAGAGACCACCTCGGTTAGAACGTGGGCCGACGGACTCCCGTCAGACAATCGAAGAGAACCGACTCCGTAAAGGGCAGATGGATGCCCGGGAAATCCTGAATAGGAAGGAAGCTTCAAGGGTGGCCCCATCGAGACGCGAGCGTGAACTTGGTCAGCCCCACTCCGCCGAGAGCGAGAGAGATCCCCTCCTCACTCGCCTAGGCACCGGGAGGATAAAAGGGACTCGGCCTCCTCTCCGCAGGGACCCCCGGATGGTCAATAGAGGTGTTCTGAACTCCATGACCCCCTTCACCAAAAAATCATGGATACCCCTAACCCAGGTAAAGTAAAAGTGTCTCTCATCAAGCAATATGCAGGTTCGACGGACCCGACTGACCACATGGCCTCATACAAAGCACAAATGAGTGCAAACGGGTTGCGAGGCGGCATGGTGTCCCTACATCCCAACCACACTAAAAGGGTTGGCGCTTAGCTGGTTCTTAGAGTTATCTCCCGGAATTATCACTAACTTCTCAGTGTTAGAGGCACTCTTCCTTCAACACTTCATTGTGGGAAGGATGCACAAGAAGACTGCATCCATTTGATGTCGATAGGCAAGAGAACAATGAGAGTCCAAGTGACTATATCAAGAGGTTCAACGAAGAGTCACTGAGGGTGTCAGACCTCCAAGATGGGGTAGCATTCACCGCACTCATGTTTGGGCTCTTGCTGGGCAAGTTCCGTTGGTCCGTGGCGGAAAACGAAGTAACTACTTTCACGGAAGCCATGACCCGAGCGCAAAAGGTTATATAGGCCTCAGACATTTGTGAGCCAAGCAACGACAACTCAAGGAAGAGGAAGGATGACAAGAGTCTTGTAGATCACGGCAACGGCCGAGATCAGACCAAGGCTCCTCGATCCAACCCTCAGCCTAACCGATCTTCCACTAGTAGGGAGGATTCTCGATTTAACAGAAACCAAAGGGAGATTTAGTTGGATCTCAAAGATAAGTCGGTGTTGCCAAGGCCACCCCCATCAAGACATCCAACAATCGACGGACAAGCGGTTATGGTGCAAGTACCACAAGGAGTGCGGTCACACTACCCGCGATTGCGAGAGGCGAAGAAGGCCTTGGATAATCTAGCCAATCAAGGGAGGCTCAATAGGTACCTCAAGAGCCCCAATCACAAAGGCAAAAGAAAAGAAGATCGAGCTGACAGCGACGACACTAAAGGGTACGTCGGGGTTATATCGGGTGGATTCGCTTCGGGAGGCCTAACAGGCCGCTCCCGTAAGTCTCACCTCCAAGAAGCGAAGCATCGAAGTGTTAAAAGTTGAAGGCACTCGGGCGAGTTACCCCGTGATGACCTTCGGAGAAGATACTCGGCCTATTCAGACACCCCACGATGACCCCTTGGTGATTGAGATGAAGATCGCCAACTCAAGAGTTAAGAGGATCCTAATTGATAGCGGGTCCTCCGCAGACATCATCACCCTGGATTGCCTCAAAAAACTCAAGTACCAAGAGAGGATATAACTCCCATCCATCGCCCACCGATAGGCTTGGGGGCCGTAGGCTGCCTAGAACCCGTGCCCACACACACGCACACAACAATATTGTCCGCTTTGGGCCTAAGCCCTCACGGCTTTGCTTTTGGGCCACCCCAAAAGGCCTTGCTGTAGTGTGTATGTGAGCACCTCTATATAAAGAGCTTCTTCACTTCATAATTCTCCAATGTGGGATTGGGATGCACTTCCCAACAATCCTTCCCTCGGACCCAATGTCACATTCGCATTGACCTTCCCCTGGCCTTCCCTCGAACTATAAACCCGATCTGCTTATTGCCCCTTTCAGCACCGCCATATTTTTGCCATGAACCAACCTACACACGCGAATCCACACGCGTCACAGGGCTCATGCTTGGGCAGAGGAGGAATACCAGGCAACCTTGACAAACCATACGGAACCCGCCGCCTGATCAACCATCAACTATGGCTACCAGCCATGCCCACTTGCTATACCCACGAGTTACAGGGCAAGCCCACTGGTCCCACTGGTCCCACTAGCTGGAACACCATCAGGAGGACTTTCGATACAAAGGCGCACCAGATCACCAAACTTCGAGCACACAGAAGGACTCCACACTGCACGGCAGCCTCCCGCCCTGGACCGAACCGCCCGGCTCTGATACCACTTGTAGGGCTACCGAACCCGTGCCCACACACACACACACAACAATATTGTCCGCTTTGGGCCTAAGCCCTCACGACTTTGCTTTTGGGCCACCCCAAAAGGCCTTGTTGTAGTGTGTATGTGAGCACCTCTATATTGTTGTGATTTAGAAACTAAGTGTTAACTAGATTGTGCAATAATCAACAATAATCAAGAAGAATTGTGAAATTGAAACAACAAACAAGTAATGCAAAGAGGAATGAAAATAAGAAAGAACACACCAAGATTAACGTGGGAAACCCGAGCTCCGGGAGAAAAACCCACAAACTTGCACTATAAAAACAATGGAGAATCAATGGTGAACATACAATCTCTCACAAACTCACTCTCTCTCCTAAAACCCTAGAAAAGATGAGGCTCCAAGTTTGAACTTTGAGATATGTGTGCTACACTCTCTAAAACCAGAAAATAGAGTATTTATACTACAAGGAATAAAAGCAATCCAAGGGCCACGATTAAAACTTAAATCGCGAAAAACATGTGCAGATCTGGGTTGCCCGGGCGGGCTCGAAGAAACGCCCGCCGCCCGGCCCAAGAGCCCGCCCCGAGCAGGCCCGAGGCTCGCGCCCGCAGTGGCATCCCAACATTCTCGCCTTGAAGGCGAGCAAACCGCCCGCCCGGGCCTTCACATGCCCGCCCGGGCCCAACCCGCCCGGGCCCATGACCGCCCGGGGGGCGGGTCTGCTGTGGTTCTTCGCTTGCTCGCCTAGCTTGCTTCACCATCTCCACAAAACCCCAACAATCTCCCACCTGGAGATCGGGTTAAGCAAGAGAACATCCTACCATAAATACCCGAATCCATCACCATCACTTCTCCATACATTGGCCATAGCCAACCCCGCTTCCTCTTCACCAAAGGAAACGACACCGAGGCCTCAACCACCCCCGATCCAACATCTCTCCAACCCCATCACGGTCATGCTCCCACCTAGATGCAATCCCGAGCATCACCATCATGCTCCCACCTAGCCTAAGCACCCCCATGACAAAACACATCTCCTCTACACCAAGGAAATGACATTGAAGTTTGCACCAACTCCAATACAAAGAAATCAAAGTCAACACCGACTTTGATTCTCAACAATAACACCTCCAAATCATTGAACATCCCTACACAAACCTACACACCCTCCTAACCCCGGAGGTCGGTTCATCTAAGAGACATCACAACCAAATGAAGACCCTTCCTCTCTAACCAAGGAAGACCATTGAGGTCCAATCCAACCCCAAAAAGTAATCATCACCTAAGCCAAAGAAGCTTCTCATTGTTCTAAGAGCAAACTCACATTGCTCCCACCCGAACAAAACACCCTTTGCTCCACTTAGGATTTCCGGCACAACATGCTTGTGTGCCGCCCTTCACCTTGTGCGTTTACCGGTCAATTTGCCACCGGGATACCGCTTCACCACGGTTCTCATCCCTTGGCCCACTATCGATAGTTTTCCGACCGAACGACACCTTACATGAAGTTCCCACCCCAATTCCGGGCTCCTTCCTTGTGCCCCCCATGGTGTAAAGTGTTCCATTTCTTGTCCCTCGAGCTATGACCATAGCTCCCTTGACAATCTTGCAAGAACCACCATCAAACACAACCTTGTAACCCGACTTGGCAAGTTGAGTCACCGATATCAAGCTTTTCTTCAACCTTGGGATGAACTTGACATCTTTCAACTCCAACAAGCCACCATGAGTGAGTTTCACACTCACATCACCTTGCCCCATGACTTGCACTACCTTGCCATCCGCAAGATAGACTTCTCCAAGCTTTCCGGATTTGAAGTTCCAAAAGAACTCCTTGCATGGTGAGGAATGATGAGAAGAACCCGAATCCAAGACCCATGATCCCGAGCACCCAACCAACTCTTCCGGTTCTTCCATGCTTACCATCAAAACATCGGAATCGTACTCCGAAATCAAGTTAGTTGATGCATCATCTTCTTCATCAATATCTTGAACCTTCTTCTTCCCTTTCCCATTCACTCTCTTTGGACAATCTCTCTTCAAATGTCCTTCATCACCACAACCCCAACACACCACATGAGCTCCCCCATTCGGTTTACCATGCCCCTTGACTTCGATCTTCCATGACTTGCATTTGCCCTTTGTTGATTCCTTCTCCCCCTACTTTCACTACTATATGCACCACCCAATGCTTCACCGGACTCTCTCCTTCGAATGCTCTCACTCAAAATCAAGTCCCTCACATCATCATACTTCAACTTCTCTTTGCCGGAGGAGTTGCTAATGGCGGTCACCATAGTTTCCCATGACAAGGGTAAAGAAGACAACAAAACCAATGCCTTCACTTCATCCTCAAATTTGATATCCACCGAAGACAATTGACCCAAAATCGAATTGATCTCATTAATGTGTTCGGCGGCCGAACTACCATCAACCATCTCCATATCAAACAGACGACACATCAAGTATACTTTGTTGATAGCCGATGGTTTCTCATACATACTTGACAAAGTTTCCATCAAACCCGCCGTTGTTTTCGCATCCTTGACATTGAAAGCCACACTCCGGGCTAATGTCAATCTCACAACTCCAAGTGCTTTCCTATCAAGAACTTTCCACTCATCCTCAAGCATACCACTTGGTCTCTTTCCCTCAAGAGGCAAGTAAAGATTCTTTTGATACAAAAGATCCTCCATTTGCATTTTCCAAAATCCGAAATCTTTACCATCAAACCTCTCAATCCTCAATTTCCCTTCTTCCATTGTTAAGTTTACCCAAAAATTCAAAATTTGATTTTTCTACACCAAAAAAATCCAAACTTTGATTTTTCAACCACAAATCCTAGTTTACCAACACAACACTAAATCACTTTCCCCCAAGTTAAAACCTTAGCTCTTGATACCAATTGTTGTGATTTAGAAACTAAGTGTTAACTAGATTGTGCAATAATCAACAATAATCAAGAAGAATTGTGAAATTGATACAACAAACAAGTAATGCAAAGAGGAATGAAAATAAGAAAGAACACACCAAGATTAACGTGGGAAACCCGAGCTCCGGGAGAAAAACCCACAAACTTGCACAATAAAAACAATGGAGAATCAATGGTGAACATACAATCTCTCACAAACTCACTCTCTCTCCTAAAACCCTAGAAAAGATGAGGCTCCAAGTTTGAACTTTGAGATATGTGTGCTACACTCTCTAAAACCAGAAAATAGAGTATTTATACTACAAGGAATAAAAGCAATCCAAGGGCCACGATTAAAACTTAAATCGCGAAAAACATGTGCAGATCCGGGTTGCCGGGCAAGCTCGAAGAAACGCCCGCCCGGCCCAAGCGCCCGCCCGGAGCGCCGCCCGCCCGGCCCAAGAGCCCGCCCGAGCGGACCGAGGCTCGCCCGGGTGCAGTGTGGCACCCCAACATTCCGCCTTGAAGGCGTGAGCAAACCGCCCGCCCGGGTCTTCACATGCCCGCCGGGCCCACTCGGCCTATGAACACCCGCCCGGCCGCCGGGTGCCGTCTTGTGGTTCTTCGCTTGCTCGCCTAGCTTGCTTCACCATCTCCACAAAACCCCCAACGGGGCAACTCAAAACATCCCGTTCGGCACTATCAAGCTCCAAGTGCGACTCGGTGAAAAATCATGCAATGACTTAAGGGAAACCCTGTCTACCGTCTGTCGATATCGGATGATGCTTAACCCCAAAAAGTGTGTTTTCGGAGTAAAAAGGGGGGATTGCCTTGGCTTCTTGGTCCACGAAAGAGGAATTGAAGCCAACCCAGACAAAGTGCAAGCGGTGTTGGACATGAGGTCCCCTAAGAACGTCCGAGAGGTCCAACGCCTCACCGGTTGTCTAGCGGCCTCGGACGCTTCTTGTCAAGGGGCATCAATGTCCATGGGCCAAACTTTTAGCCTCGGCACAATTTTTGTAAAATGCATTAATAGTAATGAATGAAAGAGGCCAAGCATATGCTTCGGTGCACTTCCTAAGTCTAACAAAAACATATGTTGCACCTTGTCATCCAAAATAGTATGAGCCAGGCAATGCCTCGGCCAAACAAAGAGTTACGAAACAAAAAGCAAAAATTGAAAAATCACAATACTCAACAAAACAAGATCAATCAAAGATAAAACTTCTCATTACTAGCACACGACACTACAACATAAGGGAGGCAGCCTTAAAACAAAAGGCCACCTCTTCGGAGATTACAATGCAAGGGAGGCAGTCTTGAACAAACAAAAGACTACCTCTTTGAAAAAAAATACACACTAAGTCCTTACAAACGAGAAGAGCTGCCGAAGTCCCTACCCTCCTCCTCATCATACCTAGCATCCTCATAGCCCTCGGAGAAGTGCTGGGTGCTAGGCTCATCCTGGTCTAGGCAAGTGGATGCCAGCTGACTGCGTAGTGAAGCCATATCGGCTTCATAGAGGAGCGGTAGGTTCGAGTCAAAGCCTCCCCAATCAAAGGTTGGGCAGTCCTAACTCACAGCCTTCCTCTTCCGATCCAGCGCATCAACCTCGCTGGCATGGTAGGAGCTCTCACCCACCTCGGCGTTGTACGCCACACTTGTCCGACTCCTGCCAAGCCTGAAACCATTATTCGGCACACCTTTCAGCCTTAAGCCGGGCCTCGTTCAGCTTCGTCGTAAGACGATCCACCCTCCGCAGGCGTCATCACGCTCCTTCATTAGACGATCGAGCGCCTCATCACATTTGGCTTCTCATTGAAGTCGCCTTGATCATTAACGATGTCCCTCACCGCCCTCGTGAGTTCAAACTGGGATTTGTGAGCCTTGTCTCCCAAGTCCTTCACAATTCCCTCGATGATGTTGAGCCACAGCCTCCAGGTCCGACACCTTAGTGGATAACTTCTCATTTCTTCCACTCAAAGTTTTCCTTGTCTCTATCTCTCTAGTTTATCTCACTAGAATTGGATTCAGCTTCTTCCTTCAACCGGTTTCTTCACTTAAGGTACCCCCGACTTCCCTTTCTTTGTCTTTTCTTTTTAATAAAGGCCGACGGCCAACCCCCTTTGTTAGTAAATAATGGGGTCTGGGTCTGAGTCGGGAACCCCTCCCGAATCTCCCCCTATGTACAGATTGTCGGAGGAGCTTCGGGGCTCGGAATGAGAACCGCCTCGGAACGGCCGAGGAGGGTCGAGACAACGAGCCGTCGTCGTCACCAATGTTATTCCTACCCCCCGAATCTCCTCCGACAATCTGTACATAGCGGGAGATTTGGGAGGGATACACGACTCAGACTCGAACCCCATTATTTACTAACAAAAGGGGTCAGTCGGCCTTTATCAAAAAAAAAAGACAAAAAAAGGGAAGTCGAACGTACCTTAAGTGAAGAAATCGGTTGAAGGAAGAAGTCGAATCCAATTCTAGTGAGATAAACTAGATAGATAGAGACAAGGAAAGCTTTGAGTCGAAGAAATGAGAAGTTATCCACTAAGGTGTGCGACCTCGAGGCGCGGCCAAAGATCATCGGGGAATTGTGAAGGACTTGGAGACAAGGCTTCACAAACTCGAGTTTCAACTCACGAGGGCGGTGAGGGACATCGCTAATGATCAAGCTGACTTCAATAAGAAGCCAAATGTGATGAGTGGCCAGATCGACCGTCTAATGAAGGAGCGTGATGATGCCTTGTGGAGGGTGGATCATCTTACGACGAAGCTGAACGAGGCCCGGCTTAAGGCTGACAGGTGTGCCGAATAATGGTTTCAGGCTTGGCAGGAGTCGGACAAGTGTGTGGCGTACAACGCCGAGGTGGGTGAGAGCATCTACCATGCTGGCGAGGTTGATGCGCTAGATCGGATGAGGAAGGCTGTGAGTCAGGACCGCCCAACCTTTGATTGGGAGGCTTCGACTGCACCTACTGGCCCCTCTATGAAGCCGAGATGGCTTCACTACGCCAGCCACCGGGCATCCACTGCCCGGGACCAAAGACGATGAGCCTAGCACCCAAGACTTCTCCAAGGGCTATGAGGATGTTAGGTATGATGAGGGAGGAGGGTAGAGACTTCAAGCAGCCTCTTCTCGTTAGTGCATTTGTATGGACTTAGTTTGTATTTTTCTTCAAAGAGGTAGTCTTTTGTTTGTTCAAGACTGCCTCCCTTACATTGTAATCTCCAAAGAGATAGCCTTCTGTTTCAAGGCTGCCTCCCTTATGTTGTAGTATCGTGTGCTAGTAATGAGAAGTTTTATCTTTCATTGATCTTGTTTTGTTGAGTATTGTGATTTTTCAATTTTCGCTTTTTGTTTCAAAACTCTTTGTTTGGCCGAGGCATTGCTTGTCTCACACTATTTTGGATGACAAGGTGCAACATATGTTTTTATCAGACTTAGGAAGTGCGCTCAAGCATATGCTTGGCCTCTTTTCATTCATTACTATTAATGCATTATACAAAAATTGCGCCGAGGCTAAAAGCCTGGCCCATGGACATTGATGCCCATAAATAACAATACTTAAACAAAATACTTCTTCAAATTATCCGCATTCCACCGGCCGAGCAAGTGGGACTCCTTCACGTGATTCGAGCCTGAGAAATCCCCTGGTTTGATCACGTGAGTGACCTTATAGGAACCTTCCCAATTGGGGCTGAGCTTGCCTTGGAGGTGCGAGTGTGAGCAGAAGTAAAGATGTAGATATTACGAAGATCATAGAGATAGAAATATGGCAAGAAAAGTAATGTAAATGGACAGACAACATTTAACATGGGAAAAATCCTCATATAGAGGCAAAAAAACCACCTGACGACGAGCACCCAAAAATCCACTATATAAAATAGGAGAGTATAAGCACCCTAATTATTAGGGTGAGTAATATAATATACACTCTCACTATTAGTACAAACTCACAAAAGAGTAGTACAAAAGGAACAAAGTGGATTGGTAAACTATAGGTGGACCGTATACAAGGAGGGCTTGAAATGTAGGCTTGTGTAATGGCTTCATGTATGTGTTGCTTTGCGTTGGTTGATTATTTGGTGATGCCCAAAGCTAATATACAAGTGTAAACCACCATATTTATAGTTGAGGAATGGCAGTTCTTAAGCTCGGTAAGAGCAATGCCCAATTATTCTCTAGATTTCTCTAGCTCGAAGCTCCAATATTTGTGAGCCAAAAACTTGCCATGTTGCATCATCCATTGGCATTGAGTGCTTGAGTGCCCATGTATACGCCGACACCATCTCATGCTATTTGTAGAATATTCATGAACTTGGCAATATTTCTACACAAAAAATGAAAATGATCTCCAAGCTAGACACCATAATAATTGCGGAAGTATCTATGTGGCATTCTCGATAATTGGGCCATAAAAGACTTTGGGCCACCAAACCCAAAGATAATTTTATGCCATGAATTCGGATGCAACAAAAACAAAGCACTATACACAAACCGGCAGACATGAAAATCGTTCATACCCGAAGCGTGGATGAAAGCACCGCTAATTCCTTTTGTCAATATAACCGCATGGGAGTCTTCAAGTGCATTTGATCTCGATTCAAATAGGGAATCGGGATACATGTATGAGAAAGAAATTTAAAGATACTCATCCTCTAAAAGGATCATGAGTGACTTGAAGCCTATCAGCCAATCATTTATGAAGATACTAAACTCACTTGTGATCGTTGTTAGCTTCTAAATTCTTTGAAAGGACATAGTACAAAGATACAGGGCACAGGTGGTCCGTTAGTGCAATATTTCATACCGAGTTTTCTCGCTTCGAGGACCACCCAACAATAAGATGTTGTCAGGCCGACGTGTTTGTTGCCGGAGCCCATACCACCCGACCAACACTCAATGACCTCGTTAATTCCTTCAACAAAGACGCACCCTCTCCATTGCAAAGAAATTAAAGAATACTTAATATATGTCTTCCCAGAGCGTAAAAACATCCGGATTAATTATTATTATAGCCAAATTGCAAAGTTGATATGTTACCCGTTAATCTCAATGACAAAAAATTGCAGGCACCTTTTTTTTGCATATGCTTCTCCCCATCCCTCATCCCAATCTCCTTGGCCTTTCCAATTGTTACAACCCTTAATGGTGGTACTCGGCACCTTCATAGCCAAAATTATTGAAAGTAGGCTTCAAGGAGATAGGCTCCTAGGCGACATAAGCAATGAGTGTTTCATCGGAGTTCCAAGAAACACCCTCAAACCCGTAAGTTAAGAGAAATGAATAATGAGGGCATAAGAGGAAACATATTTAACTTTCTAAAGCGTAAGAAACGTGCCTCGCTAGTTACTACACGCCAGTGGTTAACTTGAAATGGATACTCTAACAAAAATGATACTCCTATATACAACAAAAGCATGACTCAAACTTACCATATAAGTCAAAGTTCTAAGCAAATATCATACAAAGACAAGAATTGTCATGTCTAAGTCAAATTACCATGCGTCGTGTATAATGATCCATGAATAGATTGAGGGATGATAAACTCCTCTTCCAACTCGAAGGACCCCATATCTCAAGTTTAGTAGGAGAGTTGTCATCGAATTTTGAAACATGAGAAGTTTTGAACCGGAAGGTGAAGGCGTATTAGAGATTCCCCTGGAACCTCAATAGGAAAGGATGACCATTGAAAATCCACGTAATTGTCACCACTCCCATGAATAGAAGCGTAAGAAATAAATTTTCCGTTCTTATTAGCAAGGATATTGGGTTGACCAGGCCAGTAAAATATTGCCTTAGAGCCCTTCCCGTGCAAATATGCATCGTGTTGAATACAAAACAAACATGAATCAACATTACACGGAGGATGAAAGTCATCTCGATATAGAGTCATTGCAATTCGTAGAGTTATACCAAGCACTCGATTTGCAAACCCAAACTCACGCGGTCAATTTTACGGATATTATTGAAGTCCAACAAAGCAATTTAGACAGATTTGCATACTCTTCCCCGCAAGGCCGGAGAAGAACCAAATGGACATTCCTCCAAAGATCCAGCCATAGGCCCGTAAATTGCAAATATTATAACATAACCGCACATAGTAAAGATTAACTAAATCACAAAACAGATTGAAATATGAAGAACACAATCTTCAAGTATTTAAAGCACTATTTATGACGGGTCCTCGATTACATGCATATCTTTAAACATGGGCACACATCAATACATCATTACACAATTAGTGATAAAATGGTACCCAATCTTCATAACTAAAGGGAGTCCCTTGTCTATTTAAAAACCCCACTTTACATCATGATTCCTTCGTTATATGAAGGACAACGGAATGAGGATCAAGTATTTCGGCGAAAAACCAATATCCTGAAGACAATAATTCTCCACCAAAATGCAAATAATCCAATCCACATATAAAATAATATCATTTTTGACAACTTAGTATAAGTCCCATCTGAGAAGATTACAGAGTTCTACGTATACACAGCCATACAACAATCAACAAACATTCCAACCCACGAATATTATACTAAAATTGCACATGATAGAACTAACTTTAATCAATGACAAACTGTTAAAGAATGTTTTTAGGTTTTAATTTGTTTTGTCTGCCTTTCTCATTGTATTCCTCGGAATATGTAATACATCCAACCTCGACATACAAGGATTCTGCTCAATTAAGGAAATACATACAAAGCATATCAAGCATATTATCTTTGTTGCCTAATATATCTTAATACCCCCCCTCAAGTTGGAGCATGGGGATCATAAATGCCCAACTTGGAAAGAAGAGTGTCGAACTGCAATTTTCCGAGAGCCTTGGTGAAAATGTCGGCTAGCTGAGCCGTGGTATGGACATAGGACGGAGCAATGAGACCGTCCGTGATAGCATCACGCACGAAATGACAATCAACCTCAATGTGTTTCGTGCGTTCGTGGAATACAGGATTCTTGGCAATATGCAGTGCAGATTGACTGTCACAGAACAAGCGAATAGCAGTGGGATGATTGACACCCAAACTCAATAATAAACCTTTCAACCATTTTAATTCACAAGTGATGGCCGCCATGGAGCGATATTCGGCTTCACCGACGAAAGAGACACGATTGCTTGCTTTTGGTCTTCCGTGCAATAGGAGAAGCACCAAGAAAGACAAGCCAACCAAGAAGAGAGCGGCGAGTAAGAGGACATGCCGCCCAATCGAATCACACCATCCCGAAAGGGATAAGTCATCTCAAGCACGTAATGAATACCCTGGCCGGGAGTGCCTTTCGATATCGAATGACACGTAAAGCGCCTTCCCAATGATCAATACGAGGAGCTTGCATAAATTGAGAGAGAATATGCACAGAGTAGGCCAAGTCGTGGCGAGTAACAGAGAGATATATAAGGCGACCAACAAGGCGACGATAAGACTCGGGATCATCGAGCAAGGCACTCGTAGCTGACCCGGTCTCCGTGGTTTTGCTCAATAGGAAAGCCAAAGGGCTTAGAACCTAAAAGACCAACTTCGTAAATGATATCCAAAGTGTATTTGCATACGACAAAGAAACAAACCGGAGGAGCTACGAGTCACCTCAATACCAAGGAAATACTTCAAAGCACCCAAGTCTTTCATTTTGAAACAATCGAGATAGATAGGCTTTGAAAGCCTCCAAAGCAATGCGGAATCATTCCCAAAGAACAATAAGATCGTCCACATACACTAACACATTAAGTTGAACGTAACCCCGAGTGAAGGTAAATAGAGAATAATCGTAGTAGGACCGAAGAAAGCCATACCCCGTGAGAGCAAAGTGACAAGTTTAGAGAACCAACACCGAGGAGCCTCGTTTGAGACCGTAGAGGGACTTGCGGAGACGACGCACCATATTAGGTCGAGATGCTTCAAATCCAGGAGGCGGTTTCATGTACACCTCCTCCTCCAAATCACCATGAAGGAAAGCATTGTGAACATCCATTTGATGGAGTTCCCAATTCTTAGCAAAGAAGAATAGCAAGAAAAGCCCGAACAAGTAACCATCTTAGCAACGGGGCAAATGTTTCAGAGTAGTCAATGCCTTCTTGTTGATGATTCCCAAGAACCACCAAACGTGATTTCTGACGATCAAGATTGCCGGCAGAATCAAACTTGTTGCGATAAACCCACTGACTACCAAGGGCCCGCTTTCCCGGAGGGAGAGGAACCATGGTCCAAGTACCATTCTCCTCTAAAGCGCGAATCTCATCATTCATAGATTTGCGCCATCTTGCATCCTGCATAGCCTCCTTAAAAGATTTCGGCTCCTTAATAGATGTTAGAGCAAAGAATAAACTTTCGATATTTCACGAAAAACTTTGACGTTAATGTAATGAGCTATAGGATAGGGGTTACCCGAGGAATGCGGGGAACGGAAGCGTAAGAAGATGGACTCGGTACTTGTATATGATTAGTAACATAATCTCAGAGAAGAATAGAAGGTGTTTTAGTTCTGTGACCGCGGCCCAAGTCGAGTGAAGCGGCAGCAGGCCCAGTTGAAGGACCAAGATTAGAGGAGTGAGAAGAGGGAAGATTTTCATTTGTGGGGTGGGGCGAAGGCTGAATCGTGGGCGCAGAAGAAGGCCCAGACGCAGCAGCGGCTAAAGGAGAGGAGGAAGCTGCGAGAGTAGGCTGGAGCGGGAGATTTGGGCCCGCGTGTAAGGAAGTAGGAGAGGTGTGAGTATTTGAGGGAGGAAGAAAATCAGGAGATGGGGCCTGGGAGTTTTGGACGTGAGGTCCAGGAGGAGGGAAAATAATTGGAGAAGTGGGCTCAATGAGTAATGGGTCATTTGTAGGAGTGGTAGTGGGCTGAGCGTGAGTTGGTAAGGAAGGAGAATGGGTATTTTGTGAAGAAGGAAGAGAGAGGGGCTCAAAATCAGCAAAATCAAGATGGATGTCATCATTTTGAGGAACAATAGTGTGAGGATCAATATTTGCAGCTTCAGGATCACAAAAGGGAAAAGTTTCTTCAAAAAATTTAACATCTCTTGAGATGAAAAATTCTTGATTATCAAGATCAAATAATTTCCAACCCTTCTTACCAAGAGGATAACCCACAAACATGCATTTTCTACTGCGACTAGCAAATTTATCCCCTTTGGAACGGTGATTATGAGCAAAGCACAAAGATCCAAAAACTTTGAGAACATCATAAGAAGGAGTATGACCAAACAAAAGTTCATAAGGAGTTTTGTTGTCAAGTAAAGGAGTGGGAGTGCGATTAATAAGATGAGCTGCAGTAAGGATACTCTCACCCCAAAAAAAAAATAGGAAGATTAGCATGAAAGCGAAGAGCTCTACCCACATTCAAAATATGACGATGTTTGCGCTCAACCCGCCCATTTTGTTGAGGAGTATTAACACAGGAAGTTTGAAAAAGGATGCCGAGAGCGATGAAATAATCAAGGAGACAATTAAACTCAGTTCTATTATCACTTTGCACAACTTTGATGGTTTGAGAAAATTGACGTTCAATCATAGCAATAAAAGCCATAAACATCTTAAAAACTTCAGTTTTATCAACCAATAAATAAACCCAAACAGCTCGAGAGTAATCATCCATCAAAGTTAAAAAATAACGAGCACCACAAGATGAAACATGTTTATAAGGTCCCCACAAATCACAATGAACTTTTTCAAAGATCCTACTGGCTTTATGATCACTAATAGGAAACTTAGAGCGAGGATGTTTAGCACGAAAACACACCTCACAACCTTTATTCAAACTACCCTGCAAATGAAGAACGGGGGGGAGTAATTTCAATATCTTCTCGGAAGGGTGACCCATGCGATGATGCCAAAGAACCAAGGAAGAAGAAGCTTCACCAACGAGAACATGACACACAGAAGTCCCTCCTCCAAAGTAGTAGAGTCCATCCCTTCTAATGCACTGTTCCAATCGATTCCTCGACGGGTCCTGATATAGCACAAACATCGAATTGAATTGAAAAATACAATTCACAATCAAGATTAATTGTGAAACAAAAAGTAAATTGCAATGTAAGTGAGGCACATAGAGAACATGAGTGAGAGTAAGAGTGTCGGAAAGACGAACAGAACCCTCTTGTTTAGCCATAACAACAACACCATTTGGAAGTCCAACAGGACAATCATCAATACAAATCACATCAAACAACAAAGAGAGATCACCAGTAACATGATTGGAAGCACCAGTGTCAACAATCCATTCAGTAGTAGAGAACATACCGTGGAGACGATCATCGGGAAGTTTAGTATTACCAAGAAGTCCGGCCAAGGCCTTCCACTGTTCAGCAGTAAAAAGAGTGGAAGGGGGGGCAGCAGCAGCAGCCCCAATCACGACAGCTGGAGCAGCGGCAGCCACGGGAGTGGTGGTGGCGTGGGCACGCACGGTGCCTCGACCACGGGCAGCGGTGGCAGCAGAATTATGGCGAGCAGAACCGCGACTAGCAGCAGCGTTTTGACGCTCTTCCCACCACTCGGGGTAGCCGACAAGTTCGAAGCAAGACGAGATGTCATGTCCCGACTTTTTGCAGTGCGTACAATGAAGATGGGACTTGTCTTCCCTGACCCGAGGCTTATGTTGAGAGGTGGAGGTACTGCTGCCACGAGGGGCAGCACGAAGAGCAAAACTAACAACATTATGGGAGTCATCAGGCATGGTTTTGGCGAGTCGAACTCGTTCGGCTTGAACCACCAACTGATATGCCCGATCAAGAGTAGGCAACGGATCATGAGAAAGAATACATACAAAGCATATCAAGCATATTATCTTTGTTGCCTAATATATCTTAATACAAACTGACTCAGCCAGCATCAGAAGGTCCATCAAAATGATTTAAGCTGGAGATGGCTGAGATGGAAAACCCTTGTAAAGAAAACCCTTGTAAGTTGTAATACCAAATAAATCTTCGATAAATAAAATAAGTAAAGAAAACTGCAACAAATATAGCCAGCATAAACCGATATATCTAGCTCCAAGAATTAACCATAATGCCTCGCGCAGCAGGAAATTAAATACGAGCAAGCAGTTTAGCATAGCATAGCATAATTTAGGAGTCAAATTATGTGTGCAGTTTGAGAAAGAGATAGAGAGCTATTACGCCTACATGGGTACATAAGGAAGCACCTCGGGATTGAATGCTTAGATTGAAGATTAGATGGGAGTATTAGAGCTCGTTTGGTTGAAGTTGGGAAGTATAACTTCCCATGAATTTGCATTGCCTATGAAATTTTATTTCCAAAGAAGTACATTTTTTTGTTTGGTTGAACATGAGAAATTCTATTTCCCATAGGAATTTCCACTTACCTAGGGGGGCCTAGGTAAGTTATTTCCTCCATTTTGTAGGAAATAGAACTTCCTAGGAAGTTTTATTTCCCATGATTTTACCAACCAAACAAGTGAACAACAACACATATATTTACTTCCTAGGAATTCTAATTTCCCATGCATTTAAAGGTTAACCAAACAAGCTCTTACTTTCCTGCTCAACCAACCACCCAAGAGGGAGTGTCTATGGGTTGTTTTCTGTAATTAGCTCAACCAACCACGTTTGTTTTGTGCGAAGGGGAATAAGGGTTGTTGGCTGTTCTTTTGGATTGAATTTGGCGGAATGGAATTAGGCGCAATAATTTGAAACTTGAAAATTAAGTTCAAAAGAATAAAGACTTTATAGTTCGAGTTTGTTTTTCTTTTGGTTTGGGAGGTTTGTTTTGAGTATTTCTCTCTAGTTTCTATTGAAGTAAGTCATTATCAAAGTCTAGTTTGTAATGGTATCATAGTGAGTCAATGTCTGGATTTTGAGTTTATATTAAATCGTTTTAAGTTTAGTCAAGTTAAATTACTACATCCTTATAGATTATTATATTCAGGTCAATATAAGTGCATATTTAGTGTATATATATACTTATAGTATATTATTAATGCTCAAGTCAATATCAGTTCGCTTCAAATTTTTGTTAGATAGCACGAGGGAGGACAAGGAAGGGGTGAGAAGGGAAGAGTGAGCTTTCATTTTTCTTCCAAATCTTTCCAACATTGGAAGGATTTGGTTTATTAAGAGAAGAGAAAAATTAAAACCTTTCGGTTCACTTCCCTTTCTTATGTTAAACAAACAAAGGAAAATCAATCCCTTCCTTTCACTTCCTTTAGGTCTAAAAATCTCTATCCAAACTAACTATTCATATTGGCCTATTGGGCCATTTTGAAGTCAGATCATTTCAGGTTTAAAAATTGAGTCTCAAATCAACAATATTCCAAACCCAACATGACCTTCTTTCACTATAATCTTCACCAGGAATTTTGTTCATAGCTTGGTAGGTCTTCAAAATACATACTACTTAACTTCTACCTACTTAATTAGGCGCATTCTTTTGGGTCAGACCGAACTCAAGAAAGTGGCGAAATGAACTAAAGTAAGATAGATATGTGAGAGGAAAGAAGGTGACCTAAATTAAAACCGTGTCGAAAAGAATAGAGCCTTAGAGTGACTAGCTTTATGTCAACCAGACCTAAAATTTACGACAAACAACTTTACTAAACATACACATGTGAAGTGCATTATACATAATTACATATAATGTAATTATACATTACGGTGTAAATACCATCTCTGCAAAATAACAGGTACACAAATCCTAATATACATCAAGAATGGTAGCCACCAAAAATATTCTAATTGTACATTATTGAACACAAGAAGCAACAAATATTTACAGAACTCTATGATGTATCTATATGCTGTCTGTGCCCAGTAATGGTAAATTCATATCACAATCTTACAGCCTAGCTGCTGCATTTAAGGCTCTTGCAAACTCAAGTGTTGTGAACAATGAATGTACTTAACACAAGGCCATAGAAAGTAGAATACCCTAATCAAGGAGGCTGTTTATGCCTAGATAAAAATCCAATTCAAGAATCTTCAGTCTTTACAGGAAGCCATTTGTTTCCTGAGGCAGGAGTTTCTCTTCTAGAACGTGAAACAAATCCTATAATATATCCAACAAAGGCACCAAGTAGCAACACACTCCCTCCCTTCACAAACTGCGAGAAAGTGGGTGATGCCATTACACCTTGTATTTTAGAACTCTCTGTTTTCTCACTGCTAGCAAGACCATTACCATTCAAAACTTCTCCAGTTGCTAAAATCTCCACCATATCATGCACTTCTCCATCATGGTTTCCTACATAAGAAAGCGTGAGCTTCTCTTTTGAGGCAACAAGCCTAGTATAACCAAACTCGCCCCCACGATAGATTGATCTCTTTGGCTGTGGAAATATGGGGAGATCAGTGTGTTCCGGTCTTGGTTCCCAGATAGGCTGCCAATCCTGCCCTGCCATTCCAATCACAACATGAACAGGATATCCACCTTGCTTCTCCCCAGACAAGCCCATATCTCCACAGGTGAAATTATTCAATGGACAAAACCTTTCATACCTATGAACATGACCCCACAAGGCAAGTGTCACATTGTTCTTTACGAAGAGAGGTTCCAGGTTGTGCTGCATTCTTTCTCTTAACGGAGTATCACGGATCTCATTACTTGTTGTGTACATAGGGCGATGCCCTTGGACAACAACAAATGGAGTTTTCTTTCTGTCGACATTCTCCAAATCATGCTCTAGGAACTTGTACTGCGCACTTCCTTGAAGAAAATCGGTCTCAGTTGAAAAATATACAAAGTGAACAGATCCCATATCAAATGAATAATACAGATTACGAGTGGCTGGTGCACGTGTCCCAGTTGAAAACGAAGAGTTTCCGGGCATTTTGAACTTGAGACTGTAGGGTACACCGCATTCACCACCTCCATCTTTTCCATAAGCTGCCCACTCTGGTTTCCAAGGTTGTAGAGGCCAATCATACTCATGATTGCCAATGCAGACATGATAAGCCATCTTGGAGGCAACAGGCTCAATCTGGTTAAAGAAATTGTCCCATATCCAAGAATATCCTCTTGCATAGCTGATATCTCCAATATGTGAGATAAACGCAGGTTTGTCCCCAAGAGCTTCTATGTCACGAAGGATCCACTTGATAGTTGATATGCTTTCATCCTGTGTACGGATAAAGGTTCTATAGGGTGTTGCAGTTCCCATGTCTCCAAACATAAAAGCTATAGTTTCATCAGAATCCTCATTCCTTGAGACAAAACTGTATGTAGGGCTCCAACCCCCTGAATCACTCCCGACCTTCCAGCATCAAAGAAAATTAATTTTAGTAAGGTGACAAAAATAGTTTACAAATATGATATAGCAATCAAAAGAAAGCCATGAAAACACAATGTGGAAATGTATTTGTCTCATACTGCAAGCCGCAAGGTGCTTTTCAAGTTTTAACCTAACAGGTTTCAGTAGCGCAAAAATATAGCAAATTTCACAAAAAATAAACACAAGTATTAAATGCAGAATGAATTTCTCTAAATGCAGGAATCTTTAATGAAAATATAAGAAACACAACACTACCCTTGCTATGATCTTACACCAACACTTCAATCTCTCTCCTATCCCCTATTAGTTGTTATGCCTCCTACAAACTTCAAACATTACATCTTAAGGGAAACCAGGTTGATCAACAATACAAAGATCAACTACCTAGTTAATTTTACACTATAAATAGCTCTTAAGGTGGTGATGGGATCGGTTTGAGGAATAGGACAATGCTATCTGGTTTGCTCAATCGTTAATGAAGCAACTATACCAAAAATTAAAGCCTGGCACAATTTGCAGCATAAGTTTAACAAATGGTATACTAATAGTATCCTGGCAAGCTCATATCTTTTGCATTTTAGTTTACTATATCATGCAATAAAGGCTTGCACGGTTGCACATGAAGCTTACTGTTTATTTATGAATCCAGGAAAACATCTTCGTTTTACTTAATTTGATGTGCTGTGGTGCAAACTGCATTTGCTAACTTAGAACAGAAAGAGTCATACAATTATTACAATATGTTAAATTAAAACAAGGGTAGTATTATCTTTTTCATACATTTAATATCATTAAGTTGTCCACATTTAGTGAATATCTCCCTGCGTTTGCCGTTTAGCACCCCTCCTAGCACGCGCCCTTTAAATGAAACAAATCTTCGCTCAAGAAGAACACTTACTAAGAATTCAACTCCAAAGCAGTAAGAAACAAGTCCATAAACTTAAACATCAATCTCAACTAACAAGTAACTACAAACATAACTAACCAAATAAGTTATAAGTTTGACGAGGCTTAATAAGTTCAGTTCAAATAAGTTCACGTGAAGAGAACACGTACGAGTAAAATCAAACATAGTATACCTTATAAAAGTATCTCTTCCCTTTGTTCAAATTAGTAATAAGTCCATTATAAATAAACCCAGGATCTCTCCAACCAACACTCTGATTAGCAGGTGCATCACACATATCTTCTCTTTCATACCTTTCAACAACCGTCTCAGCCACGTGTCTCAACTCCTCTTCACTCTCTCCATACTTAACAAACCTCTTCCCACCATCACCTGCAACAAACATCACCCTCATCTCATCCTCTCTCTCAGTGAAACTCAAATGGACCTGCTCCGGCCCATTGGGCTTCTCAAACGAGACCTCCTCGGACTGGGCCAAGAGGTGCTTGGTTCGCGGCAATGGGTTCTTGTCGTGGTCCAACTTGGTAGGGTCCACCTCGGATTGAGTCCATCGGAAGATCCGAAACTGGTAGGAGGAACGGAGGTTGATTAAAGGGAAGGATAAAGACCCGGATCCGGATTCCCATGTGGGTGTGGAATTAAGGAAGAAATATCCGATGAAATGATGGTGGTGTGAATCGGGTGGGGAGTAAATTCCGACCCAATCTAGATCCGATGGGGTGGGTATGTTGGACCATGTTACTTTGATGGTGTCGCCGGATTTTGAGAGGGAGTTTGGGTTTATGGTGATTGTGGGTGTGGAGATGGAAAGAGAGAGGAGAGAGAAAATAAGGGGAAGAAGAACAAGAAGAAGAGGGTGGAGGTGGATGATCATGGTGGAATGATTCAGAGATGAGGGAATTTTCAATTTTTGGAATTGGTCTAATTTTAGGGGGGTTTCAAAGTTAGATTATCAAAGATGATGATATGATCTGTAATCTGTATAAAGTAGATTTTAGGTGGGAAGGAGAGTGGTAAGTCGATTGTCAGAATGTGATGGACTGATCAACCAATCTTGTGTGTTGAGCAACAATGACTCAATGAGGAATCGAATATACTTTTGCCAGAGGATATGTAAAATTTATAATTCTACACGGGGATTACGCCATTTTTTTTTTTTCCGCATAATTTCAGTTCAGTTAGTTTAGTTTATACACTTTTCTCACACAATTTTACACTTTTACTTCGGTTCAATTCAACTTGTTGTAGTTCAGTTCAATTCAGCCCAAAATAATAAGGCCTGATTAGTTTTTTGTCACAAAGATAAAAGAAAGAAAGCATTATGGTGTTTGATGTAGAACTAGTTAGCTAATTTGCCCCATTTCAAAAATAAAATAACTAATTAGGCTTTTTTCTCTACCTTATTATTATGTTTTCACTTGTTTCAAATCAAATAAATATAGATTAGTTAAGAAGTTTAGGAGTAATGAATATAGATAAATGCTAAAAAAAAAAGTTATAATTGGGCTAAAATACGGACTAATCAATAAGTTTGTAAATGTTCAAATAAGGGTTTCGGTTAATAAGTATAGGATAAGAGCCTATTGGGTCTATATTGAACTAACTTTTTTAAAATAATTTCAGTCATTATTGGATGATTACAAGGTCATCATCATATACTCGTTATTAAGTCATTCTTTATATTGTGGCATTATTTATTTCTTTATATTTTGTCATAAATAATAATCTTATTTATTAAATTCTGATCACTTATTAGGTAATTCTTTAGATCGAGTCATCATTGGTAACTCATAATATAATTTCAATAGGATTATAAATCATCCACAAATCTCAATCTCAATCTCAATCTATCTCTCTCTCTCTCTCTCATATATATATATATATATATATATATATATATATATATACAAAATGAATTTGTCACTATTTGGGCATTATTTAGAATTATATAAAACCATTCAAATCTTCCAAATTTGACGTTATTTAAAATTATAGAATCTTCTAAATTTGTCCCAATATATAAGAAAAATTTATAGTAAATGCGAGGCCTTATATGATTCATCACAATTATAACTTTAATGATATCAAAAAAAATTACCGGACGTAATTATATATATTAATAGTCCAAGATGTGCAAGAAGCGTGCAAGTCAAAACCGGGAACATCAATAACGAAGGGAGTAACTAAAAACAATTGATTAATAAGTAAATAAAACCAAATAATTAGTCAAATTAACTTAATAATTAGTAGTCACTAAAGTTAAGACCCCCTAAAGTTAAGACCCCCTAAAGTTGGGACCTACACAGGTTAATCAATAGTTCAGACCTTTTAAAAATTATCACCCAAAGTTGAGACCTTTGTTGTCAATTTTTCCTATAATATATTGCAATTCGTCTTTAAATAACTAGAGATTAATAATTATTATTTTTTGTTAAAATGTTATTCATAAGAGATTAATAATTACTATTTTTTTCGAAGGATAAAGTTTTATAATTATTATGTCATAACAAATTTTAAGGGGTAATCTTGGATCCTCTAGAGTTTTAAGAAAACTTCTACAAGGGTAGAGTTGTATCTTAACCATACATTTTAAAATTAAGGGCTCATATTGGTGGGAAGGGGAAAATTAGGGGTGGATTTGGATGTGAAAAAATAGGGGGATTTTGGAAAGATAATATATGAGCCATTGATTTTTTATTCAATGGTTGATATTGCTCAAACTCTACCTTGTAGAGTAATTTTAGAACTCTAGATGATCCAAACATATTTATGTTATTAGTCATCAATTTTTTTGTCGAATAAGATCAAATAAGTTTCAATCACGTCCAATAAGGTCTAATAAGTTTCAATCAGGTCAATAAGTTTCAATCAGGTTTAATCAGGTCCAATCAGGTCCAATAAGTTGAATCAGGTTCAATCAGGTCTAATTAGGTCTAATCAGTTCAGGGTTTTCAAGGTGAAGAGAACGCACCCTAAGGGCTTGTTCTCTTCGGCATAAAACAATTTAACTGAACTGATTGCAACTGAACTGAACTGAATTAAATTATAACTAATAGTAATGATAATAATTTAGGAAGCGAACCGAACCGCATGAAGCGGGTGAACCGAATCAATTAAATTATAACTAATAGTAATGATAATAATTTAGAAACCGACCGAATTGAACCGGATGCAAACCCAGAAATAAGTTGAGGAGAATGTGCCAAACACGCCAAGAAAACGATGATATGAGAATCTACTGTGATAAAATAACTTGAAGTATCATATTTTATTTTTAAAACTTTTACACAATAGCATGCAAATTACAATTGTGGTACTCCAATTATTCCAAAATCTTTTAAACTTGGCAAACGGCTATACCAATCTGTAAGTTTTTTTGAGGGAAATACCAATCTGTAAGTTCAATAAACATTACTAGTGTTTTGGCCTAAAAAATTTACGACATTAGAAATATCATATAGTACTAAATTTAAGAAGATTTGTAATCAACAGTAAAATCTAAAATATACTCTGAACTCCAATTGCTTATTTCCTTTACCATAGTAATAGAAAGTAAACTATATAACAATGGGGTTGTTTGTGATCATTTGTTTGTTGGCTTTTGGTAGTTTAGTTGGCTTGTTTGGTCAGTGAAAGCATTGGCGTATATAGTGGGCTTTTTAAGGTGGTGTTTCAAATTTGTTTAAGTGTTTGTTTAGCGAAATTAATTGTGGTTGTTAGTTCGTTTATTTAGAGTTTGTGGTAAATGTCAAAAAGCCAATAAAAAAGCTGCTCCAAGCAGCTTTTTCATTTTGGCTTAAAAGCCAGCTTTTCAGCCAACCAAAAAGCCAATAACCAAACACTTTTTTTGGCTGTTTGACCAAATTGAAAAGCCAATGAAAAAGCCATTTACCAAACAGGACCAATATCTTTTTCCTTATTGACGGCAACACAAAATATTCTAAATCTTTACCATATCTTATAATTTTAGGGTTAACCCTTCTTAAATCTGCAAATCTTTACCTATAAAACTTAGACGAAGTTGCTGATACAACTATAAATACGAGAAACAATTATATGAAGTCAAATACCACCTCAAACCTTGACAACAACAACAAACACACTCTCTCTCTCTCTCTCTCTTTCCTTAAAACTCTCTTTCTCTCTCTAAAACCTTCAAACAGCAATCGTCAAACCATGCTGACGATGAAGTCGAGTTTTCTCTCTCATCTCCTTCTTCTCACCATAACCTTTACCTTAATCCATCCTTCTACTTCTTCTTACTCATCAAATTCAAACACCATATTTCTTGAACCCTCTTCAAGAAAACCACCACTACTACTACAACAACCACCACTACCACCACCTCCGCCGCAAGAACCACCGTTCCACCACCGTTACTGTGATTCATTCACCTTAAAATACCCTCCTTCAATCTGCAACACTCAATTCCGACAATACCTCATGTATCCTCCTCCGCCACCACCGTCTCTTGCTTCAGAAATCGACCCTCGATTCGGTGTCGAAAAGCGCCTCGTTCCTAGCGGTCCTAACCCACTTCACAACTGAAATACGACGTTGTTTACGTATTTTTCTGTTGAGCTTCTTGAATTAATGCATTAGGAGAGAGAAAAGGAGGTTTGTCACGTAATGCACTATAACTATTAACTAGTATGGATAGACGAAGGTCGTTTTCCAGATGCCAGAGATTTAAAGAGATGGATTTATTATTATCTTCCTTAATTACCCCTGCATGCAACAACTTAATTCGTCTTTTTTTCTTTTTTTTTTTAATTATCAAGTTTCTTGATCAGTGCTATTTCCAAGCTTGTTTCTGTTAATCAAAATGCAACAAGAGAAACAATACTGGAAATGGTATATAATCTACCCTCTTTTTTCCCCTTTTTTTAAAAAATTTTCGAGTATTTTTGTTTTATTTTTGGGTGTAATTGGGAAGATCAGAAGATACTCATGGGGTTCCATAAATTTTGGAGGGGTTGGGAGGGGGACAACTAATATAGTAGAAGCTAGTGGGATAGTTAGGATCTTGTGATTAGGGGACAAACTTGTCTTTTTACTTTTTATTTTTTCTTCTTCATGAGGAGCTCATTGTGGCATTTAATATTATCATGTAAAGTTCCTTTTTTTTTTTCTGGCCTGGGTCCATTAAGTCAGTGTACTTGCCAGTTTTTTAGTTACTATAGTATGATATTAAATGATATTTTTAATAATTCTGCAACTCTATATTATATTCCATATTTATACATTCTAGTATTTTGATGTGCAAATTAGGGATAGATTGATGTATATTTGTTGAAATTCCTTTGAAGTTAGTTGGTTGACATGAATACACCACTACACCAGTGCCATTTCATGGTAAAGTTGGAGAATTAACTGAACTATTTTATATACTTCTAAGGAATTAAAATTTTGTTAAAAATTGGAGATAATTAAGAAGTGTAACTTTCGACATAAACAACAAATACATACTATCGTTAATGATTTATATAGAAGGTGCTAGATGTCGATTTTCTTGATTATAAACTACAAAATGTAATTAGTACCCAAAATATATTCCAGTAGCACATATATTGTAGTGTTAGCTTTTCTTCAACTAAGCTCTTTAATTGCCATTCCTCCCTTCTGTTTCGTGAATAGAGATGTTAATTATTCACATTAACTTTCACAACAATTAATTAACTAATAGGAGTACGAGCTTATTATAATCCAACAAGCATAATATATGAAATGAAGAGAACAGTTATAATTATTGCAACACAATAGATTGCTAATTTGCTATTATTCATGAAATTGGAGGCTTTTTTATATATACAATATGCAATTGACATTTCATATACTGCAAGTCTGCAACTTTCCACTATTAGCCTACTAAATTTTTTTTCTTTCTCTCTCTTCGTCTAATTTATCATGAATACTAGAGATTTGGTTTTATGATCTCCATATTAACTGGCGGGTACAACAATACCATAAGCTCATATAAAATATACAAACAATAAACTACGCCAAAGACTTAATTTCAATAGGATGTGAATGACGAGCTCAAACAATACCAAAAAATATTGTGTGCGCGTGTTTGTGACCAATATGTTCAATGAGTATGTATACCATTAAAGTGATCATATTCTATTTATGTGTTGAGTGAATTCAAGAAAGAAAGACTTCATGCAAGTGGCACAAATAATTTTAGTTAATGTTTGCCAATACACATATGATCCTTTCATGTTGCCAAATTAGTGCGTTCGATATCGGAGAATGAGTTGAAGGCATGTCCATCATATAGTAGAATTGATAAGTACGTATAAGTCATCATGTTAAGTCTATTAGTGTTTTGTGTTGATATAATAAAGGGGATATCTAACTCATATTTTCTATTTCAAAAATTAAATCAAAATAATCTCCTATATAAAAAAAAAAAATCAAATGATCATGTTGAACAATAAAGGACATTAATTAAATTAATTTTTACTCACTTGGATGCCTTATAGGAGAATATGATTTTAGTAATACAAAATCGTGGATTTTACTCCTTGGTGAATTATTTTTGGCTTCATTATCATTTAGAAGAATGTGAAATTTTATTGGCCTCAAGGTCATCAAACATATTTTAGTGGCTAATTCAATATTCCACTAGTATATCGAGTATCGACTAATGACTCATTACTCATTAGGTTATGTTCATCGCAAGTATATAGTAGGAATTAAAAGTGCTAACGGCTAAAGTCCTAGCAGCCAATATGATAACCAAAGTGTTTTGACTTGTATTGCATTTTCTGCTAATTAAAACAAACAAAGGGGAAATAAGATATTCATCCACAATGCCAAGAAAAAAAGTAAAATTTAATTTTGTGTGCATGTTTCGCTTAAGTTATGGAATGAAATTTTTTGTTTTGACAGGGAGAGTAAGATCAATTGATCAAAGCTTAAGCATAATGCATGAGTTTGAGAATATCATATTTTCATTCAGTTTATATTTTTTTTTATGTCCTATAATACTAGATAAGAGATAGGATAGTTGTGACTTGTGAGTCTTACGCAGAGTCAAGTTACCAAAGTCACCAAACCCAAAAATAAAAAATTTACACTAACTTAAATTTTGCCAAATAGTTGCACTCACTAAAACAAAGTCCAAATGAAGTAGGAAAAAAAGATGCTACTTAGATAAACCAAAAAAAATCTTAACTTGTACTGAAATTATTTAGGGATTTATAGGCCAACCAAAAAGAGAATAATATAATTTCTAGTTCACCTTAACTTTTGCACTATTCATACTCTATGTTAACCATATTTTACTTTAATATAGAAATCAAATGTTATTATGAATTGTTATTGAAATTGTCTCAATGTAAAACTTTAAACCATCCATATTGTATATTTTTTTTACTAATTGATTAATAAAGATATTAATATTCAAATTTATATATTAGCATATGTTAAAAAAATACTCTTTGTCGACATCAATGTTAGTTTCCAATTTTCGGTTTTAGAATTTTGTAATTCATATATATGTATAACTTACATAACGAACTTTAAATAGTCATACATATACTAGTTCTTGTAGATCCAAAAATTGGCAATAAAAAATTGGAAACTACATTCTATGAATTTTCATATCTATGATTTTAGTTTTCAAATATATTGATAACAAACAAGCCTAACATAGACGATGGAGCGACAGTTCTTTATAGATTTTTGTTTTAATCTTTCAACTTTTTTAAGAACTAAAATCTGAAAGGTGAGAATAGGACGAGAAAATTAATTTAATATTGGGAGCCGTCAAGTTAAAATACTTTGGAGAAAATAACTTTTATGATAAATGGAATATTCAAAATTGTGATCAATCAAATATTGCAAAGCCCTGATATTTATTGCTGATCCGAATGGGAGATCCATACAAATGTATTAACAACTTACCCCAAGCATCTCATCGTGCCACATGATGATCTATTGAGTTATACAACCTTCATTTCTTTTTTGAGTCACCTATATCCCTTTTCAGGATATTACTTGACTCGTTTCTTAATCTGGTATTTTTTCTGACTTACATGCATGACTTCTTATACACTTGTTTAATCAATGCTATACACTCACATAACTCATCTCCTACCAAAAAAACAAAAAAGAGCCAACTAAAACAATGGATAAAGTATAACCTATATTCTTTATTACTTTTAAATTGTCAAATCAAAACCTAAAAATTGACTTTGATACAAAATGAAGGCTTAACTTTATAAGTGGCCGGGCAGGCTTATTTTATTATGAGAAAATACCAATTCATCTCCAAGATGTATAAACTTTATACATTAAGTGACATTTTCATAAATAAAAACTAGTGTGTGGCCCAGGCGTTGCCCTGTGTGGTATCGTTTTTACTTTTTTATATGGTTTCACTATTGTTTGTATCGTTTATGGAAAACGAGTTATTTGCTTTATGTCGTTTGTAATACCATGTAGTTTGTAAGTTGTGTTATGCAATGGATAATGTTGACCGAAGTTTAGCGTCATTCTTACTTTCCGACATCAGAATTATGTCAAGTGGGTGTCAAAATAATAAGGAAAACATCGTAAGGTGGATGAAGAAATTGTTTTATAGACAATGCTCTTATTCTAGTTGCTTAGGATCATAATTTTGGGGTAGAAGCTTCGATTGGATCTCTAATATATATTTGTGAGTTGTTTGATTGAATTTAAAAAAGTCCCCTTCTTCACTTGAAATAACTACCTTGATTCCTAACAAAAATTGATAAAAAATCCCCTCTAATTTCACTATCCATCTTTTAAGAAAATGACTACATTACCTATCCAAATAACTACCTAAAATTAACAATATTTTATCCATTTATTAGAATCAAACCTTCAATTTTAGAGAATTTCCCTATATTTACACAACCAATAGGCAATGGTTACTCTAAATATGTAAATCAAAAAAGCAAGAAGGACAATAAAGCAAAGAGTTACATATACTTTTAAGGACAGTATGTGGATTGAAATAGCATGGTCTAGCTGCATTAGTGAAGGTGAGGAAGGACAAGAAAGCAAAGATGGTTAATTTGTTTTTTTGGCTTTGTAATTTGCATAAAAAAATTTGCATCTAAGATGGTGAAGAAATTTATACAAAAGAAACACAGAAAAAGATGAACATGTTACCTTTCTAAATTGATTGGTTAGAGAAATCCTATGACGAGAAAATCGAAGAGAAAACCAATCAGTTAAATAAACAAAAGAGAATTGAAAAATAAAGTTTCATCTATCACAAAAAGCCAAAAAAAATATGCCAGATTAGATAATACCTTCTTGAAGAGGAACAATAAAAGTTTGAGGATCATACAATTACCCTATTAGTTATATATAGAGGGGGGTATATTTCAGTTACAAAATTATGCAATTACTGAATTGATAATTGAACTTCAATGTGCAATGAGAATATTAACAGGATTTAGGAGTGTTTAGTGAATTAAATTATATCTACAATCAAGGAATTTGTGCTAAGATTAACAATTTCACTGACCTTCTTTATGGGCGTTGCCCTCTGACCTTTAAACTCCATCTCTTGATTCGTATTCTCGAACAACAACAATAAGATTCGATTAGTAGCAAGAATAATTTGTACCGCTAGCCCATTAATTACGAAGTAGAGGAGTCGAACATTCATGGTGAATTTTGAAAGGGGAGATGGAGCAAGGGGATGACAGAAAAAAAAAATTATGGCTGGAAGTAGGCATTGACTGCCACATTACTAATTACAATACATATCTATAATTCTGTGGAAACATGAATCACTAAAAGATGTTAGATCAGATGGTGAGTCTTTGGAAATCCTTACCTAAGGTCAGGGGTTCGAGCCCTGGCTTTAGCATATATATTTTTTTAATAGTGATCACCTGACTTATTGTTGGTTAATAGATACGTGGTAAAATTCTGATGGCAAAAGAAGGGTGCCACGTGGCGCATAGACGTTGTCAAGCACACCTTTTAATATATTTGTATAGATGTTACTGATATTAAGCTGTAGGGTCAAATATTAAGTCGTGATTTTTTCATATTTTAAAAAATTTTTAGAAAAGAAAATCATGACTTAATGGGCGTGTTTGGTAATAGCTTTCGAGGTAACTTTTAGTGTTTGGACTAAGTCAAAACTCTAATAATGATGAAAAGTTGTATTTGTTAAAGTAATGTTTGAGTAGCTTTTGGTGTTTGAACTAGTGTTTTGGAAAGCTATAAATATTAGCTTATGGGGTTAGAGGTAGCTCAGCTTTTAAAAATTGAATATAGTTTATTCTTGATATTTTTTAAAACTAAGAACTAGTTTTACCAAACACTAATTATCATAAAAGCTATTTTCACAATCAAACTTTAACAACTGTTATTTAACGACTGTCAGCTATTTCTACCGCTAATAACTATCTTTGCCGCACAAACCCAATATCTAACCCGTATGATTTAATTTTTTATTTATTTTATTTGGTAAGATGAATAACCTCTGGGATGCCCTCGCACAGGGCCCAACCCAGAGGCCCAGACACTTGGAAAGAGGGGGAGTTGTAAGGGGAATTCTCATCCAAATGCCCCTCACTTGTTGGGATTCGAACCCTTGACCTTAAGGTCATGAGGTGGAATTCGTACCAAGTGAGCCAAGCTAAGCTTGGTAACCCGTATGATTTAATATTCATAATATTTATTTACGAATATGTGAGGTACAACATTCATACATCTTCGAGATGAACGGGTGCTACCTCATTAATTACGGCTGGACACCTTTTTTTTCCATTCTATAGTGCAGGAGACGCTAATACCCGAGTTCTCATCACTGATACTGAGTCAGACTCAGCGAGCACTGCGCGCACTTTGCACACAGAGTGGAGGGGACTGTGGAGAGAGAGAGAGTGTGTGTGTGTTTCGCACACCGACAGTTTTCACTCTATTTTGCGCGTCGCGGGATCAGGAACTCTTGGATTCATTGCTACTATAATTCTTCTCACTTATTTCCCAAGATCTTAATCCTCCATTCAATCGATTGTTTGATTGAAAACAAAGAGAGATCAGTGACGGAAAATGGCGCATTGGCCTCCTGTAATTCTGATGTTTGGCCTATTATTTCCACTCCTCTTCAATGTCGCTTTGTCTAAAACCCTTAAGCGTGATGGTAAATCTCTCTGTCTCTCTCCTCTGATTCAATTTTTGGTTTTGATTTATAAACTGTCTGATTATTGCTCTTTTATGATTCATTTGTGTTTGATTTATAAATTAACTGTGTTGGATTGTATCTATTTTTGGAAGATTGGGGAAAGGAAATTCGTCTCTATATACCAATTTAAGTAATGGTGATATTATGGGGAAGATATTGTTATGTTGTTGATATATTTGGTGTGGAAATGAATTTCAGCTGGCTTAGTTGTTTGATCTGGTAAGGGTTGTGAACTTTTGTCATATTTGTTGGTGGATTAGCTTTGCTGCTTGAAATCTTAACTTTATGTTTTAAAGAAATTTCCCTTGTTTACTTTGAGATTTGCCTTTATTAGGCTGGATTATGTAGGGTTAATGTTGTAATACGGTGTTGTCGTTGTTAAATGTGCTTTTCGTGTGTTTGAGATGAGTGTCTAGTGTTGTTTTGCATCACCATGATATTGATCAAATACAAAGATGACGTGCTCCTAATCCTCTATGAATGAGTTGGATGGAAAATAAAAACATAGAAAAGAGAGAAGTTTACCTCTGTGATGATCATCTACTCGGAGGCTGACTCCAAACCTATCTTTTATAGTACCATTTCGTGCTGTATGATTATTCCAACGCCTATGATTATTAGATGTGTTCAACCTTATCTTTGAATTGGCAATAGAGGCTTTACTAGTATTGACTCTACAACTGCAATGAGCCTAATCTGTATATCCTTGATCTAAAGATATGGTACCCTATTTGCATGTTTATAGATTCTTGATGTAGGTTTTATTGGATTCGCCTAGTCCAATTTGGTTGATTATTTAGAGTGAATTTGTAACTTGTGAACTATTTTTGCAGTGAAAGCATTAAATGAAATAAAATCTTCTCTTGGATGGAGGGTTGTTTATTCATGGGTTGGTGACGATCCCTGTGGAGATGGTGATTTGCCTCCTTGGTCTGGTGTAACGTGCTCTGTTCAAGGGGATTATAGAGTTGTTACAGGATTGTATGTCAAACTTTCCTGCTTTGTCGTTTTTAATTATTCCTAGGATTATGTTATGTACTTGGTAGTCCTACTTCTTTATTATATCAGAATTTTCTTTGTAAGAAGCTCTTCTCTATTATTTTTCTTAGAATAACTAAGGTGCTTGCATGTCTGCAACTAATAGGGTGGGGGAACTAGAAAGGTTTATGTAATTCTATTTCTTATTTCATCTTGCAGGGAAGTTTATGCAGTGTCAATCGTTGGGCCGTTTCCCATTGCTGTGACTAATCTTTTGGATCTTCAAAGGCTGTAAGTGTCTTTGCTATCCTGGTTTACAGTCTTGGCGAGTTGCCATTCCCTGATGTCCATGCCTTTGATTTTTTTTTTTTTGTGATTAATCTGAGCATATCTGTATAACAGGGACCTCCACAACAATAAGTTGACAGGGCCAATTCCTCCTCAGATCGGACGATTGAAGCGTCTTAAGATTCTGTACGACCCATTTTAATAATTTTAGTTTTTTATTTTTTTATTTTCTTGATGATATTTGTGTATGAATTAAGAACTGCTTGAATTCTTGACTAGAGACTTCAAGTTGAACTTTCCTTGATGGATGACATTATCATTGAAGTTGTTGCTTTCTCATTGTTTGATTGTTTCCCTAATAGTGTTATGGCTGTTATCTACCAAGGTTCAACTTTAGACTATAGTTTCTATCTATTTTCTCGTTGCTGTTACGCAACCATGAGAATTTATAGTAGTTTGTGGTGGCAATCATCAATGTGTGTGTGGGGTCGTGTTTACACTTTGTTGGAACTTGGAAGTATGGGCAGCTCTAGAGTAAAGGCTTCATTTCAAGTAAAACAGAAGAAAGATGAGTTGATAGCATGCTTAGTGATATTATGGATGCTATTCATTTGGATGTTAAGCTATAATGAACAAGGGAATTATAATATCTTAGGTGTGTACTCTTGTGTATGGAAGCATCGAAGAAGGTTCACCCATCCTTTAAAGACTTGGTGGGAAAACGGGGGAGTGTCTCCTCAATTTTGTATTTCAGAGAAAGTTTCTACTTAATCTTAGGGGAAAGTATTAGTAGGTCACAAGGAACATACGTTGATTTGTGATAAGGGTTTGTATCTAGGAATATAAACTCAAACATGAATTGCTTTCTGATTTGGGCATGACCACAATTGAAGGAAAGACGAGGGGAAAGCAAAACCTAGAAGTTGATGATACCCTAACGTTAAGTAAGATGTAGAGTAGAACAGTAGAGATCCCACTTGAGTAAGAGGGAGTCAGAAGATGAAGCTCTTTGCTGCAACTATGCAAAAGCATGATGAAGGAGAATTTTTGTAATTGCGTTAGCAAGTCACTTGGTTGCTGAGAAATTCAGCTTCATGCTTCTCTAATTAACTCATTTGATAACCTTTGCTTTCACTAACAGCAAACATTCAATGTGCCACTGTTTAATTAAACAAACCACAAAAAGAAATACTCAAAGAGAGTACCTAAGGACAAAGAAGCAAGAATATGGTCCCACTGATTCTACCATTTACCAAGAAACACTCTACCTATCTACTCAGAAGTCCCTTAGGAGTATTCTGATTTTCTGAGGTAAAGAAATATGCTTTAGAAGTTTCAGCAGCAATATCAATTTCTCAAAACCCCTTTAAGCAAGCTATGGTACTTCATAACAGAAATTAGAGAAAGTACTACCACCATTCAATCAAACAACACCACCATTCCCTTCAGTATCAAATTCAAATTTGGAAAGCAACTCCAACAATCTGGGATAGATTCCTCTTTTCATAATTTATCAATTTGTGAAGACTAAGTCACTATTGATTACCCTGTAAGAATTAACATCATGCAACACAGCTTCGTGACTTTGTCCAGACATGCCTACTTTACTTGTTTAGAGAAGATCATAAGTCCCACTTTGCACCCGAAATCCTGCAAGTAGATTGAAAATGCTTTTAACCTGTCAAGCTTGATTCTTGGACACCAATTCTGTGAGAAGGGTCATTTTACTCTGCCAATGCAGCCTGCTAATCTCATATTTATCCTCAACAACAATCTTGCGGAGGATATCCTCAATGTTGGCAAAACTTCAGTACCAATTCATCTTGAGTGCTACTTATTATACTTTTCTGTATTATTCTACTACTTCCATTGTCGCTCAGACGCTCACTATAAAATTTTCTAATGTTATGTTTATATCATTCTTGTATTTGTTTTACTCAGCTTCTTCTTCGCACTATATGTTTTTCATTATTGAGTCCTGATTGGTTAGAGATTAAGGAGCTTAGGTATTTATCTCATCATACCTTAGCAACAGCGTACTATGCAGATGTAGGCTTTGTGTAAAATTTGTGTATTTCTGTTATTTGCCTATTAAGTGGCCGGTGATTTCTGTGGAAGAGATAATTGAGACACAGCCTTTCTTGGAGGTCTTGCTGTAGGGCAGGTTTGGCTAGTTACTTCCTGTGTTATGAAGTGAGGTTTATTTGACTTTCCGTACTTGTACACAGCTCGAAGCCATCATGCAAGCATATTGTATGTGTCCATGTTCTTCCTCTAATACAGACCTAGATCTTGCCAAATTGCAAGGGTATATATATATATATATATACACACACACACAACACACACACACACACACACACACACACACACACACACACACACACACACACACACACACACACACACACACACACACACACACTAGTGAGGTTAAGTAGTTTAGTGAGAAGTATCCTGGATCGCAAATTTTTTTTTTACAACTGAATCAAAGGTATTCAATGCTGTCAGCTACGAGGCAGTTTTGGTCTTAAGTCCAACAATAGACTCGATATTTCCACTCTGGTGCTCATTATGTGTTTAGATTATTCTCACACTTATGTTTCTGTCTTTTAGAAATCTACGATGGAACAAATTACAAGATGTCCTACCCCCTGAAATAGGTGAACTGAAGAGTCTGACACATCTGTAAGTAATGTTGATTGGAAAAGTATATTTCTCTTTTGTCGCTGTTTCATTGTATATTCTGTGATTGAAAGATATTAAATTGTACTTCCACAGATACCTGAGCTTCAATAGTTTCAAGGGGGAAATTCCCAGGGAACTGGCAAATCTTCCTGCACTTCGGTATTTATATCTACATGAAAATCGTTTCACTGGGCGCATTCCTGCAGAATTGGGCACTCTGCATAACCTTCGGCATTTGTAAGAATTTATAATCTTACTGCTAGTTTTTTGTATTCTAGATATCTCTTTTATTGTATTTTCTTGATTAGAAAATGATGATATAATTGTCAACATATCAATTGCTGTTATTTTTTATCATTTGTAGGGATGTCGGTAACAATCACCTAGTGGGTACAATCAGGGAACTTATACGCATTGAAGGATGCTTTCCTGCCCTTCGTAACCTGTAAGCTATTGTATATCAGTTGTCTCTTCATTTGCTTGCATTGTTAAGTCTGCTAACTTCTTTTATCTTCTATCTAGTTATCTGAATAACAACTATTTGACTGGAGGAATTCCTGCTCAGCTTTCCAATTTAACAAACTTGGAGATCTTGTAAGTAACCTTTTTTTCCCCTTGGACATGGTGCATAGTCTTGTCTCCTAAGCTGGGTTACTTTACCCTTCCTCTTGAGTCTTGTAAGGAATTTCATGGGCTGCATTTGTCACAGGCATCTGTCCCACAACAAAATGACTGGAATAATACCATCTGCCGTTGCTCGTCTTTCTAGATTGACGTATCTGTAAGTCTCTACCCCTAACTGCTTATATACTCTGAAATGTGAGCAGCTGAATCCTCTAAGAATTAATGCAGTGAGATAGATGCATTTTCTGTTGATCCCTTCTCCGAAAGATGAAATAGTGCTGGACCTGACTATCTAGATATGACTGACTTGCCTAAAACAGAGAATCGCAGATATATGACAACTTATCATTCACTCTGAAATTATGTAAATGAAATCCTTCATTTTGGTAATACTAAAAAGAATTGTAAATATATTTACTTTTACTGTTCAGCTGGCTATAGGATCCACAGGTGACAAAAACAATTTTTGTCTATCTTTAAAGTCTGAAGATTGAGGAATCCTAGTACCTGTCACGGCCTGTTTAATAGCCATAAATAAATGGTGATAATGGTAATGAAAGTATATGTCATTCGTAAATGAAATCGCATGACAATGTCTACTGTTACAAGTACTTATTACTGTACCAAACAGCCCATATTCCATTTGCCTTTTGGTATACAGACTAGAGTATCAATTGTATAGCTGTGCATTGTACATAATTATCACTTCCCTTATAATTTTCAGGTATTTAGATCACAATCAATTCAGTGGAAGAATCCCCGATGCATTCTATAAACACTCATTCCTGAAGGAGATGTGAGTTCTCCGAACCTTTCTAATCATGGAACTGTATAATGTAATAATAAAGAACCTGTAAGGCTATAACCATATGCTTTATATTGCTTTTGTGCAGGTATATTGAAGGCAATGCATTCAGACAAGGTGTAAATCCAATAGGCGTTCACAAAGTCCTTGAAGTCTCAGACACAGAGTTCTTGGTCTGAGTTGGAAACTCCCCTATTCTTTATTTGTTCACCTCTCTCTCCTCCTGCCCCCTCGCAAAGAAGGCAAAAGTAAGAAGAAGCTCAGGAGAGAAGTCAACCAACTCCCTCAAGCTTGGAATTGAATTTTGATTGAGGCTTAGTGTAGATGAAGAAATTTGCACACTTGCTTTGTAGGTATAGATCAAAATTGTAAGAACGTTCACCGTAAGTGGCATCAGGTTTATTTGTTTTCATCAAAGAAGTTATAAATTCTGATATGTAAGATATATTTATCTAAATATAGATTATCATGAGCCCATTTCTACATGTGTAGTAGGTCTCGCAAAACCAACCAAGCCTCCTAATAATAATGAGTTGCAGGAAGACTTAGCTACAATAACTTTCAAAGAAGGCAAAAGCGAGAAAGAAATTTGCAGAAACCAGGACAACTTAGCTCTCAATACTTAAAAGAGAGGCTATTTACAGCTTCAGAAGAAAATGACCATGATTTGACTGCTTGTGTATACAGATGAAGTGGGATATGAATGTTGAACCAATATTAACTAAAGAATATAAAGAATGAACGCAATTACAGCGTTTAGAACTAGGGAAAGAGCTACAATGTAAAAAGTATCAAGAAGTCCAAATTTTAAATTGTGGAAAACTGCAAAATTTGGTCTACTATTTCACTTGTTAAGCAGATGACGAGCACGCTGGTTAGCCCCTTTCACCCTGGAGTTCAACTCGTCGATGTCAGTGTCAAGATGATCAAGAGCTTTGTTTTGCCTGCATTCACGACAACATCCATTAGAACTTCAAAATTACAGCAGCATATATAGATGAAACAATTAACTTCTTATCAAATAAATCAAGGTGGTAGGCAAAACTTACTTCTCGAGTTCAGAACCCATATCAACAGCCATACCCTTCAGATCACCCAGAATATTACTTAAATCTGAAAGTGCATCATCTTGTTTCTCCTTCTCCATCTAGTCCCACATGAATACAAGTTAAAGAAAAATAAGTCAGGATTTATCTACGAACTGATCAAAGTAGTACTCAATATGTACTTTAATTGTTCATACCTCAACTTTTTGCATAGTAGCTGATTGTTCTGCAGGCGGTGTTTTGCTACCTGGCTTTCCTTTGGGTGCAGGAGCAGCTCCTTTTAGCTTGTCTTTCTGTTCTTTTGTTGCGCTTTTGGATGGTTTATCTACAAAAATGATGACAAAAAGGTCCATTAGATATCTCATGTGTTAGTTTTCATGATCCATAACCCAAAGCAACATGAAGCAGGAGTAAAAAAAAACACCTGGTGCAGATACTGGCCCTGTTATGTTGTGCGCCTTCTTTGGCTTCCATGGCTTTGAAAACATTCCCCCAGACTATTCAGCAACTTTTCTCCCTGTAAATATCATGTTAATTTGTCAAACACTTAACGGTTTGTTACACTAAACAAGTGTTTGGTTGGGAGGAAATCATATTTCGGAAGAAAGTAATTTTTTTTATTTTTCTTAGTTGGTTTGCGAAGGATGGAAAGTAGTTCTCCCAAAGGATGACTATTTCTTGCAAGCATGAAAAGCATTTTCCTTTTGAAAGGAACGTAACCACATTTCTCTCCTTATTCTTTACTATCCTCTTTGTCTATTCCCATCCATCCTCTCCCCTCCATTACATTTTCACAACAAAACAAGGAAAACTAATCTACAATGCATATGTTTTCGTGTGGATGATGTTTTTCATGAAAAATCATTTTCCATTGAAGATGTACTCCGTCCTACCGAATAGAGCCTGACATTTTGGATGAACGTCCACATCTTTTCTTCATTCCCACAACAATGTACACATATGAGCTAAAGCTACATGGTAAATGTAAGCATTGTAGCACATGGCATTGAAGAGATATCACGACTGAACGAAATCCATATCAATGGACACCTATTTCTTCCATGAGACCATGACCATATGCCCATCTAATTAGGCTCTAACATGGCCAGTGTACCATATGTGATATGACCATATCTTTTCTCAAACTCAAAGACGGTTTTACTCCTCGCAATAGGAGCATTACTTCATACATTAAACTATGAGTTCCATACATCCAATGCATTCTAATATGCAACTTTTAACATTATTCTCCAGTTATACGTAAAAAGCCAGACTCTCAATTTATCATCCTTTCGTGACACTATATACCTAGTAATCGGAGTGACAAAAGCCGGAGAAGTCTTGTAGGGATGGTGTCAAAGACATAAGATATAATACCTACATTATCATCCTTTCATGCCACTGTATACCCAAAAAAGCCTGTCCCCTAGGCCCAACTTTCAAATTAGCAAATCATATGTAAATTCCAACATTCCATACATTCTTTCCAACTTAAAGAACCATTAAGATGATAAAAACACAATGACATACCTTACTCAAATCCTGATCAATATTGGCAGCCATCTGGTGAGTCCTATGAATCTGCTCACCTTGCTGATGCAAAGTTTCAAGTGTTTTTGTAGCGTCCTCCCTGATATCCTCTGCAATCCTAAGACAGTTGTTGACGGACTTGGTTGTCTCTTCGGCCTTGTGGACCGCATACGTCTCGAGCTCCTGCATCGACTTATTCTCTAGGTCTGCTGGGCTATCATCATAATCTTGGGGGACGGAGATAGGCTCCGACGACGTTCGCCTAGACTTAAGGCCTGTATCAGCATCGGGATGTGCAGGACTTGCTGCAGTAGATGCTGCACTTTTTTTCTTAAACCCAAACATTTCTGAGAAATTGTTTCTTTGATTATTGGATTATTCAATTTTACAGATTAGAGATTAAACCAGTAACCCCTGCAAAATGCAAACACAAACACCATATGATATGACATTAATTCAGATTAGCGAAATGAAATCATTATATTACATTTCTGTATGCTTTCATTCATTGTAATATCAACAGCCATATAAAGAATGGACATAGAACGAAAAAGGGTGATTCAAAGAACATTTTCAGATTAAAAGAATTATATTCATCTGGGTTATTTGAAGAATATCATAAATATTCCAAGACTAGAAAAAAAAAATTTAATATACAGGCGAAATAAAGATTCTTGTCGTACAGAAATTACCAAGGAAATAAAAGAAAAATAAGAGAAATTTGATTTAATATACCTGAGAATTAGCCGAAATTCAATCTGTGTAAAGAATGTAGGTGATGAATGGTGCAAGAAAGAATCAAATTTTTGAAAAAAATGGAAAGTTTGGTCTCTAACTCTTCAACGCGATGAAGAGAGAGAAAGAGGGAAGTGGGTGATGCGTAAGATTTGAGAGACAGCGCGAAAAAACAGACATGGTGGGATGATATGGTGGCAAACTGGCAATGGAAGGGATGAGAGAGAAAATCAAGAGATTGTTGGCGCTCCAAAAAAACAGAGCAAACCTTTCTCCTCCTTTGGCAAACTTGCATATTCTCCTTTTTAAAGTCCAAGTCAAGTCTATTTCTTTTCATTTCATGGTTTTAGCTTCTTTGCTTCAAATCATTTTTTTATAACTTTTGCGATATATATATCGATGATTAAATCCCGCTTTAGATTTTCTTGTATGTCTCTAACGCGTAACGTAGAGTCCTATACAGAGGGATAGTAACAAAATATAGCGCAAATGCGCAATAGTAAGAAAATATAAAACGGAGAATAGCAAAGCTCTATTCATATCATAATTTTGATTTTTGACCCAATTTACATGTATTATCTTAAACAAGCAATCATCGTTGAAATGGTCTACCTTAAATGTTTTATACTTTCTCATTAGTGTATTGAACATTGCATTGAATGTTCACTTCATAACTCGTTCAATAGTCACCTCAATTCAATGCAATTCTTATTTATATCTTGGCATCAAACATTCAAATGTAATTCAATATTATGTAGTATTAATAAACGATAAACATCTTTCCATGATTCCTAACCTTACAATATGTTGGTTTAAATCAATAGCACAAGTTCTTCTAATTTAAACGATGAATTCATTCACAAAGCGAAGCCATTGATGAATTGATTGATGATTTCTAGACACTAATCACTTTCCAACACTGATTGAACAAACCCATTGTGGAAGTCGTCGTCGACCAGTAAAACAAATTGAAAGTTTAGAAGCTCTTGTCATACCACTAATGGTTAACCATGTAAAGGTAGAAAAGAAACGCACAACCACTTGTATTGGTTACTTCGCTGTTAATGTCGTGTACAATGATAACATTGTTCATAGATATTTCGCTTTAAGATCAACTTTTGACCATTAATATATTTGATTAAGTATTAATAGAGATTATAAAAAACTGATATATATTTTTTATAAGAGGATCCGACCTTTAAACACCATCACTATGCAAGATTCGAACCTGACCCATAGGTCATAGGATATGAAGAACTCCATCATCTTTTAAAGTATGCTCCATTTGACTTTTTATTGTTTCCAATATGCATCTTCAAACCATTATAAATCTAATTATGTATTTGTGAAAGTTATGAAAAGTAAATATTGTATAAATACACAAATTGAGATGAACCGAACAAAATCTCGCATAATTATATCTTTCCTTATTATATTGGGAAGATTAAGCAGACTCAAAAAAATGCAGTGATACAAGGATTGAATTACAAGAGTTTTATCAAGTGATTCAAGCCTTACTTAATTGGTAATAACATAATATAATATTATTTTACCAAAGTATGGAAGTATCAATATTGTGTTGAGTTAAAAACAATGAGAGAAAGTGTAGAATGAGAGAAAAGATATAGTAGTAAATTTTAAAAGGGAATGATGTTGGGCCCACGAATTTTGCATTGGCGGTACAAGATTAAATTTCAAATTGAGGGGGATAAGTTGTTTCAGTTATCAAGTGCACAAGATAAAAGTTCAGTGGGGCCACTAATATAACCGTGCGAGATATTGAAGGGGAATTAGTTGCAAGGAGTTGTGGTAGAACCTACTTTTAAGGAGATTGTCAACGGCTACAAAGGCTATTCCTAGGGTATATATATATATTGAATGTAACCTACTTTATATTCTCTCACTAGCTACTTTGTACTCTCAGTCCTCTAAAGCTCTCATATTCTCTCTCCCTCTCCATTAATATTCTGCAATATTGTGGTAATACTCATTGTACTCAAACGTTCATATTCACGGCGACACCATTTTAGTGGATTGGTGATCAAGAGCATCACCCGCGGTTTTTCCCATCATTTGGGTTTTCCGCGTCAACAATTGTTTGTCTTTCTATTCATTATTTACATTCCTGTTAATTTGTAATTCATTTCGTATTTGCTTAAGTGTATTGCTCTTGTTGTTGGTTCCCCAATACCCTTTGCGTACTTGGTGCAAAATCGGCATAAACAATTTGGCGCCCACCGTGGGGCCTTCAACAAGATCTTTATACATCTTTTAACGCTTTCTTTTTCCACTAGTTCGTCTGTGCCTTTTCCATTTTTCCGTGCTTGCAATGGCAGGATAATGGGTAACCACTCAAGAAGTCATAGACGAACTCAACCTCGTCAAGGCTGCAATGGCCACATTGAAGAAGAGCTACGTCGCGTCATGCATGGAGAATCAGAGCCTGAAATCTGGTCAGAAATACTCCAAGGGAGGCAGGCCTCGCAACGTCGGCGACGTCCCCAAGATGCCCAATATGGATGGAGAAGCGTTCGAGACACCAGTGAACCACAACGTTCCCGCGAACGGCGAAGATTCAAACGACGATGCTGACGGCAACGATGACGCCGGCGTCAATCTCCAAAGAGGCCAAGTTCAGCCGCAATAGCGCTCCCACTCTGATGATCCTATCCAGCAACGCCTTCAGCAGCTAGAGGACATGATCGCCAGAATCCCCAGCGTCCCTCGCCCTATGGAGAAAGCAACGCCGAACAACTATGCGAACTCGCCTTTTGCTGATCCTATTGCCATGATCGAAGTTCTGAAGCGGTTCTCCGTCCCAACCATGAAGCTGTACGACGGCACTTCAGATCCTAATGACCACGTCGCCCAGTACAAGCAGCGGACGATTACCATCTCAATTCCTCGAAACATGCGCGAGGCATGCATGTGTAAAGGCTTCGGATCGACGTTGACTGGACCAGCCCTGCAGTGGTTTATCCACCTTGGCAACGGCACTATCTCTTCTTTTGCTCAATTGATTAATGCTTTCAATTTACAGTTTGCTAGTAGCCGTAAAATGGAAAAACAGGCTAGTGATTTGCATAGAATTGTGCAAAAATATGATGAATCCTTGAAAGAGTTTGTCAACAGGTTTAACAGGGAAAAGGTGTCGATTCCAAATTGCGATGTCAAGACGGCGATTGAAGCTATCCGAAGGGGATTGGATGAAGAGTAAATACTTATACAAAGAACTCACCAAGTACCCTTGTGTTGTATTCCATGTTTTGATGATGCCAAATACTTAGGTTAATTTTACTATATAGATTTTATTTAGCGAAAATTATAAAATACCAAAAATAATGTAATGTTCAAATTTGCATTTATATCTTGTGGAGAAAGATTAATCATTTAATCTAAGTCAAGATATTTAATTTACACACTTTGAATTTTTATCATATGGTATGCTTAATATTCTAGTAACTTATCTTTGCATAAAAGATTCTTTAAGTTATTAGATGTTTTTGTTGCTGTTGTTGTGCGTAGAAAACAGTTGGAGAATTGCGGTGCTTAAATTGTGGAACTAACTCCTTGAGGTTCTCCAACTAACTCCTCCACCTGCGCATTACTTGCTGGATGATTAGACCACTAACGGATAGTAGTGGGACGTTTTTTCCCGTTGCAAAACTCGTGGAGAAAGTGCAGCGAATTTAGGACCATGATCTCCATTACTCTACTCACGAAATTTGAGGAGAACATGGAGCACAACATGACCAGTAGAAGAAGATTTGCAGCAGCTATATAAGAAGAATTTGAAGAAAAACTTAAAAACTTGTAAGCGAAAAAAGTTAATCATTACTTAGAAAGTTTTTCTTGTAATTTCCTCTTTTATTCAACATACTCATTATTGTTATATTCATAGTGTGTGGGTGAGAGAAAATTCAGAGAATATTCTTGTATTCAAGAGAGAGAAAGAAAGAGACAAGAAAGAAGACTTCGAGCGAAGTCAAAAGTGAGTGTCATCAGTTCAGGGGGAACTGAGTGACTGGGGAACAAGTTCCTAGAGGAACAGAGAAAGTCCAGTATTAGGTTGTACAAAAGAGAGTCTTTTGCCTAGTATATTAAAGAGAGTTTGAGTCAAAATCCCTCGTGGTCAAGGTTTTTCTTCCTATTGGGCCTAGGAAGTTTTCCTTGTAAAAATCTCGTGTGCTTGTCTCATTCTAATTTCAAGTTTGTTTTAATTCCGCATTACAAATCGAAAATTTCTCCTCAACTACAATTCACCCCCCTCTTGTAGTTGGTCTAGTGTTCATACTAGAATAACAATTGGTATCAGAGCCTAGTACCTCCAGAATCAGCTAATACTGAGGAGATTGTTCCTGGAACAATGAACACGACAGGATAAAAGCTTGATGAAGGGTATTCAACTCAACGCCCACCCATGTTCAATGGCAAACATTATCCATACTGGAAGAATCGTATGGAGATATTTATTAAAGCTGAAAATTACCAAGTGTGGAAGGTAATTGAAATCGGTGACTTTGAGGTCACAAAGAAGAACGAGAAAGGGGAGCTGGTTCCTAAACCCCTTGCCGAATTTGACAAAGAGGAGTTCGACAAAATGGAGATGAACAACATGGCCAAGAAGCTACTCCATTGCGGTCTTGGTCCCCATGAGCACAATCAAGTCATGGGATGCAAGACTGCAAAGCAAATGTGGGAACTCCTTCAAATTACTCATGAAGGAACAAGCGAAGTGAAACGATCAAAGATCGATATGCTCATGCATAAGTATGAATTGTTTCACATGAAACAAAAGGAGCCTATTCAAGATATGCTCACTCACTTCTCAAACATTATAAACGAACTTGAATCTCTAGGAAAGTTAATCTCCCCAGAGGAACAGGTCCGGAAGGTACTAAGGAGTCTACCACAAGATGAAAAATGGATGGCCAAGACAACGACACTGTCGGAAACCAAGGACTTCACAACGTTCAACATTGAACAACTTGCTGGTTCCTTGATGACCCATGAGTTACATCTCGAAACTCATGAAACTGAATCATCAAAGCCTAAGGCTCTGGCCCTCAGGTCTGAGGAACAAGAAGACTCAGAAACCGATGACGAAGAAGCAGCAATAATCGTTAGAAGATTCAAGAAGTTCTTCAACAAGAACTACAAAGCAAAGGTTGCCAAGAAACCAACGAAGCTAAGCTATCACAAGTGTGGAGGCCTTGATCATTTCATCAAGGAATGTCCTCAATGGGAAAACGAGAAAGCTAAAGGAAGATACAAAGAGAAAGGCAAGGAACAACAAAGATCATTTTTGAAAAATGATATGAAGAGAGCCATGGTAGCAGCATGGGGAGAGTCTGACTCAGAGGAGGAGCGGGAACAAACTGAGGAAGAAACTGCCCATCTATGTCTCATGGTAAATATCGAAGAAAAAGTGGAATCATCTAACCCCAAGGTAAGCTTTAATGCCATTGAAGAGGAACTTACAGAATTGAATAAAAGCTAATTAATAAAACTTTTGCTAGAAATCTTAGATGATTACAAGGATGTATGTGCAAAAAGAGATCAGTTAACTAATGCCTTGAAAATCACTAAGAATCATTCAAATTGGCTTAACTCACTAAAATGTGACACTGAAAAAAGATTCTTTGAACTTTTTGACAAGAGTAGAGCTTATCAAGATGCATTTGAAAAGGTCAAAAATGAAAATTATCTTTTAAACTTGGAACTGGCAGAATTGAAACTGTTTGTTCCTGAAGGAACATTCTCTTCATCTAATACCAGAAATATTGCTGAAAATTTGAAAAACGATTTTGACAATATTTTTCAAGAAAATCTGGTATTAAAGAAGAAACTGGAACCCTCAAGGAACAAGTTACCTGACCCTGTCTCATGGATACAAAAGTATCAAAACAAAGGAAGAGATGGTCTAGGTTTCAATCATAAAAAGAAGAACAAAAAGAAAATAGATGTTGATCTGCCAAGTAGTAAAATATGTTCTTACTGTGGGAACAGTGGTCACATTGTGTCCGACTGTTCCACCAGAGAAGAACGTATTGAGAGGAACACGTACCTAGTGAAACAGGTTTGGAAAATTAAGAAAGGCTAAGTTCAACAATGGAACCCAAGCTAGACTGGGTTCCTACAACTAACTAGTTTGCTATGGTACAGGCTGAAGTGAGGGGGAATAACTTGTGGTACCTCGATAACGGTTGTTCTAAGCACATGATAGGAGATAGATCAAAATTTCTCTCACTTTCAGGCTTCAATGGAGGAACTGTGACCTTGGAGACAATCTTACAGGAAACATTGTAGCAGTTGGTAAGATTGGTAAATCTCAGTCACATTCCATAGATAATGTATTTTTGGTCGAGGGTTTAAAACATAGTTTACTTATTATATCTCAGTTTTGTGATAAGGGAATTACAATGAAGTTTACTAATGAGTCTTGTGTAGTAAGCAATGAAAGTACAGGAACCAAGATCCTTGAGGGAACGAGGAAATGGAACACCTATATGGTTGACCTGAACCTTGTTCCTAGGAATAATCTCACATGCTTAAGTGTGATCGAAGCTGATCCTTTTCTATGGCACAAACGATGTGGTCATGCAAGCCTGTCCCTACTGCATAAACTAAGTGGGAATGACTTGGTGGTTGGTCTACCAACTATTAAATCACTAAACCACGATGTTTGTAATTCATGTGTTAAAGGCAAGCAAGTGAGATCCTCATTCAAATCCAAGAAAATGGTAAGCACACAAAGTCCATTAGGACTTCTTCACATGGACTTATGTGGCCTTGTAAGCATCCAAAGCCGATCCGTTAAGAAATATGTATTAGTCATAGTAGATGATTTTTCGAGATACACATGGGTTATTTTTCTTCATAGTAAGGATGACACGTTTGATGAATTTCTAACCTTTGCTAAAAAGATTCAAAGAACAAGTGGTTTTAAATTAAAGCATTTAAGATCTGATCATGGTACGGAGTTTGAAAACTCCAAGTTTGATGGATTTTGTAGCAATGAAGGTTTAGATCATAATTTCTTAGCTCCAAGAACACCACAACAGAATGGTGTAGTCGAAAGGAAGAATTGGACTCTTGAGGATATGGCAAGGACGATGATAATTGCAAGCGGTCTTCCGAAGAATTTTTGGGCTGAAGCAGTGAACACGGCATGCTACATCATAAATCGTGTCATGCTAAGGCCAATCACCATGTAGACTCCTTATGAGCTACTTAGAGGAAGAAAACCCAATATTTCTTATTTTCGTGTTTTTGGATGTAAATATTTTGTACATAACAATGGAAAGGACAACTTAGGAAAGTTTGATGCTAGAAGTGACGAGGCTATTTTTCTAGGTTATGCTTTAAGTAGTAAGGCTTATCGTGTCTACAATAAGCGAACAACGTGTGTTGAGGAAAGTGTCCATGTTAATTTTGATGAGACTAACTCCCTGCAGGAACAAAGTCACAATGATAACTTTGAAATTGGTTTGACTCGTCCTGATGAGTTTAATCAAAATGATGAGGAACTAACCCCTGCAGGAAAAGAGAAGAAGCAAGTTCCTGATCCTAATAACCCTGTGCCTGATCCCCTTGAGGAACTAGTTACAGGAGGAACTCTGGAGGATCAAGGATCTCCTGATCCAGGAGAAGATCAAGTGAATCAACCACCGCAAGAAACTCAAGAAGCAACTAGGAGATTTGATCCAAAGCCTTGAAAACACCTAAATTCGCATCCTTTAGAATTGATAATAAGTGACATTGAAAAGGGAACTCAAACAAGATCCCAATTGAAGAATTTTTGTGCTTTTCATGCTTTATTATCTATAACAGAACCTAAGGACCATATGGAAGCGCTCAAGGAGGCTGATTGGATCAACGCTATGCAAGAGGAGCTAAATGAGTTCCAAAGGAACAAGGTATGGCACTTGGAAACAAAACCAAAGAACCAGAAGGTTATAAGACTAAAATGGGTCTTCAGGAACAAGCTTGATAAGCATGGAACTGTGGTAAGGAACAAAGCTAAACACTAGTGGAAAAAACATCTTGTGCTACTTGTCAAGTGCTCCGGTTAGCTAATCAACCCACGCACTTGTGAAAATTTTAATAAAAAAATTTCACAAGTGCTCCGATTGATTAGTCAACCGGAGCACTTGATATTAAGTGCTTCGGTTGGTTAATCAACCCGAGCACTTGTGAATATGTGCTCCGGTTAGTCAACCCAAGCACTTACTCTTTCTCATATCAATTTATGAAACCTTCACGCGGAGTAATACTGATGTACGCGTACAGAGGTAATTAAATTTATTTCGACCTCTCATAACAGCCCATTATTTTGATGTTTTCCCTCCCTCCCAAGTCCCTCTCTTTATTTCGACCCGAGCACTGTACTCCATCGCCGTCCCTCGCTCCATCCCTCCGTCGTCCGCTCAAGTCCGCCGCTCAAGTGCCTTCCTCAATTGGTTTCAACCTCGCTGTTTCCATCGCTCCTTCAGGTTTTATGTTCTCCTAATTTCTAGGTTTTTCTGATTACTCAAATAATTCTAGGGTTTAATCTAATTAGTTTCTGTAATCATGTTGTAGATAGTTTCTGCCTTGAAGTTTCGCTAGCGTTCAAAGCCCGTTGGTGGTTGAAATTCTGCATGGCCCTTGAAGGATTTTGTCCTCGATCAAGTGTAACAAACTAAATGTATTGGGTCCTATGAGGTCACACAATGTGACAACCCTTGGATATTACCCAAATCCATTTGTGAAATGGGTTGGGCGGTTTTAAAGATGGATGGAAGAGTTGTAACTCATGAGGTTATTAGGCTCATAATGTATGACATTATGAGGCAAAATAAAGCCTCATGAATCACCTCTTTGTAACCACCTTATATAATGATATGGGGGTTACAAAGGAGAGGTGACATTACAACATTTCTAGTAGAGAAAATCAGATTTTCTTTGCTCCTCTCTTTCTCCTCATTTTCGGCCATCACACCTCAAAAGCAAGGGAATTATCCTCTCTTCCGTACTAGCATACGTGGTGATCTAAGGGTTGTTCGTGGACCAACACTAGAGGAACGGCGGTTGACGTTCTAAGGGATCTCCACTAGAAGGCTCGTGGTGGAAGTGGAATTCACGCATCAAGAGGTATATTCTACACTCTTAATTGATTCATGTTGATTTATGCAAAGATCTTGGTGTTAGATGTTTGAGTATGTGATACTCGTTTTCCGCATTAAGCATCTAAATTCCTACAGTGGTATCAGTTAGCCTATTGCATAGATTAATATGATCATGTTGATGCATGTTTTCCTTTATTTTAATTCATTTAGGGGAGGGTATTAGCATGAGGATATTGTTTGCATGATTAAAATTGGATTTTAATCTAGTGGGAGTATAAAAGTTGTTTATACATTTTTTGATACATATATATATATACATATATAATTGTTATATTATTTCATGTTTTAGTTAAGTTGTTAATTAGAATATGATGTATATATATATATATGTATGATTCATGATTTGCATGCTTTGAAGTTTTTATGCTTAATTTGATTATGTATAATTTCATGGCATGAATTCTTGAATTTGAAGCCTAGAATGATTTATTTATGCGTAAACATGTTTAGTGTATAAAGAAAATCATACGCATTTCGATTAAAATTGCCTGAATTGAAATCGGAAAAGCGGAAGCAGTGAGCTTCTCGCGAATCGCGACGAGCATCGCGAGTCGCGACGAGCTTCGCGACCCTGGTCGCGAGTCGCGACCTAGCTCGCGGGTCGCGAGCAGTGTTCTGCCTCGCTTGGCTCGTTTGTTTTTTCAACGGATAAAAACGTTTAATCCGTTTATCCCTTAATGCATATTAAGTAGTTATTATGCTTGGTATCCTATGCTAATGCTTAAATGAATTAAAATTATGATGGGAGTTTCATTTTGTGACATTTAATTTTATGTTAGGATGCTAGTTTTAATAAGTTGATTAATTCTTACATGTTAGTGTTTGTGATTAAATGTCATGCAATAATTTTATGTTTTAATATGATTAAAATATATGTGGTACCTTAAAGTGCTTATATATTTTTCTTTAAATTTAATAGTTGATTAAATTTGTTAGATTAATATTTTAAAGCCCTTGGGAGATAAATTCTAATATGATTAAAATTTGTCTTAAGGTACTAACCATTTGCTTTAATATGAGATTAAATCTAGATGGTGTTATTATGTTTAAAGTTGTTAAAGCATAATAATTTATTTTAATAATTGATTAAAATGCATGTTTTATATATATGATATTATGAATGCATGCGGTGACTAGTATGGCCCAAACTTGGATAGAAAATACGATCTGCGTATCGTTAATGTATTTTTGTAATTTAAATACGATCTATGCATCGTTGGTATTTTTGTAATATTAGTTTAAATTTTCAAAAAATTATTCAAGTTGAAGTGATTCAAGGATGGAGATCCGATGTTTTTCATTTCCATGGAGCACAAGGATGTAGATTCAAGGTGGTCCAAGGATGGAGGCCTTAAAGAGTAGTCTTTAGGGTTAGGGGCCATACTAGGATCACATTTTATTTTATGCATTTAAATATTGCTTTTGAATGCTTTCTAAGTTTTATTATGCATGTGATTTATTTTTGCAATGAGTTCACTAGTAATTAAATCACATAATAATTTACTTAGGTCCCTAAAGCTAATATTGGGTAATTGCTTTTCCAAATAAACATCTACTAAAATCTTGATCGTTAGTAATAGGTTCTGCCAAAGCAGAGTGTTACTTCCAATCTTGGGCTAAGTAGAGTAAATTTCCGAAATTTGCATGTTTAGTTTGGTTTGGCCCAACAAAATCATCAAAACGGTTTTGGATTTTGAAGCAAAGGGTTGGGTTTTTGTGTTTGGGTGACAAGTTCTGTCTAGGATTAGGAAGGCTTTCCCCAACGTTGTGGGTAACTTCCTTACCTGGGAACTTTCATCACCTTAGCAATCACCTATCAACTAAGAATTACACTTGTTGTAATTAGTAAAAGAGTTTACTTACCTTTTAAATTTGGTTTTAAGTTGAGGCCAAAGTCCACTTATAAATCATGTTTGATAGGGTCTTAGAATCACTTGATTCAAAGGGGACATTTTAAAATTGGTCAAGTGCATAGCTTTTATTTTAAAGTGTTTAAAATTTGTTAAAAGCTATTAATGGTAAACATACTTATTACTTTTGCATCTTCTATGTAGATATCATGTCTGGTAACAACAATAATTCACCTTTTAACTTACGTTCAATCCTTGAAAAGGATAAGTTGAACGGGAACAACTTCCTTGATTGGGAAAGGAATCTGAGAATTGTTCTTAGATCCGAAGGTCGAGAGGATGTTCTTGAAACCCCGATCCGGTTTTAACGACCACCTCTACCGAAGCCGAAAAGGCGGCCCATAAGGCCATTGCGAAAGGTCGGTAATTGTTACCTGCCTTATGCTCGCGGCTATGGAACCAAGCCTTCAAAAGAGGTTTGCAAGCTTGGATGCTCGCAGGATTATCCGACACCGAAAACCATGTTTCAAAGAACAAGCTCGGATAGAGAGGTATGAAACTCACAAGGCTATTCTTGAGTGTGCGTTAGTCGAAGGCAAGCCGGTCGCCACTCATGTCTTTGAAATGATCAGGTTATTTCAAGACAATGGAGAGGTTGGGCTTTCCTTATAGCCAAGAGTTGGCTATCGACATCATACTACACTCCCTACATGAAGGCTTCAACCATTTTAGGCCGAACTTCAATATGAATGGGGTGTCGAAAACCCTTGCTGAGTTACATGGGATGCTCATGATCGCCGAGCAAAACATCTCTCGTTGCACCTAAGAAGGAAGTTCTTATGGTTCAAAAGGGGAAGGGTTTTAAGAAGGAATGGGCCGGGGCAAGAAAAAGCAAGACAAGGGCAAGCAAGTTGCCGCTAAGATCGCCGATAAGCCACGTGTGCAAAGGCAAAGCCAAAGGTGGCCGCAAATGCCAAGTGCTTCCATCAGGGTCAAATTGGCCATTGGAGGCGTAATCGCCCAAAGTATTCGAATGATAAGAAGTCTCGGGGCTTCTTCTTCGTGTATCTATGTCATTGACATTAATTTAGCAACATCTACTTCTTGGGTATTTGATACCGGTTGTGTTTCTCACATTACTTCGAATGTGCGGGGACTAAGAAGGAGTAGAACCTTGGCTAAAGGGGAGGTAGAATCGCGCGTTGGAAATGGTGCAAGGGTTGCGGCCGTTGCGGTTGGGACTTATAGTCTACCTTTGCCTTCCGGTTTTATATTAGAGCTTAATAACCGTTATTATGTTCCCGCTATTACCAAAAACATTATTTCTATTCCTGTTTTGGATAATGAAGGGTTTTCATTTACAATTGAGAAAGGTTGTTTCTCTCGTTTATTTGAATTCAATGTTTTATGCCATTGCTAAAAGGTCTAATGGTCTATATTTCCTAGACTTAGACAAAGATGTCCTTAACATAGACAAAGAAAAAACATAGATCAAGCGATACTAATCCTACTTATTTATGGCATTGTCGTTTAGGACATATAAACGCGAAACGCATTCGAAGTTACATAAAGATGGACTTCTAACATCCTTTGACTTTGAGCCATTTGATGTATGTGAATCATGTTTAATGGGTAAAATGACGAAGTCACCTTTTACTCGGAAAGGGTGAAAGGGCCGAGTGATCTATTGGGTCTAATACATACCGATGTGTGTGGACCAATGAGCACAAAAGCTAGGGAGGGGTTTGGGTACTTCATTACTTTTACTGACGATTTAAGTAGATATGGATATGTCTATTTAATGAAGCATAAGTTGGAATCATTTGAAAAGTTCAAAGAATTCCGTAATGAAGTCCAAAACCACTGGGCAAAACAATTAAAGCACTACGATCCGATCGTGGTGGTGAATATTTGAGCCAAGAGTTTAGTGATCACTTGAAGAGTTGTGGAATTCTTTCACAACTCACTCCGCCTGGAACACCTCAGTTGAATGGTGTATCCGAAAGGAGGAACCGCACTCTACTTGATATGGTTCGGTCTATGATGAATTTTGCTGATCTTCCCATCTCCTTTTGGGGATATGCTCTCGAAACTGCTACTTTCACACTTAATCGAACTCCATCAAAGGCAGTAGAAAAGACTCCATATGAGATGTGGAGTGGAAAAGTTCCAAGTTTATTTTTTCTACGTATTTGGGGTTGTGAGGTTTATGTAAAACGTTTACTTTCAGATAAACTCGCCCCTAAATCAGATAAGTGTTTCTTTGTGGGTTATCCCAAAGAGACCAAGGGCTATTACTTCTATCATCGGACTGAGGGCAAAGTGTTTGTTGCTCGTCGTGGTGTTTTTTTGGAAAAAGATTTTATTTCCAAAAAGGCAAGTGGGAGTAATATATTTCTCGAAGAGGTTCGAGAAAAGCAACAAATGGACATAGTTCAACCTATGTTAGAGTCAGAAGCACAAGTGCCAGTTGTGGAAAATGTAGTTCCTCCTTTGGTAGAATCTTCTCCCATAAATGACCAAGTGTTGGAGGACGTGCATCATGTACACGAACCTCCTACTGTCCCACTCGAATCTAATTCGTGCGAAAATTCTCAAGTTGTTGAGAAGAAAATTTCTCCTGTTGCGGCCCCTCGTAGGAGTAGTAGATCAAGAATACCAAACAAAAAAGTTTGTTGATTTCTTGTTAACCGAAAGTTCCGAGATAATGATCTTAGAATTTGAGGAACCTACTACCTACAAGCAAGCTTTGATGAGTGAAGACTCAGAAAAATGGCTTGAAGCCATGAGGTCCGAAATGGCATCTATGTCCGAAAATCAAGTATGGGACTTGATGGATTTGCCCGATGGGGTTACACCTATTGGTTGCAAATGGGTTTTCAAAGTGAAAACAGACAAGGATGGTAACATTCGGGTTTACAAAGCAAGATTGGTTGCAAAAGGGTTCAAGCAAGTTCATGGTATAGACTATGACGAAACCTTTTCACCGAGGGCAATGCTTAAATCCATTCGGATACTCCTAGCGATTGCCGCCTTCTATGATTATGAGATTTGGCAAATGGATGTCAAAACCGCTTTCTTGAATGGGTTCTTGAAAGAGGATGTGTATATGACACAACCGGAAGGTTTTGTGGATCCGTAATATCCTAGGAGGGTATGTAAGCTTCAAAAAGTCCATTTATGGATTGAAGCAAGCATCTCGGAGTTGGAATCTTCGTTTTGATGAGGCAATCAAACCTGTTTGGTTTTCTCAAAAACGGAGAAGAGTCTTGTGTTTACAAGAAGGAAAGTGGGAGTAACATAGTCTTCTTGGTCTTATATGTAGATGACATACTTCTCATAGGAAACGACATTCCCATGCTTCGAGTCAGCCAAGGAATGGTCAAGAGTTGTTTTTCTATGAAAGACCTTGGAAACGCCGAGTACATTTTGGGGATCAAGATCTATAGGGATAGGTCTAAGAGGATGATTGGACTTAGCCAAAGAACTTATATAGATAAGATCGTTACTAAGTTCAATATGGAAAACTCTAAAAGAGGTTTTCTACCCATGCAACATGGTGTTTCGCTTAGCAAGACTCGGTGTCCTTCCGGACTCGATGAGATTAAGCGAATGAATAATGTTCCTTATGCGTCGCCTATAGGGTCCATTATGTACTCCATGATTTGTACTCGCCCGCATGTTTCATATGCCTTGAGCATGTGTAGCAGATTCCAATCAAATCCGGTGATGCACACGGAGTGCGCCTAAGAATATCCTAAAGTACTTACGAAGGACTAAGGATAATTTCTTAGTGTATGGAGGTGAAAGTGAATTAATTGTTGAAGGTTACACGGATATGCGAGCTTCCAAACCGACAAAGATGATTTCCGATCTCAACTCGGTTTCATCTTTTGTCTAAATGGAGGGGCAGTGAGCTGGAAAAGTTCAAAGCAAAGATCTGTCGCCGATTCTACAACGAAGCCGAGTACATTGCTTGCAGACAGAGCGCAAGAAAGGAAGCCGTTTGGATGAAGAAGTTCATTCCGGAGCTAGGAGTAGTGCCTAGTGTTGGAGATGGTATTGTTTTACATTGTGATAACAATGGTGCCATAGCTCAGTCTAAGGAACCAAGATCACATCAAAGGTGTAAACATGTACTTAGGAAGTATCATCTCATTCGAGAAATCGTTGAGAGAAAAGATGTAATAGTTAGCAAAGTTCATACGGATAGCAATGTCGCTGATCCTTTGACTAAACCATTGCCTCAGCCTAAGCATGAGAGTCATACTAGGGCTATAGGACTTAAGCATGTAGGAGAGTGGCTTTGATTGTGTACTATTTACTTTTAATTAGTTCACAGTTATAGTTACTCCTGTGATATGTTTGGTTATGTTTATCAATAAAAGGTTATGTTCTTATTTAATCTTGGTTTAGTATTAAATAAAACGTTCAAAGTATTTTATAACGTTTGATAGGATTGTCAAATATGTGATTTGACGAATGAAACCCTATCCAGTGAACCGGAGTTATAATTTACCTTTGTCCCTAGTTCGAATCATTAAAATTGAACGTAAATGATTCTGTTTCATGGACTAGATTGCAAGTTGATTGATAGCGCAGTTTCATAGGCTATGGGGACATAGAGATGTCTAGTCATTTGCATAGGCGTGTATAGTTGATACACGTTGGGCAGACCTAGTGGGAGTTCTCTAAAAGGTTTATGAGAATCTCATTAATATATTTAGTGGATTCCTTAGACATGAGTATGACACTATTCTTACTTAAGGATTAGTATGTTTTGACACTCGCAAAACGTCGTGCCGTAAAAGGAGGCTATAAAAGCAAAGTGATCGGAACCGCTACGATTGAGTGGGAGTTTTGGTTATACAAGACTGGATAAAGTCCTCCTAAGAGTTAGGATTGGTGTCTTGGCCTCTTGAAGAGCGAGAACTGAAAATGCATGGCCGTGCTCAAATGGATTAAGGAGTTAATCATTTGTTTCGACAGTTCGAACTCGGATTTCAAGAAACAACTTGAATATTGGAATGGTTTACATACGATGTTACCATGTCATCAAGTTAGACATTAAGCGACTTAAGGAATTTGAAGGTTACACACTTGTTCTTAGACAAGTGGGAGATTGAAGGATTTTGTCCTCGATCAAGTGTAACAAACTAAATGTATATGGACGAATTATAAAGATAATATATTCAATAATATTAGGTGACCGCAACGTTTTGCTAGAAGCTAATTGCGGTTGGTTGGGCTAGTATATTTAGGCCAACTACTAATATGTATTGGGTCCTATGAGGTCACACAATGTGACAACCCTTGGATATTACCCAAATCCATTTGTGAAATGGGTTGGGCGGTTTTAAAGATGGATGGAAGAGTTGTAACTCATGAGGTTATTAGGCTCATAATGTATGACATTATGAGGCAAAATAAAGCCTCATGAATCACCTCTTTGTAACCACCTTATATAATGATATGGGGGTTACAAAGGAGAGGTGACATTACAACATTTCTAGTAGAGAAAATCAGATTTTCTTTGCTCCTCTCTTTCTCCTCATTTTCGGCCATCACACCTCAAAAGCAAGGGAATTATCCTCTCTTCCGTACTAGCATACGTGGTGATCTAAGGGTTGTTCGTGGACCAACACTAGAGGAACGGCGGTTGACGTTCTAAGGGATCTCCACTAGAAGGCTCGTGGTGGAAGTGGAATTCACGCATCAAGAGGTATATTCTACACTCTTAATTGATTCATGTTGATTTATGCAAAGATCTTGGTGTTAGATGTTTGAGTATGTGATACTCGTTTTCCGCATTAAGCATCTAAATTCCTACAGCCCTAAGCTTGCTGGGGTTCAACTCGGCAAGGTAATTGCAAGATTTCTTTTGCTAATTTCGTAGACTGTTTTTGTTATTGGGGGAACTGATAAGAAAATAGAGGGATTTCGTTTAATCTAATTGGTTTCTTTTGCTTTTCTGGGCATGAGCCTTTTTATCCTTAGCCCACATTCAAGCACAAGTATTATGGACTCGAAATTCTTATTTATGTGATTAAATTTATTTATATGAGTTTGGAACTAGATATGAGAGCCACACTCTTGAATTGATGCCTTTCACTATGCTTCAAGACACGCTAGCTAACATTTACTGTTTATATGATCATATTTTGAGGTTGTTTTATGATCGTGTTATACCTTGGAGATTTATGTATAATACTATAAAACTACATGAAAATGACATATATATACTACAATATATATTGGTTTTATGTGTACTTAGCACAAATGTTAAACCATGGCAACATACTACACATTTAGGGACATGTCGATAGGATCGTAAAAAAATGTAACTATCGGGCGTTTGTGATTGTCATTTTTCGTAATTAGGCAAAGACAGAGCACTACAAAGTTCGATGGATGAGTTCAATTATGTCGAACTGCTTTTTGGAATTTGATAAAAGTTACCTTCTTATCTCTCGAATCTACATTAGAGTAGCATTTTGCAATGTGTGCGAGTATCTCAATACCGTATGTCTTGTTAACATGAACTCATAAATTGTTGCTGATTGTTTCTCCTTTAGGGGAGGTCTATACATCAAGGTTTAAGAACTGCTTACAATATCCATGTTTCACAAGCTTAAACTCCGGTCATGTCCTTGATGTGTAAGGATTTGGCTGATCTTGCAGTGATAATAAATTGCTTTGAAGATCTACAATCAGCTATTGCCATGTATTAGCAGTGTTACTGGCAGAATTTTGATTTAAGCAAGATTTATAATTTCCTTGACTTTCAAATTTCCACTAATTTTTGCTGGAAATATATGGTCTCGTATGATTTTTGCAGCTTTCATCATCCCTACCTCAAAACAAGCATGTACAATGGCTAGTCTTTAGTTGATTGTAAATCTTGAAGAATCTAAAGGGCTTTTATTCTTGTTTCCGAATTTAACTTTTTCTATGGACTCTGTTATAGGAAATTTTTACAAGGATATCCTCATCAATTATGTTTTATATCTTTAAAACTTTGTCCATAAATAGTTTTTAAAGGGATTCTAAAGGGAGCGTCATTGCATGTGAGTCATACCTTCCAATGTTCAAGGTCATGAGGGGTAGGACGCTGCAATTCCGTGGACAAGAAGATTTAAATCATCAACAAGCGCTCACATGAACTCAAAATTGGAGTTCATATCCACCTGCCGAGCCGACATACTTGTGAGTGAGAATCCATAATCCTTTTCTTTTAACATCAACTACAGGCTATCACCGTGTGTCAAATGTCAATATTCAATTGTGATTCTAAAATGCGGGTAAGTGAGATCCTAGACTCGGAGTTATTAGGAGGAGGACTCATTCCAACTTTGCAACATGCGCATGATGAGCTACTCGTACAGAATCCTCTCACCGTCCCATATCGAGCTATTGTTTATGGCCAGGTCCGTCAGATATTCTCAACTCTTCTTAATTAGCTTGTCTGCCTAACCATCAACATTTAGTAATCTTTATTTTTCTCTCAGATCAGTTACTTGAAAGCAACTTCTTATGGAAACTACATGATCTCTATAACAATGACATCTCTGCATCAGATGCCATTTGTCTTCTTCCCCCTCAACTCCCTTCCATTTTAAATGTCAAACCTAAACAGTATCCAATGCATTGTGATTCGTTCCAACATGAGTCTAAACTGGTAAACTGCTTTTAACATGAGTCATGGGGAGGCCGACATTTTCATGAACTCAACTCTTTGTTGGGACTCTAAATGTTGTTCTTTCCTGGTATATCATCCCATTCCCAGCAGTTAAATCATTTTCTTTTTGCTCTTTCATCATAATAGCTTTTACTTTTACTCTGTTTAGGTGGGTACTTTGACTTGATCAAGAAGGAAAATTTTATTGGGGGGTGGGGAGTATGGTAATTATTTATACTAGGGTTCAGAAGCGGGTGAAAGGATTTATGTGGGTTTTTAGATTGGAGAAACTCAATACTTTGAAGAATCTGTAGTTTCAGGGACTCACAAGGTAATACCTCCTGAAGTGTGCATATTATGTCTTGTTAGTGAGGAGATAAGGATGATTTGTTTTGGATTGTTGAATGTGACTTCTTTTAATGGTAGAATGGTTGCGTCAAAGTATTTTTTTTTTGGGGGGGGGGATAACTTACAAATACACTATATGAGGTTTTGAAGGCAAAGGAGGCACAAGAATTTGTGAGAGGTTCATGCTTTGGTTGCAGAGAAATGATAGAAATTTGTCGTGGTTGAGTCTCTTTGGTTTTTTTTTTTGTGGGATAGGGTGGTGTATTTAGGCTTCTCATTATGAAAACACTTATGGGGTGTATCTTCGTGTCTTCTCTTTTGATGTAATGTGTGGACATTCTTTTTTTCTTTTTGTTTGATTATGGACTCCTGGTTCCCCTTCTTTTATTATTCTTCATTTCCTTTTTGATGGAGTTCTGTTTCTCATCTAAAAACGTGTTTGCTATTTTGTTAGGTTATTGCTGGTATCTGTGTGCTATATATGTTGGAGCCAAAATGTGTGCTTAGAAGTTAGAACTAATGATGGGGAATGGTACATTACATCCTAAGATCATGTATACTATAATCCTTGCTCTCCCTTGTACATGAGTGACAAATTGACAATTGACCCCATTGGTCTCTATATAATGTATTTCCTTACTTCCTCATCCCATAAAGAAGAAGAGAAAAGAAAAGGCAGACATCTTCTTTCATTACGATGTAAACTCTTCTTTTGTTGCATGTTGAACTCCGTTCATTTTCTTCTGTTGTGATATGTACTCTTATTTTCTGTTGAATGTTGGGTTCCTTTTATTATCTCGCCTCTCTCACTTGTGATTATCAACTCATGGCACCAACAACTCCTGTTTTCGGTCACTTGAATCTCGTTACTAGATATTTATGTGGATCGCACCTCATGACACCAACGGTCTTTGATTTTTCGAGTGTAACGGAAATCAAGTAGAGAAAGATTTGTATTTTTTACGTGGTTTACACTTTCACCGTTGTTTGACAAAGTTTTTTTTTCGTTCATGGTTGATAATTGAGTCTTGTAATTTTTGTTTTAAAGTTCTCGGTGCATTGCTTTGTTTATCTGTCTAGATTGCGGTTGCTCGGCGCTTGGCTATTATTCGGGAGGGGCTTCCATTGTTGTTACAACGTGTGTAGATACAACTTTTCATGCTGTTGCATTGGCAATTTTGTTGTTTATATATATTTTGATTGGCTTCAGGGCCTCAGGCTGCTGTTTCATGAGTATCCTTTCTTCTTGAAGGTGTTTGGCTCTTGGTACGAAACGAATGGCCAGGTTAAATGCGATTGTAAGGTCTTTACCATCAGTAGAGACACTAGGCTGCACGACCGTGATTTGCAGTGACAAAACTGGTACTCTGACAACTAATATGATGTCGGCCTCTAAGGTACTTTTTGCACCTTATTGATGTAAAGCATTTGACTTCTAAAGTTCTTTAATTAAGAGAGTCAGACATATTCATAGTTATGTAGCATAGGAGATGCAAACAACTTTTACGGTTAATTATCCTCACCTTAAATCATTGGGTTGACAACAATGTGATGACTAACCAAAAATAGCAATTTTGTAGTAAATACTGTAGATATTATCATACTAATACCAATGATGGATATGGTGAGTAATTGTAAATATTTGCTAAAGCAAAGTCAAAGATAAACCTCACCGTGTCCAGTGACCAAGGTGATCGATTGTTCAATAATGCCTTTGATTTTGTATCGCCTATATGCACTTATAAGTATGATGCTTAACATTTTTTTTTATATTTTTTTTCCAGATATGTGTGCTCCATTCTGTGCGCCATAATCCTATTACATCACAATATGGAGTCAGTGGGACAACATATTCTCCTGAAGGAATTATTTGTGACAATGATGGAGAGCGGGTAGATCTTTCTTCCCATCTTTTTTTCAATGGGGTGGAAAGCTGGAAACTTGTCTTTATACCTGCCATATTATTGTTTATCACTAATCATCACTTATATGTTCAGGGCCTTTAGGCTTTCATATATCTTCCACTTTTTTGATTGCTAAGTCATTGAACTTTATATGTTGTAAAATAACATTTGAACCATCATAATTCATACGTGTGGATTTTCACAGAGTTTGGCGACATATGGATTAGAATCATTTTTTGCATATATCCCTAAATACTTTGGGTAGTGTCAATTTCTAGCTCTCAAATGGATCTTGTTCATCTTCCTTGATCTTTTGATCTGTAACTTCAGTGTTGAAGCTCTTAGGCTAAAGCAATAAAAGTGATAAAATTAAGGCTCTCTACAGAATGGTTAGACTGGTACAGTGGCTTGTCTAGTCGTGCCAAGCTTGTTGTTGCTGTATGCAACAGCAGCGATTTTTTTTAATAAAAAAATACCTTCAAGTGCTCTGGTTTTCTCTTAACAACCGGAGCACTTGACGCATTCTGAACATATAAAATTCACAAGTGCTCCGGTTTTTAAGACAACCGGAACACTTGTAAGTCTAAGTGCTCCGGTTTTCAACCGGAGCACTTGATAAATACTCAAGTGCTCGTATGGCGTCTACTACGGGTCAAATACGGAGCACTTGTACGGTTTTTAACCGGAGCACTTGATGTTTTTTCCACTAGTGAAACTTGTTGCCAAAGGTTATAATCAACAAGAAGGTATTGATTTTGACGAAACCTTTGCTCCTGTTGCTAGAATAGAAGCAATTAGAATTTTGATTGCCTTTGCTGCCTTTATGGGATTTAAGTTGTACCAGATGGATGTCAAATGTGCATTTCTAAATGGTTTTTTAATTGAAGACGTCTATGTGGAAAAACCTCCTGGATTTGAAAATCCGGAACTTCCAAATCAAGTCTATAAGCTTGATAAAGCTCTTTATGAGCTAAAACAAGCACCTAGATCTTGGTATGAAAGGTTGTCAAAATCCTGCTCTCACATGATTTCATAAGAGGTAAGGTTGATAGAACCTTGTTCCTTCGATCAAAAGGAACAGACATATTAGTTGTCCAGATTTATGTTGATGATATAATTTTCGGTGCTACTAATGATCTTCCACTAGTGGAAAAACAAGGAAGGGCTGCGGTCAAAACAGCCCTAAGGGCTGCGTTTTTGGCCAGCAGCCCTTTCCATAGCAGCCCTTCAATAATTAATGCGGTTCAGGCCAAAAACGCAGCCCTTCTAAGCTGGAAGGGTTGCGTTTTTTGGCTCGAACCGCACTCTTCTCTAAATGAAGGGTCGCGATTTAATGCCTAAACCGCAGCCCTTATATAAGTGAAGGGTGCCGGTTTAGGCTAAAAACCGCAGCCTCTTCACATTCAATTTTTTTTTTTAAAATAAATTGCACCCCCACCCCCCGCCCACCCCGCCCGCCCCAAAGACACTCCACCCCCGCCCACCCCAAGCACCCCCCACCCCGCCCACCCCCCGCCCACCCCCGCCCCCCCCAAGACACCCCACCCCCGCCCACCCCCGCCCACCCCAAACACCCCCACCCCCGCCCACCCCAAAGACACCCCACCCCTGCCCACCCCAAAGACCCCCACCCCCCGCCCACCCCCGCCACCCCAAGACACCCCACCCCCCGCCCACCCCAAAGACCCCCCACCCCTTCGCCCACCCCCGCGCCCCAAAGACACCCCACCCCCGCCCACCCCAAAGACACCCCACCCCCGCCCACCCCAAAGCCCCCACCCCTGCCCACTCCCCGCCACCCCAAAGACACCCCACCCCCTGCCCACCCCAAGACCCCCCACCCCCCGCCCACCCCCTACCACCCAAGACACCCACCCCCGCCCACCCCCGCACTCCCACCCCCCCCCCACCCCCCGCCCACACCCGCCCACCATCCGCACTCCCCCCCCCCCCGCCCCGCCCCCCACCCCACCCCCCACCCTCTTCACTCCCCTGCACCCCCACCCCACCCCACCCTCCGCCACCTCCTCCACCCATTCTTTGCCACCACCCCAAAGACCCAACCAACCCCATAGCCCACCCAAGACCCACCATGGCGCCCCCCACCCCACCCCCCACCCAAAACCTCCCTTCGACACAAAAAAAAAATCGATCAAATTGCAATAATAATATATGACAAGTTTTTGAACGTAATATAATAATTAACTTTAAATATTATATATTTAATAATGTAAAAAGTGTACATAGAATTGATACAAACTAGTAGATGTATCATAAGCAATCATCGCAAATGTGGGACGCCAACTTATCCCGAACTTCATGTAATTCGTCTGTGGTGAAGGCCCTCAAACGTGGTGTGTTATTCATATAAACCTTGCAAAACAACCAAGGAATAAACACATAATATAAGAATTCAATTATTTACCGTAGTTAGTAGTTCTAAAAATGACATATACCTTCCCGAAATTCAATCAAAAACAAATGCAAGCCTAAAACTCTACACACTAGTTATATTATACCTTATACTATCATATTGAAAAAGAAAATGGAGTTAAATGAAGCGATAAGTACGAATTGGACGCGAAAAGGCAAAAATAGGCCTAAAATGCCCTTTTCGTTCCCAAAATTCAACCTACAACAATTGCAAACCTAAAAATCTACACAATAGTTACATTATGCCTCATATTATCATGTTCAAAATGAATTTGGGGTTAAATGACTCGATAAATACGATTTGGAAGCGTAAAAGGCAAAAATAGGCCTAAAAATTACATTTTTGTTCCCAAAATTCAACCTACAACAATTGCAAACCTAAAAATCTGCACAATAGTTACATTATACCTCATATAATCATGTTCAAAAAGAATTTGGGGTTAAAATGACTCGTTAAGTACGATTTGGAAGCGAAAAGGCAAAATTAGGCCTAAAATGACCTTTTCGTTCCCGAAATGCAACCAACAACAAATGCAAGCCTAAAACTTTACACAATAGTTACATTATACCTCATATAATCATGTTCAAAAAGAATTTGGGGTTAAATGACTCGATAAGTACGATTTGGAAGCGAAAAGGCTAAAATAGGCCTAAAATGCCCTTTTCGTTCCCAAAATTTAACCTACAACAATTGCAAACCTAAAACTCTACACAATAGTTACATTATACCTCATATAATCATGTTCACAAAGAATTTGGGGTTAAATGACTCGATAAGTACGATTCGGAAGCGAAAAGGCTAAATTAGGCCTAAAATGACCCGAGAATCAGGTCACATGGCAATGGAATGCCCATCAGCTGGTAGTGGCGGAGATAGTGAGAAGTGTTACAAATGTGGAGAGCATTCCATTGCCATGTGACCTCACTCTCCACATTTGTAACACGGTCTCCACCACCCCGCCACTTTCGCCCCCACCGCATTCCTCATTGCCATGTAGGCGTAAAATGACCTTTGATTTTCGTTTCCGAAATTCAACCAAGAACAGATGGAAGCCTAAAAATCTACTCAATAGTTACATTATACCTAAGCCCTCCCCCATCCCCTGCCCAGCACCCCCACCCCGATAAGTACGATTTGGAAGCGAAAAGGCAAAACTAGGCCTAACATGACCTTTTCGTTCCCGAAATGCAACCAACAACAAATGCAAGCCTAAAACTCTACACAATAGTTACATTATACCTCATATGATCATGTTCACTAAGAATTTGGGGTTAAATGACTCGATAAGTACGATTTGGAAGCGAAAAGGCTAAATTAGGCCTAAAATGACCCGAGAATCAGGTCACATGGCAATGGAATGCCCATCACCGGTAGCGGCGGAGATAGTGAGAAGTGTTACAAATGTGGAGAGCATTCCATTGCCATGTGACCCGATTCTCCACATTTGTAACACGGTCCCACCCACCCCGCCACTACCGCCCCCACCGCACTCCCTCATTGCCATGTAGGCGTAAAATGACCTTTGATTTTCGATTCGAAGCCTAAAAATCTACGTAGTTACATTATAAAACAAAAAAGAAAATGAAAGATAGTAGTGATACCAAACATGGAGTTAAATGACTCGAGAAACATGAATTGGAGGCGAAAAGGCAAAAATAGGGCTAAAATCACATTTATGCTCCCGATATACAACCAACAACAAATGCAAGCCTAAGAATCTACATAATAGTTACATTATACCTCATATTATCATGTTCAAAATGAAATTGGGGTTAAATGAAGCGATAATACGAATTGGACGCGAAAAGGCAAAAATAGGGCTAAAATGCCCTTTTCGTTCCCAAAATTCAACCTACAACAATTGCAAACCTAAAAATCTACACAATAGTTACATTATGCCTCATATTATCATGTTCAAAATGCATTTGGGGTTAAATGACTCGATAAGTACGATTTGGAAGCGAAAATGACAAATTGGAGAAATTACACAGACCTGAGTTTATGTCTCATGATTTATTGACCTTACGCCGTTTCTTAGGATCCTCAAGTACATGTATCCCTTCCGTGTGATCTACACGCATATAGTTCTCCGACATATTCACATCATCTTCCACACTATTTTCGGGATAGGTAAAAGGGGGAGGTCCTCAAATGCATCATATTCTTCCTCATTATCAACATCACCAATACTGAGGATACTCCTTTTACCAGGTACAACAATTGACCACTTATTATCAGCAGGATCAGTTACAAAAAAAACTTGCTTAACTTGTGATGCAATTACAAATGGCTCCTCAGTTTCACGTAGACGACTAAGGTCAACAAGAGTGAATCCGCAAGGATCATCTTTTCTTACGCAACGTCGATTATCGTCAACCCACTTGCAACACAAGAGGCAAATATTAAAAGTACGAGTAGTCCGGCTCCCATATTTCTTCTATTCGCCCATAATAATTGCTTTCGGCATGTACGGGCGACTTATCCTTCGAGCTTGCGTATTGTGTAGGCGACGCCACAAGTGAAACACCACTATTTTGTTGCGATGTTGACTTCGGATCTTGACGTTCGAGTCCAAAACGTATACCCATTAATATCATAACCCTCATAAGAGCGTACGGCTTCACGAGGACCAAATGCTAACCACTTGATCGTTTCGGGAACACTTTCATCCAAATCATTCACTACTCGTTTATGAAACCAATCAATGAAAGTCTTGTTATGCATTTGCGTCAATGCCCTAACTCCTTTTCCGGGATTGCTAACACGTAATTCCTCCATATGTTCATTTAAATATGGATGGACAATTTGCTACGTGATGCAATACAAATAAGTGAGCTTGTTTACGCTTTTCTACGGAAGGTGTGATCAATTTTGAACCAATTGTGCCCTTGCCCTCAAGTCTGCCCTCGTGTCGGGATGTCGGAAGTCCAACAGGATCAACACTAGCAAAATACTCAGCCACAAAATTACTGATCTCTTCACCCACAACCCCTTGAATTATACTACCTTACGGTTTGTGCGGGATTCGAACTTTATCCTTCAAAGTGCCCATATATCTCTCAAAAGGATAGCACCACCTCAAAAACACTTGGACCACACAGCTTAATTTCTCGAACTAGATGGACAATGAGATGGACCATAATGTCGAAAGAATGCGGGGGAAAAACATCTCAAATTTGCATAGAGTTTCAACTACTCTGGCCTGCAAGGAATCTAGGGTCGACGGTTCTAGGACTTTGCTGCATATTGTATGGAAAAATGAACAAAGTTCGGTAATAATGTGCCTCACATGCTTTGGAAGTATCCCACGAATTGCAATCGGTAAGAATACTTGCATCATGACATGACAATCGTGAGATTTCATACTCGATAACTTCAATTCACCATTTAAGGTAACAAACCGCTTCATATTCGATGAGTAGCCAGTTGGGACCTTAATGCCATACAATGACTCGCAAAAAATCCGTTTCTCTGCACGTGACATCGTGTAGCAAGCTGGTGGCAAATAATTCTTCTCCGAATCCTCCATGTTCTTTTTACTTTTCTCGAGTTTCATCATCAACCCTTTCCTCCACTACTTTCTTCTTCCTTAGTCCCTTTTCGAGCCCACAACTCTGGTCGAAGCCCCTGTTTTTCCAAGTAAAGTCGTGACGCCTTAACATCTTTTGTCTTGCCCGGAATATTCATAAGTGTCGCAAGAATAGCTTCACAAACATTCTTCTCTATGTGCATGACATCCAAACAATGTCTGACCTTTAGGTCTTTCCAATATGGGAGTTTCCAAAAAATGGACTCCTTTTTCCATAATCCCGTAGGTCGATCAACCTCACTAGCAGGTTTACCAAAGATTGTTTCAATGCCCTTCACCCGATTATAAACTTCGGTACCGGTTAATGGTCTATGAGCAACTTCTTCTTCAACCGTCCCATCGAATGCCTTCTTCTTAAACCTATAGGGATGGTCGCGTCCGAGGTGCCTTCGTGTGCGCATATACACATGTTTGCGGCCCTTAAGGTGTGTAGATTTCATGTCATCTACACAAATTGGGCGGGGTTGTTTTCCTCTCGTCTTATACCCAGATAAGTTCCCATAAATTTGGATAATCGTTCATAGTACAAAAAAGCATGGCACGCAGAGTGAACATCTCATTAGCATACGCATCAAATACTAACACTCCTTCGTTCCACATCTTACGTAAATCTTCAACAAGCGGCCGGAGGTATACATCAATGTCATTTCTAGGTTGTTTGGGCCCCGATATAAGAAGCGACGACATCATGTACTTGCGTTTCATGCCCAACCAAGGAGGCAAGTTATAAACCACTAAGACCACTTGGCCATGTACTATCTGCGAACCGAGATTGCCAAAAGGGTTCATGCCATCCGTACATAATCCAAGCCTCGGATTTCTATCCTCATTACCAAATGCCTTATGCACCCTGTTGATACTTTTCCACTCGAGCAAATCAGTAGGATGCTTGAAGCAGCACCGTCTTTCTTCCTACGATCCGCATGCCACCTCAAATTCTTCGCATCTCCTTTAATTGAGAACATGCGCTTAAATCTAGGTATTATGGGTAAATACCACAACACCTTAGGCGGTGGTCCTTCACTACCTCCAGGCTCCTTCACGCTTGTACCTCGACAATCCACAACGTGGACACTCATGTAAATGCTCATACTCATTACGATAAAGCACACAATCGTTAGGACAAGCATGTATCCGCTCGTACTCTAAACCGGAAAGGACACATCGGTTTCTTCGCATAATAATACGACTTTGGCGGTTCATTTCCATCGGGGAGCATATCGGCTAAAACTTCCAACAACGATGTGAAACTAGAGTCCGTCCAACCGACTTTCGACTTAATGTTGAACAAGGTGTTATCACCGCGGAAAGTTTGGTGTACTTTGTACAACCTGGATACAACGACTTTTCACGCAGCCTCGGACATAGACTCAAAAATACGAGGTCGTTTACACGACTGATCTTCAACCTCGTGTATCATCTCGCCTACCCGATCCCTATCATCATCCGCAAACTCATCATCCAAATTCTCATCCCCGAACTCATCATCCTTCTTTTCTTCACATACATCGTTCATTACTCTAGAGCTTCCTATATACTTCCCTGCTCACCATGCCAAACCCATACGTGGTATTGAGGCCTAAACCCACGACGAAAGACATGCTCCCTAACCACATGTATACTACTAACCTTGCTCACATTTCTACAATCGAAACAAGGACAATAAAAGTCGATCGCTCCGGGAGGATGCTTGATATTGTAATGCGGTTGTACTGCATTCCGAGACCCCTTTCACAAACTCAATCGATTCACGACTACCATACATCCAAGTACGATCCATCTCATTCAAGAAGACCTCTAATAATTAAACACAACCATTCATAATGCATCAATCATTATTTAAGTACATACACTCACATATCATCATATCACACACGTATAGAGCAATCTAAGATAGTGACATGTTCAATTGTATGCATGCAGCCGAAGGTCCTTATCACTCCAACCTAACCCATCCTTGGACGTCTAATCTCACTTAGTGAATGTGTGCCAACTTTTCAATTCTAAGGAAAATCCGGCAACATTTCCCTACAGGTTCTCCAAGTACACAATGTAGATAATTGCTTATCTACATATGTACCCGTGAGAACAATGTAGAGAAACGATGAGCCAAGATTTTCCTCGGAATTGAAAAGAAGACACACATTCACCACCTAAGTGAGATCAAACGTCCAAGAACAGTCCCAAACCGGGGACTATTCAAGACTTACTCCTAATGAGTAAGTCTTGAATGGGTATCTAGGCATATGATGACAATTCAAACAACTTGTAGATTTCATAGCTAAATTACATTACGTTTTCATACAATCTCATATCAAGAAATATACATACATTATAAGAAATACATATATATATATCAATAAATTATCATAACTTAATCAAATTGAATCACATGACAACTTTGTCTCATCAACAAATTAAATCAAACAAAAAAGACAACGAAATTAAACTAGTTACCTCTTAACACCAATGATAAGCAATGAAGAGAGTAGAGATAGTTGGAACTTTATTTGCCTTCCTAAGCCTCTTCTTCCTACAATTAACAAAACCCACATTGCACATTAATCATTTAATTCAATTAAGAAAAATAAAACTAACTTAAAAACATTAATTCATACTTAACTAAGCAAAAAATTAGCTAAACCCAAGAGCTAGCAATGAAGAAAGAGTAGGGCAGTGGTGGTGGTAGTTGTTCTTTGCCGCTTGTGGGTGGTGGCGGCTGCGTAGTGGTGGAGGAGCTCCACACCCTAAACCCACTCAAATGGTGGAGAAGAGAAGAGAAAAGAAGAGAAGAGAAGCTAAGAGAAGAGAAGAGAGGTGGTGGTGGTGCGTCAATGAAGCAATGTTGGTGGTCCGGCGATGGGTCGTTGCTCAGGCGATGGTTCCGGCAATGGTGCGTCAATGTGGAGGAGCTCCACACCCTAAACCCACTCAAATGGTGGAGAAGAGAAGAGAAGAGAAGAGAAGAGAAGTGAAGAAAGAGAAGGGTTGTGGTGGTGAAGCAATGTGGGTGCTTCGGCGTCAGGGCTCCGGTGATGGGGCGTTAGGGTTAATGTACGAGTGAGTGAGAGGGAGGGAGGGGTTTTTCGCTCGTCAAATACGTGTAAGGGAGGGAAATTTAGAAAATTTGTCTACCTACTGTGTGTGTGCGCGCAAAACTGGAGATATGGGATGGGATCAGAAGGGCTGCGGTTAGTCTAGAAAACGCAGCCCTTCGTTTATGAAGGCTGCGGTTTTCGGGCTAACCGGTGACCCTTCATTAGTAGGGCCGCGGTTAGCTCGAAAACCGCAGCCCTTCATACTGCATGAAGGGCTGCGATTTCTTGTTAACCGTAGCCCTGCAATAAAAGGGCTGCGGTTTCCAAAGAAACCGCAGCCCTTCATGCAAGAAGGGCTGCGTTTTTAATAAAACGCAACCCTTCTTGCGCAGCCCTTCCTTTTTTTTCCCCTAGGGTTCTTTGCAAAGAGTCTGCTGATCTTATGAGTAGTGAATTCGAAATGAGTATGATGGGAGAGTTGAACTTCTTTTTGGGATTGTAAATTAAGCAAACTGAAAGAGGAACAATGATCCATCAACAAAAATATGTCAAGGAACTGCTCAAAAAATATGGACTGGAACATTCAAAAACCAACCACACCTCCATAGGAACAGGAACAAGGTTAGATGAAGATTCAAATGGTAAGTGTGTAAACGAGAAGCAATATCGAGGTATGATTGGTTCATTGCTATAGTTAACTGCAAGTAGACCAGATATTTCTTTTAGTGTTGGTTTATGTGCTCGGTTCCAATCAAATCCCAAAGAATCTCACTTAACAGCAGTTAAGAGAATTCTGAGGTATTTGAAAGGAAGCGATAACTTATGTTTGTTCTATCCTCGAAGTGATGTGTTTGACCTAGTAAGCTATTCGGATGCGGATTATGCTAGAGACTTGGTTAACCGCAAGAGCACATCAGGCATTGTCCAGTACCTAGGATCAAGCTTGGTGTCATGGAGCTCAAAGAAGCAGAATACTGTTGCTTTATCCACGGCCAGGCGGAGTATGTGGTCAGCATCGCATCTTTGTTCCCAGGTCCTTTGGATCAAGCAACAAGTAAGAGATTTTGGCATTAAGTTTAAGTATGTTCCTATCTACTGTGATAATACAAGTGCTATTTGTATCTCTAAGGATCCAGTTCATCATTCAAGGGTCAAGCATATTCACATTAGACATCATTTCCTTAAGGATAATGTAGAAAAAGGTCTTGTCAAACTTGAATTTTGTCCAACTGAAAATCAAATAGCTGACATTTTGACTAAACCACTTCCTAGAGAAAAATTCGAGAAAATTCGCTTAGAGCTAGGGATGATTAGAATTCATTGAGTGTGCTACTTCAAATAAAACCCTAGTTACAAAATTACACTAAGTGGCCAGCAACATTTTGTGATATTAATCACTCATTGTACAGTCATTGTAAAGGACTCACATTAATCTTCATAATACTCCCCTTATTGTCCATACATTGTTGTTGAGCAAAACTTGATGAGACTTGTGTAAATAAAGCATGTACATGAATAATGCATGAGTTCTTTATTCCTTTCTCTTAATTTTTTTCTTTTTCTCTCGTATATTTCTTATAAATATTTATTTTTCTTGTAAATATTTATTCCACTTTTATTTTTCCATTCTTTTATTTTTATTTCTTTTCCCACTAAAAATATCTCACTCTGATACAATGCAACGCATCGCATAAGTCTAAGTTCAAAGCCAAAGTAAAAATTCAATGGATTAAGAGGAGAGTGAACAGCCGTCATTAATTCCTTCACAAAACCCCATAAATCTACCGCCACATAAAAACTCTGTCAAATCATCTCTCATTTCACGGCAAGTTTTACTTTTTACCCAAAACCATCAACTCTCAAATCCACTCATCTTCTTCATCCTTCTCAAAACTTCATCAATGGCTCCTAAACGAAAAAATTCTGAAGAAACCAAACCCCATCAAAATTTCCCTGCTGAAAAATCCTCACCTTTGGTGGAATACGACGAGAGCGATCACGAATCTTTCAATTCGAATCAAGATACCCAGGATTCACTTGAGCAATCCTCTGGAAATGAAGAAAACTCACCAAAGAAAGAAGAGCATGCTAGCGAGGATGAAACAGAGCAAGAAAAGATCATTAATGTGCCGATAAAAAGGGGTAAGAAATCAAAATCCTCCAAATACTTGATTGGATTCTGTGTTGATCTTGCATGGTGCAAGAAAGTTAAATGGGTAGAATTTATTGACTTAGTGAAATTTCTGAAGTGGTCAAAAATTCTTTGTTCTGATGAGGGTTTGTTTGGGGTTGAAATGGGTGAATTCTTGTTCAAAGTTTGAAAATTCGATGGTATGTGCATGAGTGTTGTCAATAGTAAATTGGTGAAATTCCTTGAAAAATTCCTAGGGGACCGGTGTTTGGATGTACCAACCGAAGGGTACAAGACCTACATTAAGGGCAAGGTTCAATTGAATATAAATGGAATTTCAAATGATAAAGTTCTGTCGTTTTTTGGTGGAAAGTCTACTGATTTTTCTTTTGACCAAAAAGCCCTTTCACCTTTTCACAAATTCCTATTTCAACTTGTTTGGAGTTTTATCCTGCCCCGTACTTCTAAAAGAACCCAAGCCAATCTCATGGACTTGTTCCTTATGTATTGTCTTGCCAACAACATCAAGATTAATTTCCCTTCCCTCATGATTACTCATTTGACCCATTGTATTACCCACAATAACCGAGTTGGCTATGGTAGTATTCTTATTACTATTTTCAAAAGAGTAATGTTAAACTCCCTTCTAGCCTATCCTTCGAACTTGAACCTGAGAACTATTTGACCAAAGATACACTAGGAAGGCTAAGTTTGAAGGTGCTGGGTGGTAAAGTGGTGTTTGATGTTGAAGAGCACAAGGTTAAAAGTGAAGTAGGGGTTAAGAGGAAACCTGTTGAGGAAGTGAGTGCTGGGGGAACCAAGTCAGTGAGGAAGAGTAGAAGGTTGGAAGATACCAAGTCCCCAAGAAACAAGGATGATGATGATGCTGTCATGATTGACTTGGAGGAGGATCCAGTTCCTACAGGATCTAATTCCAAAGCTGTCGATTTTCCCTTGCTCTCTACTACTGGTCTTGCTGGTCTGCTCAAAGACATTCAAGGGTCCCTGTCTCTTCTTCATTCAAGGGTCCAGGGGTTGGAAGCTAGGATTGCTCGCATTGATGGTCAACAGGAGCACCTTCTTGCAGCTGTGAAGAAAGGTGAAGCGGTTGTTCGTGAGAAGATTGACTCTGTTGTTTCCACCTATGTCATCCGTCCCAAGCCCTGATCCTATCCTTTATCACTCTTCCCTCAATCTATTAAACAATATAACTTTTGGTTTTTGTAACTAAACATTGGTGCTCGTTGTTATTGTTAGTTTTTGGATGTGTTAATCACATCGGTTTATTTTGGTTTATTTTTCTTTTTTTTCTTTCTTCTTATATTTGCTTTCCTTCTTCTTTTCATCTCTTCAACTCTGCTATTGCTCATACCTTGCTTGTTTGCATCTGTTTTGTCTCTATACACTCATTTACATGTTGGATGGCTAGTATTATTAAATGAGTGTTTGAGCTACTACGCTTTGACATTGTTGTACATGATGAACTCTTAGAGCACTGCTGGGTACTTGTTGTTTTTGATGATGACAAAAGGGGGAAGAAGTAGAGTGGCACATAAAAATTCAAATTCCAGTCCTTCGTAGAGTGGCACATAAAAATTCAAATTCTAGTCCTTCTTCGGTTCTAGGTGATGCTTTTTGGATTTTTCTTATTCAAGGCTAATTTATGTTAGTTACGTATTAGTTTTCTGTTAGTGTAGTCAGTAGTGCTAGATTTATTTTCTTAATCTTTTGTTAGTTTTGCTTTTTAAAGTCATTAGCTCTTGATTCTTTTGCTTTGGTTAATTTATTTTTCTTATTTTGTTTTTATATGCCTTATATTTGCCATCATCAAAAAGGGGGAATATTGTTGTATTCCATGTTTTGATGATGCCAAATACTTAGGTTAATTTTACTATATAGTTTTTATTTAGCGAAAATTATAAAATACCAAAAATAATGTAATGTTCAAATTTGCATTTATATCTTGTGGAGAAAGATTAATTATTTAATCTAAGTCAAGATATTTAATTTATACACTTTGAATTTTTATTATATGGTATGTTTAATATTCTAGTAACTTAGAATCTTTGCATAAAAGATTCTTTAAGTTATTAGATGTTTTTGTTGTTGTTGTTTTGCGTGCAAAACATTTGGAGAATTGCGGTGCTTAAATTGTGGAACTAACTCCTTGAGGTTCTCCAACTAACTCCTCCACCTGCGCATTACTTGCTGGAAGATTAGACCACTAACGGATAGTAGTGGGACATTTTCCCCCGTTGCAAAACTCGTGGAGAAAGTGCAGCGAATTTAGGACCATGATCTCCATTACTTTACTCACGAAATTTGAGGAGAACATGGAGCACAACATGACCAGTAGAAGAAGATTTGCAGCAGCTATATAAGAAGAAATTATTTGAAGAAAAGCTTAAGAACTTTCAAGCGAAAAAAGTTAATCATTACTTAGAAAGTTTTTCTTGTAATTTCCTCTTTTATTCAACATACTCATTATTGTTATATTCATAGTGTGTGGGTGAGACAAAATTCAGAGAATATTCTTGTATTCAAGAGAGAGAAAGAAAGAGAGAAGAGAGAAGACTTCGAGGGAAGTCAAAAATGAGTGTCATCAGTTCAGGGGGAACTGAGTGACTGGGGAACAAGTTCCTAGAGGAACAGAGAAGGTCCAGTATTAGGTTGTACAAAAGAGAGTCTTTTGGCCTAGTATATTAAAGAGAGTTTGAGTCAAAATCCCTCGTGGTCAAGGTTTTTCTTCCTATTGGGCCTAGGAAGTTTTCCTTGTAAAAATCTCGTGTGCTTGTCTCTTCTAATTTCAAGTTTGTTTTAATTCCGCATTACAAATTGAAAATTTCTCCTCAACTACAATTCACCCCCCTCTTGTAGTTGGTCTAGTGTTCATACTAGGATAACACCTTGTCCAACGTCCGAGGATGCCCAGGCCAAAGCTTTGGCTCAAATCCGGTTGGAGGAAGATATGCAATCAAGGAAAGCATTTAGTAACGCCGACAACAGGAAATCGACGCCGACCAAGAAAAGTTCATGGCTTCTAAAGCCTTATGATCGTCCACAACAAGTCCATGGCGTCCGTCACTCGGGGCCTGTCAACGATTGGAAGAGTGACCCCGACTTGCCACCTGAAGCGCACTGAATACGGTTTCAGTGTCGACGCGTCAGGTATTGTTAACACTTTGCATTCTTTGGGTAACACTGTCAAATGGCCTTTCAGGAATGAGAAAGCAGCACCCCGTCGAGACAAAATCAAATGGTGCGAGTTTCATGGAGACCACATGCACGACACCGATGAATGCGTTGCACTAAGACGCGAGGTGGCACATCTCCTTAAACAAGGTCACTTAAAAGACTTGCTGACGGAAAGAGGAAAGGAGACTGTCTCCAAAACTGATGGACGACGACAACCCCCTGCGTCACCGACACATGTAAAGGTAATCAACGTCATTACTGGCGGATCAGATATTTGTGGACTAACTTATTCTGCAGCTAAGCGTCATGCGAGAGATACCCCAAATCAAGACGCTCTACCGTAGGAGCTTCGCCATCCGCGTGACGATGAACTTGAAGCAATGCCAATAACTTTCGACGACGACGATCTTGGCGATGACGGAGACATACACCACGACGGCCTGCGGTAATATCTCTAATCGTTAGTAATTATTTACTAAAACGTGTGCTAGTTGACAATGGCAGTTCAGTCAACGTCCTCATGAAAGACGCCTTGGAAGACATGGACATCGATGAACGTGATATCGTTCGCAAATCAGCAGTCCTCGTCGGATTCAGCGGTGAAGCCAAGCACACCATGGGAGAAGTAACGCTGTCCACCTATGCCAAAGGAGTGAATATGCCCACCAAGTTCTACGTCGTGGATTGCCCATCTTCATACAACGTCATCTTGGGCAGACCTTGGATCCACAGCATGAAGGTTGTCCCGTCGTCGTATCACCAATCATTGAAGTTCCCTACCAAGTGGGGAGTGCAAGAGATCAAAGGGGACAGACGGATTGCCAGGGAATGCTACAAAACGTCTCTCAAACCTCGCAAAATGGAAGCATAGCAATTACAGATGCATACGTTTGGGGAACAAGACTTTGATGAGCAACAAGTGGATGAAATCATACTTGATGCTGGCAAACCAGAGCAAACTGTCAAAATAGGAGCGTCATTAGCCCCCGACGTCCGAGAACTAGTAATCAAATTTCTTACAGCTAACGCCAATTGTTTTGCATGGTCGCATGAGGATGTCACAGGTATTGACCCCGACGTTATAACACACAAACTCAACGTCGACCCTCATCACAAACCAGTAAAGCAAAAGAGACGCAAGTTCGCTCCTGAAAGAAATCAGATAATCAATGACGAGGTCCAAAAGCTAATTGACACTGGCAAGGTAAGAGAACTTAAATACCCTGATTGATTGGGTAACGTCGTTGTTGTAGGAAAAAAGAATGGAAAGTGGCGAGTTTGCATCGATTTCACCGATCTCAACAAAGCTTGCCCGAAAGATCCATTTCCATTGCCACACATCGACGCCCTCGTCGACGCCACCGCCGGACATGAGCTACTGACATTCATGGACGCCTTCTCAGGGTACAACCAAATACTTATGCATCCAGAAGATCAAGAGAAGACGTCGTTCATCACCGACCGTGGCATCTATTGTTATAAAGTTATGCCGTTTGGATTGAAGAACGCCGGCGCCACTTACCAACGCCTTGTCAATGCCATGTTCAAAGATCAGCTAGGGGACCCCATGGAGGTGTACATCGATGACATGTTGGTGAAGTCCAAAGCTGCTTGCGATTACTTCTCAGACCTACAACAAGCATTCAACGTCATTCGAAGGTATGGAATGAAACTCAATCCTACTAAGTGTTCTTTTGGAGTGTCTGCAGGAAAGTTTCTAGGGTACATTGTCACATAACGTGGGATAGAAGCTGGCCCTGACTAGATAAGGGCCATCATCAACATCAAATCCCCACGAAATATCAAAGAAGTACATAAACTTACTGGACGCGTCGCCGCCTTGAACCGATTCATCTCCAAATCCTCCGACATATGCCGGCTATTCTACGACGTCCTGAAAAAGAACAAAGGCTTTGAGTGGACTGACCAACATGAATAGGCATTACAAGAACTCAAGCAATATCTAATGACGCCACCTTTATTATCCAAGCCGACGGCAGACGAGCCTTTGCAACTTTATGTCGCCGTCAGCGAATCGTTTGTCAGTGCCGTTCTGGCTAGGGAAGGTCTAGAGGGACAACTACCTATTTATTACGTAAGTAAATCCCTCGTTGACGCCGAAACCAGGTATTCATCTTTAGAATAACTTGTCTTGGTATTAGTCACTGCTTCCAAAAAAATAAAACATTATTTTGAAGCACGTGCAATACATGTAAAGACTAACTATCCTATTAAGTCAATCTTGAGACGTCCAGAGCTGACAAGAAGGATGAGTAAGTGAGCCATTACTCTTAGGCCCTGTTCTTTTGAACTTATTTTGGCTGAACTGAACTGAACTTATTTTATTTTGCTGAAGTGAACTTATTTTTGCTGAACTGAACTTATTTTTACATATTTTTGCTGAACTGAACTTATTTTTACTTATTTTTGCTGAAATGAACTTATTTTTGCTGAACTCAACTTATTTTTGCTGAACTGAACTTATTTTTGCAAAATAATAATAATAATAATAATAATAAATAATAAATAATAAATAATAAATAATAAATAATAAATAATAAATAATAAATAATAAATAATAAATAATAAATAATAAATAATAAATAATAAATAATAAATAATAAATAATAAATAATAAATAATAAATAACAAAATAACAAAATAACAAAATAATAAATAATAAATAATAAATAATAAATAATAAATAATAAATAATAAATAATAAATAATAAATAATAAATAATAAATAATAAATAATAAATAATAAATAATAAATAATAAATAATAATAATAACAAATAATAATAATAATAATAATAATAAATAGTAATAATAATAGATAATAAATAATAATAATAAATAGTAAATAGTAAATAGTAAATAATAAATAATAAATAATAAATAATAATAAATAATAAATAATAATAATAATAATAAAAAATAATAAATAGTAAATTGTAAATAATAAATAATAAATAATAAATAATAAATAATAAATAATAAATAATAAATAATAAATAATAATAATAACAATAAATAATAAATAATAAATAATAAATAATAATAATAAATAATAAATTATAAATATTAAATAATTAATAATTAATAATAAATAATTAATAATAAATAATAATATATAAATAATAATAATAAATAATAAATAATAATAATAATAATAATAAATAATAAATAATAAATAATAAATAATAATAATAAATAATAAATAATAAATAATAATAATAATAATAAATAAGAAATAGTAAATAATAAATAATAAATAATAATAATAATAAATAATAATAATAATAAATTGTAAATTGTAAATAGTAAATAATAAATAATAAATTAATAATAATAATAGTAATAATAAATAATAATAATAAATAATAAATATTAAATAATAAATATTAAATAATTGATAATTAATAATAAATAATAATAATAATAATAATAAATAATAATAAATAATAATAATAATAATAAATAATAAATAATAATAATTATAATAATAATAATAAATAATAAATAATAAATAATAAATAATAAATAGTAAATAGTAAATAATAAATAATAATAAATAAATAATAATAATAAATTATAAATAATAATAATAAATAATAAATATTAAATAATAAATAATAAATAATAAATAATAAATAATAAATAATAAATAATAAATAATAAATAATAATAATAAATAATAAATAAATAAATAATAATAATAATAATAATAATAAATAAATAATAAATAATAAATAATAAATAAATAATAAATAAATAATAATAATAATAAATAATAAATAATAAATAATAATAATAAATAATAAATATTAGATAGAAAATAATAAATAATAAATAATAAATAATAAATAATAAATAATAAATAATAAATAATAAATAGTAAATAATTAATAATTAATAATAATAGTAATAAATAGTAGATAGTAAATAATAATAAATAATAATAATAATAATAATAATAATAATAATAATAATAATAATAATAATAATAATAATAATAATAATAATAATAATAATAATAATAATAATAATAATAAATAAATAATTACTAAATAATAAATAAATAAAATATTAAAATTAAAAAATAAAAAAAATAAAAAAAATAAAAAAATAAAAAAATTAAAAAAATAAAAATTAAAAAAATAAAATAAAATAAAAATTTTAAAAATAATTACAAATTCATCGTTATTATAATTATAATATTAATAATAATAACAATATTAATAGTAATATTGAAAACAAATATAATAATTACAACATTATAATATACTGAACTTATTTTTTTGAACCGAACTTATTTTTTGCCGAACCGAACTTATTTTTACTTATTTTTGCTGAACTGAACTTATTTTTACTTATTTTTGCTGAACTGAACTTATTTTTACTTATTTTTGCTGAAAATAAGTCCAAAAGAACAGGGCCTTAGTAGTTATGACATCACGTATAAGCCGCGAACGGCGATAAAATCACAAGCCTTGGCAAATTTTGTGGCTGACTTCAGCCCACGACTAGAGGCGTCGGCACAAAGTGAGGTAAGTATGTTAGATGTCAACACAGTTAATACTAAATGGGTGTTGCATGTAGATGGATCCTCGAACTTTCGAGGTGCGGGCTAGGTATCTGCCGAAGTCGCCACAAGGGGACACTATAGCCCGAGCTATTAGTTGTGATTTCAAAGCTACAAACAACGAAGCGGAATATGAAGCATTATTAGCTGGGTTGACTTTAGCTAAAGATCTGAAAGCCACCGACGTTGAAGTATACAGCGAGTCGTTGTTGATAGTCAGCCAAATCAAAGGAGAATTCACCGCCAAAGACTCTAAAATGACGGCGTACCTGGAGGTAGTTCAGTCAAAGGTAAAATCTTTTACAAGCTTTAACATTCATCAGATCCCAAGGGATCAAAATACGCAGGCGGACGCATTGGCCAATATTGGCTCGACTATGAGAAAGTCAGGATTCAAGAACATACCCATAGTGCATTTAGCAACGCCGGCGATCGTTCGACCAGCGAACGACGCCGACATCAACGAAATCACGACGACGCCGTCCATCAGCTGGAAGGCGCCAATCATATCATATCTCAAAGACGATATACTTCCAGACGACAGACTACAAGCTAGAAAGGTACGCTTTAAATCTTCAATGTATATTCTAATTGACGATGTACTTTTTCGTAAGTCCATTGCAGGGCCTTACTTACGTTGCCTTGACGGCGACGAATGTAAGCAAGTACTTCAAGAGATGCACAACGGGAGTTGTGGTAACCATTCAGGTGGACGTAGTTTATCCAACAAAACTTTGAGAATGGGATACTACTGGCTAACGTTGAGACGTGACGCCAATGAATACGCCAAGATATGTGATGCTTGCCAGCGACATGCTGCCATGTCTCATAAACGGCAGAATAGCTACACCCAACTATCACCCCATGGCCCTTCATGAGGTGGGGAATGGATATCGTCGGTAAAAAGACCTCAAGCACCGGGGCAAAAAGTATTCATGCTAGAGTTGACGGATTACTTCTCTAAATGGATTGAGGCTGACTCATTCACCCAGGTACGCGACAAAGAAGTTATTACTTTTATATGGCGAAATATAATTTGCAGGTTCGGCGTTCCGTCGGAGATAATCTGCGACAATGGTTCCTAATTCATCAGTACACCCACACGTAACTGTCTGGCAAAGTGGAACATACAACTGAGTACTGCGACGCCGAGGTATCCACAGACCAACGGACAAGCCGAATTGAGTAACAAGTCAATCATCAAAGTTATTAAACAGCGTTTGAAGGCAGCCAAAGGTAAGTGGGCGGAGGAGCTCCCGTCAATTTTTTGGGCAAACAGAACCACTCCCAAGACGGCGACGGGGCAGACGCCGTTCTCATAGTGTACGACTACGAAGCAGTTCCACCCCCAGAAGTATGGATTCTGACGGCAAGATATGGTTTACTGACGCCAGAAAGAAATGAAGAGGAGATAAGCCACGACCTTGTTATCAGTGAAGAGTTAAGAGAAGCAGCACTTGTACGCATGGCGTCGCAACAACAGATAGTGGCTCGAAGTTTCAACAAGAATGTCAAAGCAAAGACATTCAACGTAGGTGACTCGGTCCTTAGAGAAATATTCCAGAATACTAAAGAACTTAATGCAGGTAAACTAGCACTAGCTTGGGAAGGACCATACCACATACAGAAAGTGGTAGGCAACGGTGCCTACAGGCTGTGCACAAGGGAAGGTAAACAAGTTCCACGAAGTTGGAACGCCGTCCATCTGAAACTTTATCATTTCTAAAATTATGATGACAACAAAAGGGACGCCGTCACAGGTAAGTAACTAATAAATTGAAACACATTTCTTCTTTTTATTGTCATTTTGTTCTCAACATATTTCCATTCCTCCTTTTTCAAGTATCATTTTCTTAAACATTTTCTTAAACATTCCTCCTTTTTGTTCTCACCTTTGTTCATGAAGACAGTTATGTAAGACAAGGACTCATTGACAACCGACGGAAGACACTCTCACTCACACAATATGCGGTAACTCGCGCCGACATGCCGGATAACGATGGCGGCTTACACTAGTGTACCATACTCTAACGGCGTGCAGGTGAACACAATATGACTACCATACAACAAGGAACACACACCTTAAGGAGTCATCATTATAACATACAAACAATCCAAGCATACTTAATTGGAAGTGATAATTTTACCTTTCATGACAATTAATGTGGCAAATGGCTCCCAACATTAAAGATATCTACTTACATACATACATACAAACAACGACATTGACAATACACGAACACACAAGAAGCATGTTGACACACAACAAGGAAACATAACATTGATATTTGCCGTCAAGGCAATAGTTAAACCACACACATGTTAAAATTGAAATTGTTTTGTACTGGTGTTCTAACACCAACAAAAACTACGTAGCAAATTGTTCAAACTGGTGACGCAACACCACAAATTACATGACATTAAAAACTGATTTGTCTCCATGGCATCCTTCTCATCTACAACAGGAGTGGATTCGGCAGTTGTCGCCGTCTCAGCCGCAGCGACGCCGTCAGGAAGAAGATCGGCATGAGTCCCAAAGGCGACCAGATTCTTCTGAACATCCTCATTCGGAGTCCACGACGCCGCCTGACCTTCCATATACTGTTTCATCAGCCTCGCCTTGGTCTTCCAGGTGTATAGACTTGCAGCGTCAGTGAGCTCCTCCTGCAACGACGACACTTTGGCTTCCATCTCGTCCTTCAGCGACGCCATGTCAGTGACTTTAACGACCAACTCATCTTTCAACATCGTCACCTCTGCGGTTTTGGCCTTCAATGCCTTTTCCGCCTCTGATTGTGCGGCGATAGACCTCTCCAATTTTTCACGAAGCGTTTTACACTCTTTGTCCAGCATGATGACAGAGCCGCGGATGGCAAGCGAATTTTGGATGGCCTGTGGGAAGCAGCGGCGAGATTTAACAGAAGAACAACAAAGGCAACATTATTAACGTTATGATAGCAACTTACATGCAGTTGTAGTGCCAACCCTTCATCTGCCACTTGGTGGAGAGGGAGTTTGGCCAGGCGACGTTGTGGCGCAGGATAAGCAAGTTTTTCAGCATCCGGCCAGATAGTGGGAGTAATATGCTCCAGAAAGCCTTTGGGAAGGGAGATCTTGAAGTTGCCCTCTTTCGTCGACGTCGACTCCTTAACAACTTTAGCGTCGTCAGGCTTGACGCCGGCAGGTGATTTGGCATCAACATTGACTGGGGCAGAGGGGACAGACATGTTAGTCGATGATCTCTTTCTCTTCATCGCCCTCTCCAACATCTCGTCCTCTGTCAGGACGACGCCAGAAGACTTGCTCTTGGTTGACATTGTATTTCCTGACGACGACATGCAAACATGAATATAGGTCCAGAATATGAAAGAAGTAACGACATACAAGTCATAAGCATGAAGTACCTGAAGCCATGGATGGGGAAGTATTGTCGGTTGGGTCGTCCGGATCTTGTGGTTGTTCGTCGGCGGCAGTTGGCACCAAATGGAAGTTAGCTCTGAATGTCCGTTCTTCAAGTGAGTAAATTTCTAGGAAGCTGTCGATCTTGGCACGAGAATGTTCACTCTAGACTGGGCATGGGCGGGCCGGCCTGTTCACGGGCTCGGCCCGCGGGCTTGGGGGAAATGGCGGGCGGGCCGGCCCGAGCCCGTGAGTGGCGGGCGTGCCGGGCCGGGCTTGAAATTTTCGAGGTTTTGTCCACGGCCCGCCCCGAGCCCACGGGCCCGCGGGCGGGCTCGTGCCTCTGCGGGCCTCGGCCCGTGTTTTATGTTGTTTTTTTGTATTTTTGACGGTTTTAGGCTAAAAACACAAAAGAAAGTAGCGTTCGGCCCGCGGGCCGCCCACGCGGGCTCGTGCGTGCGGGCCCGAAATTAAATTTCTTGGACCGTGGCCCGCCCACGACCCACGGAGCGGACAACGGCGGGCCCGGGCCTTGAACGGGCTCGCGTCTTGGGGCCGGCCCAACCGGGCCGGGGCCGGGCCGGCCCGCGTCGCGGCCCGGCCCATGCCCGAGTCTAGTTCACTCTCTTTCACTTTCAATGGCAAAACCTCTCGCAAAGCACCAAAAAATTAGACCATGTCAAATTCACAAGTTCGCATAAATCCACAAAAGGTCAAAAACATACCTTCGGTATTCCAGCCGTCGTACAAAAATGCATATTCCTTCCCTAACGACGTCTTCTCCATAAATACATATATCTTCTTCCACCCTCTGTCGTTGGCCCCCGTATTACCCACCAGCGACTGTTGTCCAGATCATAGGAACAAGGTATGTCTTGTATTTTCCATCTTTTTCACCTCATAAACATGCAGTAAATCTACCAACCCAAATTCTATGCCCATACCCTTGGTTAACACATCAATAACATGAATAATCCTCCAAGCCAGAGGCATTATTTGTCCAGGACTCACTCCTAAGGTTTTGAGGAATTCAGTCATAAGGAAGGAGAGGGGAAATTGGTAACCGATCTTGAAAGGGTATTCGTATAAGATTACCCACCCCTCAGGGCAGTCGTCAGGGCGCTTGTTTTTCTTGGGAACCCTCGCTTTCACTCGGATGGATACCCCGATTTTTTCAATGAAGTCATCTAGTTCTTCTTCTGAAAAGGTGCTAGCAGCACTAGGACCTCCAATTACGCTAGCGTTGATGACAATTACTTCGCCGCTAGGTTCAGCGGGCTTAGGGGTTTTGCTAGCTTTCCTAATTTGGGCAGCATCTTTGGGAGCCATGGAAGAGAAGGCGGAAATTTTAAAGAACAAAGAAAAAGAAAACGCAAGAAGATGAAGTTGATTACCTGGATTTTCACCGGAGAAACGACGGAGGAGCGAGTAATCAAAGGGGTTCCTGGTTCTTCAAAAGAGAGAAATTACTTTTTGGGGAAAAGTTTGAAGTGACAAGAGGAGAGAAAGAGTTGGCGTGTGTTTTTATACAAAGAAGCAGGGGCAGTTGGAGCATTGATGGCGGATATTGGGCCAAGTAATTGACGCCACTCCCTAGGCGGTTGACAAGTGGCATCAATTAGGGGCAATTGTTGGGCCCACGAATTTTGCATTGGCGGTACAAGATTAAATTTCAAATTTAGGGGGATAAGTTGTTTCAGTTATCAAGTGCACAAGATAAAAGTTTAGTGGGGCCACTAATATAATCGTGCGAGATATTAAAGGGGAATCAGTTGCAAGGAGTTGTGATAGAACCTACTTTTAAGGAGATTGTCAACGGCTACAAAGGCTTTTACTAGGGTATATATATATATATATATATATATATATATATATATATATATATATATATATATATATATATATATATATATATATATATATATATATATATATATATATATATTGAATGTAACCTACTTTATATTCTCTCACTAGCTACTTTGTACTCTCAGCCCTCTAAAGCTCTCTTATTCTCTCTCCCTCTCCATTAATATTCTGCAATATTGTAGTAATACTCATTGTACTCAAACGTTCATATTGACGGCGGCACCATTTTAGTGGATTGGTGATCAAGAGCATCACCCGCGGTTTTTTCCATCATTTGGGTTTTCCGCGTCAACAATTGTTTGTCTTTCTATTCATTATTTACATTCCTGTTAATTTGTTATTCATTTCGTATTTGCTTAAGTGTATTGCTTTCTTGTTGTTGGCTCCCAATACCCTTTTGCGTACTTGGTGCAAAATCGGCATAAACAAATGATATTTAAGGTCATGACATATCTTTGGTGGATGAAAGAAATGAATGCTGATGAAATGGGTGAAAGAAATGAATGCTAATGAAATGGGTAAGTAAATAAAAAAAGAAGAAAAAAAGGAGAGTATGATTGCAATAAAAAGGAGGTCCTTGGATCAACAAAAGAACATGATGAGGCATCTCAAAACTAAAAGGAACATGATGAGGAATAATGCCTAAAATATCATTAAAATACGTTACTGTGGCAAAAAAGGTGGTTCTACACCCAACAAATAATTATAGAGATTTCTTCTTACAGAAAATTATACATTTATTAAATTCCAATTAAATTTGCCTAAAAATAATGAAAAGAAGGTATTTTTACCAAGAAATATACTAATATTAGTTAATATAGTTCTCATAAAGTGTTTGGTAGGATAACTCAATGAAACATTCTGAATGTCTTCGGATTTCGTAGATGCAATGACTTTGTGTTAGCAAGATATCGCAATACACGATGTATTTCAATTGGGATTTCATATTTCTGAGAAGAAAATATCATCTAAGAAAGTGCTGCTCCATAAGAGACTATGACAATCACCATTCACCACTCTTCTTTAGCAAATCTTCTATGTATGTTTAAATTTTGTTCCCTTCTTCTAATTGAGTAGCACTTCCCTAGAAGAAAATATCTTCATCATCAATTTGCCAAAATATCTTGTTGTGTGTACCATATAACATATTCTATATATGATATCATATGTAAATAGTTATAGATTATTAGGAGCAAACTCTAAAAAAGTTTTGAATAAACTCCCTAAAATATGTTTCTTTTTTAAACTTACCTCTCTATTTTGACCTTTAGTTTTCCAAAATCTCCCTATAGAGAACAAATTTTCTTCTTATCAACTAGGAATTGGGATCCTTCTCATATGCATCGGTCTTCATCAATAATCCTTGACAACAAGCAAAGAAAATCGTAAAAATAACAAATATGTTGCTTTTTTTATTTTGACGTGAGCGTACTTACTAAATAACATTTCTTTTCTTTGGCTAGGTAATTAAAGCAGGCATGGTGGCAATTGTCAAAGTGCTCTTATTTTAGTTGGAACCCAGCCAACTTGAGAATGAGAGGAAGTATTATGATATAGGCATAACAAAGAAAATAATAGAACAATAAATCAACATACAAATTTACTTAGTTCACCTTAAGTATGAGGGAACCCAAGATGTATCATCTAAAACGCTAAATTCAAAGCATCCTAACAAAAAGGTAAGGGATCTTATTCTCAAAGTACAATTGATATTATGTGAATAACCGTTGGTAGTTTGGGTTCCCGCTATGAAGATCATATACTTCTACATTCCGAAAAACGTCAAAAACAAAAAAATCCCAGCACAGCTGCACGAAGAAGTGCCACCGTCCAACGAGAGAGAATACGACGAAAATCAGGAAAAAAATGTGCTGATTTTTTTTGGGTGAAATTCCTACTCACTGCTTACTCCTACTACTAGTGTGGCTCTACTCACTCTCCAATTTCCACCAACGCTATTCCATTCCAAACGTCTCTCTCTTAGTCTCCTTCATTCATTTTCAATTTCCCTAAATTAGTAAGAAATTGAGGAGAGAGAGAGACAGATGAAGAGTTCAACAATGGCGGCGAATTCCAGTCGCTTTTCATCCTCATTTCCGACGCCGGTTTTGTCCGATTTGAGGAGCTTCAATCCTTCTTTTATCAATTTTAGATATTCGCCGCCATTGAAGCATCGTTCTTTCCGAAGGAGCTTTTCCGTTCGTAATGCTGTCGATTTGCAGGATCCTGTCACTCAAGACCAAAGTATTCCTTCTCTTCTCTCTTTCTTTAATTTTACTTCTTTAGAGTAAAAGGATTTCAACAACTGCCTGTTTGGATGAGATTATGTTGAAATTGATGTAAATTTGTTGCTTAAAATTGACAACATTGTTAGTTTTGATTCATTGTTTGCATCTTGATCTATATTATAGTATGAGCTGGGGAAGGTAGTTGCTGGAAGAGGTTGTTTGGAGACCTACTGTGAGAAACATTTCAAAACCTTGCTTTCCAAAACATACCAAAATGATGCCGGAATTCGGATACATACTGTTAAGTATAAGTAATGTGATTGCAGGATTTGATATGTGAAGTAGTCCTAATGGAGGATGATGATTGCATACTATAGAGTATAGACTTCTCTTATCCCTATCTTAGGCATCGGCGTCGTGGCAGGTATTAGGATTATGATGATGGTTATTGTCACAGCTTTCGCCAGATTTGTGGTCCTGTATATCATATTAGTCCACCCTCAATCCGGAACTCATTGTCACATTGTCTCAATCTCTTATAGATAGAGATTTGAGACAAGTGTTTGTACTTAGGGGGCTTTTATAATAGTTACACCGTTCCTACACTCTCCTCATTAATCGGTCTTAAACTCTTAATAAGGTTATTCTTGGGAAAGTCAATTACAAATTGTGATTATTTTAGGAAAAGTGACGACTTTTTCTAGACCTTATACGTGACTTTTTTTTCTAGATGGAGAGTAATTAATGTATGGTTTTGTTGATGTGCATTGCACAACTTTAACCTAGACCTTGTATGTGACTATTAATTCTGGATGGAGAGTAATTAATAACTGTGATTTTTTTCAATGTTGCATAGAAGCAAAGGAGTTTTGACCTTTGTTCGTCTTTTGAAGTATCTACTATCTAGTTCTAGCTTTCTTGAGATGTACTTTTGGGTTGTATTGTGTCTCACATTTGTTGCCTTAGGGTGCTTATATGATACACATTGCTGAGAATCGAGATGTACATATTCCTTTACGTGATACATCATAAGCTCTAAATTTTCTAGTCAGTAGTTAGAGCTTAGGGTATCACAGTGTGTCCATGATGGGTTAGGAGCTTAGTTTATATTCTCCACAACTTGGCTGCACACTTCACAATATCTTCGTCATGTTTATGATATCAGTTATCACATTCCTCTTCTCCATTCAAATCGTTTTTTGTGAGTGTCATGCTAATAACCTAGCTTAGGTTGACATATTATCTAGCCATCTAATAGTTGGCTTTTAAACCTTGTAAGTGGCTTCCTTTCTTGTCATCCTGTTGATGAAATTTGAAACTCATTGCATTGCGCTTTAAGAAAGACAGCTTCAGCCTTGTCAGCTGTTACACCTGGACACATACTGTGCTTATAGAACCCAGATATGGATTAGAATTTTTAAGCACTTACTGTTCAATTGAGCTAATGGAATTGCTGTTCAGTAATCATATTTCACCTGTGAATGGTTCCATAGGAATATGACTGATGCTGATCACATCAAGTACGCCAATTAGTACTTGCTAGCTCGTGCCAAGCTTGGATAAATTAAGTTTGTATGTGATTGCAAAAAAGGTTCTGTTATTCAAAGTTTCATGAACTAGCAATATAAATCGCTACCATCTGCAACAGAAAGTGTTTGTACTCTCTCTTTTTAGCTCTACTATTTTCATTTATAAGGTCAAACTTTAAGACTTTGACCACATTTTTATATTAACATATATACTTCCTCTGTTCCTTTCAGTTCACCACATTTCCCTTTCATAGAAGTTTACTATTAATCACTACATACCCATCTTTAGTTACCTTTTCTTCTCACATATCTCCTTTTGCACATGATATTGGGGACCACTTGTCTCCCACCAGTCTCTACTATCACGTGGGATCTTGTTAAAATCATGTTGTATTTTCGAAAATGTAAACTTTTTATAACTTTTGTAGTACATAATCAAAGATTTTAACGATCAAAGGTGTGCGTTGGAGACCGTCAGAAAGCAAATGATAGAAATAAAAGAAAAACGAAGGCAGTATTTCTCATTCGCTAAATAGTTTGAAGTTTGCTTATAACTTTTGAAGGTGCTTTTAGCATGTGCTCATAATACATGTTGGTAGTATCATCTTTTGACCTCTGATACTGTTCTCCAACTCTTTCACCTGTAGTGGTAACATTAGTACTCAAACCTTTGGGAAATCAGGGTTCAGAAAGTTATGCTCTGTTAATTTTGACAGGTCCTGAAAGTTCTTTTGCTCTGGATCCTGAATCAGTTGCATCAAGCATTAAATATCACGCAGAATTCACTCCTTCATTCTCTCCTGCTCTTCTTAAGCTTCCCAAGGCATTCTTTGCCACTGCAGAAAGTGTTCGTGATATGCTTATCATCAATTGGAATGCTACATATGAATACTATCAGAAGACAAATGTTAAGCAAGCATATTATTTGTCAATGGAATTTCTACAGGTTCGATTTGTTTTCTCTCAGGCTACTGTAATTATTAAAAGGTTAATAATCTCCTTTTGTCTTGCCCACTGCAATTGAAGGTTATGTGTCTGTTACAATATATTGCAATACTGACTTTGCAGCCATATGTGATACAAGGAAGCGAATTTCTTACTGTAATTTGTTTTGAAAAATTGAGAATATACCTCTTGGACTTTATCATATCTGATGTTCATTATTTTCTTGATGTTTTTTTTTTTCTTTGGTAGTTTAGGGCAGAGCTTTGCTGAATGCAATTGGCAATCTTGAGTTATCAGGGGCTTATGCAGAGGCTTTGAGAAAGCTTGGCCATAATCTTGAAGCTATAGCTGAGCAGGTTCCTTCACTATGTTCTTTCTAAAGACATCCATATATGTAGATAGAATCATTGAATACGTCCAGTTTGTTTCAATTTGAAACATTAAGAGTATAACCAAAGAGCAGAAATTATGTAAGAGACACTAGCTGAACGGCCCAATATGATAGACGGATGATCTTTATGGAAAGTGCTTTCTTCTTTTTAGTTACTGGGGTCTGTATGAATGCTCTACAGGAGCCAGACCCAGCATTAGGAAATGGGGGACTAGGACGACTCGCCTCCTGCTTTTTGGATTCTCTGGCTACACTTAATTACCCTGCCTGGGGGTATGGACTCAGATACAAGTATGGGTTGTTTAAGCAAACTATCACAAAAGATGGTCAGGAAGAAGTTGCTGAAAACTGGCTTGAGGTAAGAAATGCTTTTTCTATATGGTTTTATCTGGTTGCTCCCAGTCCAACGTCATTGCTTCAGCTGGAGTGCATGGATGGCATGTCACGAGTTCCTTATGGATGACTCCATAATTTCTCTCTTTCTCTTTTCTTTATGGCTTTTCTATATCTATTGACAACTTAAGCTTTTCCATACAGATGGGTAATCCCTGGGAAATTGTAAGAAATGATGTCTCCTACCCGGTGAAATTCTACGGCAAAGTCATTACCAGGCCAGATGGGACAAAAGAATGGGCTGGGGGTGAAGACATAAGAGCTGTTGCCTATGATGTGCCCATTCCAGGATATAAAACTAAAACTACGATTAATCTTCGGTTATGGTCTACGAAGGTTCCATCAGAAGTTTTTGATCTACGTGCTTTTAATGCTGGTGAACATTCAAAAGCATACGAGGCCATGACGAACGCTGAGAAGGTCTGTATTAATTCGGTACTTGCTCCTGATCACCAGTCATTAGTTTGTTTACAGTAGAGTTCTGTGTATTAATTAGCTACCCAGATTTTTTAGATTCTGAATTTGTTGAATCTGCTAAACGCACTACTCCTTTCTGTGGAAGGCTGTGTATATTACCTCATACCAAGCATTATATCTATTATTCTATTTCTGTGTTTCAAACCCAACAGTTAATTAATATGGCCTATCAACTTCTTTCAAATGATTCTCTCTCTGCTGTTTTCTCCTCGAGCAGATATGTTATATCCTGTATCCTGGTGATGAAACACTGGAGGGAAAGACTCTCCGACTGAAGCAGCAATACACCTTGTGCTCTGCTTCCCTTCAAGATATTATTGCGCACTTTGAGAAGAGATCAGGGCATCCTGTGAACTGGGAAGTGTTTCCTGAAAAAGTCGCCGTGCAGATGAATGACACACACCCAACACTCTGCATCCCAGAGCTCATCAGAGTATTGATGGACATCAAGGGTTTGAGCTGGAATGATGCATGGAGTATAACTAAAAAGTAAGTCTTCTCCGTACTTTATTCTTCTTGATAGGGTCCTGTCAGAGTACTTACTTGTTCATGCTAATATCTGAGTAAATTGGGGAATTCGAAGGGGTGGGATGAGAGTGGATTGGGAAGGGACGGTAAACGGTTTATAGAACACAATGTTCCTTTTTTGAATTATACTTGTTTCTGTTTGTGATGATACGCTTTGATCAATAGCTCAATCCTTCCTATTCTCTAACGGTTTAACCTTTCCTCCAGAACTGTTGCATACACAAACCACACGGTATTGCCTGAGGCGTTGGAGAAATGGAGTTTGGAGCTTATTGAGGAATTGCTCCCTCGACATGTTGAAATCATAAAACTAATCGATGAGGAGGTAATTGGAAAATCATTATCTGGATACTATATGGAGTAATATTTAGTGCCATTGCAAAAAATTTATGTAGTCTAATTCTTGCTTTCTATTTCCATTTTTTTCACCAGCTAATCAAAACCATAATAGCTGAGTACGGTACCCAAGATCTTGACTTGTTGCAACAAAAACTACAACAGATGAGAATTATAGACAACATTGAATTACCGGCATCCGTGTTGGAATTGCTTGTTAAGCCGCTAATTATAACACCAACACCAACTGAAGAAGTTGAAGCTCCTAGCAAAGATGAACCTGTGGTAGAAAAAGAATTATCTGAAGCAGTTGAGGAGCCTGTAGAAAAGAAGGATGAATCTGAAGTGTTATCTATTCAACAGAAAGAGAAGCCTAATTTTAACCCAGACCCGAAGCTACCCAAGACCATTCGGATGGCTAATCTCTGTGTGGTTGGTGGGCATGCAGTCAATGGGGTTGCTGAGATTCACAGTGAAATAGTTAAGAATGACGTTTTTAATGATTTTTACGAGGTAAAAATGCACAAGCATTAGCTTGCAATCCTGAATTGTGTTATATAATGTAAATGGAGTAAACCTTGCTGACTTTTCTTCCTGGTCTCTTTGTTGCAGTTGTGGCCTGAGAAATTTCAGAATAAAACTAATGGTGTCACACCTAGAAGGTGGATACGTTTTTGTAATCCTGCTCTTAGTAAAATTATAACCAAGTGGACTGGATCAGATGACTGGGTTTTGAAGACTGAAAAGCTTGCAGAACTAAAGAAGGTAAATCTAAATAGCTTTGTCCTGACGAGTAGATTGATCACCTTATCTGGAAGCAAAGTAGGATCTCCTTTATTTGCTAGTTGACAATAACACCCTGAGCGTAGGTAGCCAGGTTATGGAAAGCTCTATAGTAACCCTTCTTGCAAGAAAAAAAATATAGATAAGTAATCCAGCCATATGTCAATCTTGAGCTGGGAGCTTAAATAGTCAAATTCAGTCGCATTCTTCAATGCCATCTTATTGCATTCACCAAGATCAAGCTATTATCAGGCTTAAACACATCAAGATAATCCAACAACAACTGCCCACATAATAGCGCTTCTCTGTGCAAGCACTCCACAACTTTTTTTACTTCATAGCACCACTCACTTCTCAGAGCCGAAAAGCTATCAGTTCACCCTTGTTGTCTCTCGCGATCATTCCCTAACCTGTGCTGCTTTCATTCTCAAATAGCATCTACGTTCACCTTGAACTTTCACAAATGCAGTTTAACCACTTTGCTGCAGATAATGTTATTGGTTCCCTGCTCATTCATCATGGCACTCTCTACATAGTGTGTCTTCTTGAATTCATACAATCAGGCTCTACTCCGCACTGGCAACAGCTGGCATTTAAACATCAAGACCCTTAATTTCATTTCTCATGCTCCATAGCTTCCAGAGATACATACCAAAAGGTGGCGCATCATCATCCAGTAATGCTTAAAACATGAAATTATCCCTGTTCTTGAAGTATTATGACCCTTAATTAGAGCTGTCGAACCTTTAGGGCAAAGAATTAAAAAAAAAAGGAGAAAAGGAGTCATTGCTGCTCCTGATCCCTGGAGCTATTAAATCGATCCCCTAATATCCATATTCACTAAGAAAGTTTAACAATAAAGACATCTTATAATCCTACTCACCTACCTTGCTTTAAAGCCAATATTTTTTATCACCTCCTCCTAATATCTCCAGTCAATGCCTATCATATGCCTTACATATGCTGAACTACAGAGATGTGAAAGGGCTCTTTTATCAAAACCTTGTGCTTTAAAAAGCGTATAGGTCACTACAGTATTGCTTAAGACAAACAGAAAATTTATCATAAACAACAATTCTGAAATTTGTAGGATTTAGGAGGATATCATGGGGATCTGAATGAATGTTTATTGAGAAAATAGTTTTAATACTGGGTATTTGAAATCTGTCCTGCCTGTCAAATTATTCTCTAGGATCAATCGCAACCCTAATCAACACCCATTATGCTAGTCAATGACGAGCACTATGCAACTGCTATCTGTGGCTTGCTTTGCAAATTGCAACAGAGATTGTTGGTTTTGATTAAATGAAAAAATAGGAGATAGTGGCAGGTTTTTCTAGCAACCTATATGAGTTTGTAACATCCATTTCATCTTTATTGGTCACATACCCATCTGTCATGCTATCCAAATGCTTGTTTGAGGGCTTTTCATTCCACAGCACATGCTTCAATATCCATTAAATGGCTTCATGTTGCAACTTGCAACTGTATAATGAAATGTCTCTCATGTGTTGTCTATGACTTTTCTGCTGGAAATCAGATTAAGACAAAGAAAATCTTAGATAGATATATTGATTTGGAGAAGAATTTCCCTGGATCAGTACAAGTTTCTCAGTTTCGAGAGGTGAGAGCTGTCCACAACAAAAAGGAAAATCACTCAATATTCTTCTCTGCCTAAACTTATTCCTCCTGCTCCTATTTATACTGCCGCAGTGCAGCTTTTATTCACTCTAATAACCCTACCTCATTCTTGTAGAAGGACTCTAATCCCAACGCCAACGGTACCATCAGTACTAGGTGCAGATAAATTCAGAGAATCTTCTGCCGCCCAGCTGTCACCATTTCATTCTTTGTCTTCTTGCACTGCAATACTTCTTTTACCCCTCCTCACATAGGGTATATTGCACTACCTAATATACCCCTCCTAGTATTGATTCATAGCATTTTCCTGCAAATAGGTATGTGTGCAAGTGTAGATAGCACAGGCTGATTGTCGATTTTGTTTGTCATGTTGAAGAAGGTGCTGGTAGCTTCATAATTCTTTTATTCTGTTGCCTACAGTTTGCTAATAACGCGGAGCTTCAAACTGAATGGAGGGAAGCAAAAATGATCAACAAAATGAAGGTTGCAGCCTTTTTGAAGGAAAAAACTGGATATCTTGTGAACCCAGATGCGATGTTTGATGTGCAGGTCATTATCAGCTCTTGAAAGTATTCTCATTATGTTATTTAATAATTCTATTCTCTATCTGTTTTCACTGCAAAGTATGACGTAGTTGATGAGTCTGGCATTAGTGTTATTCATTGTCTCGTATAGTTGTATGTTTGGTGTCTGATTGAAACCTAACCTATTCACATCATATCTAAGCAATCATCCACACTATCAGATCTCTAACCTTTCATATGCTATTTCCTTTAGCATTGATTGTGGGCCCTCTAAGGAACTTGTATTATTTTTGACATATTCAGTAAATCACCGGAGTGCAATTCAATTCATGTAGTTGGTCAAGTTGGACCTTCTGATATGGATTATGCTGTGAACTCTTTATCGTGGCAATTTAAGACTTGATTTTTACCTGTGTCAACCCCTCCCCCCCTCCACACCCCCTGCAAATTCTGACGCTCCCGGGACCACGTAAAACTATGTGCTCCCAAGCACATATTTTTGCACAGTTGTCACATACTTTGCTCAAATGATCTAAATGTAAAATTTGCAAATAAAATGTGCAAAAAATGTGAGGGGGGAGCACTTTGGAGGCTTTGCCAACCCCCCTCCCCCCTACCCCACCCCAAAAAAAGGGAATTTGAAGAAAAAAGAAGTCTTTATTGTTGCTGCTTACATGCTCTGGCTGACACTTCCAGGACGAATATGAGGTAGCTCACATTTGCTATTCAAGTTAATTATCAGTATGAAACTACTATGCAATGATCCTGTACATAAACATGGTTCGTGGTGGTTAAATACATGTGTTATGAAGCATTTTTTATTCTTCTCGAGATTATGACTCAGTTGGTATCTCAGGTGAAACGTATTCATGAGTACAAGCGCCAATTGTTAAACATTTTGGGTATTGTTTACCGTTATAAGAAGATGAAAGAAATGACTCCTGAGGAAAGGGTTGTGAGATATGTGCCTAGAGTGTGCATCTTCGGTGGCAAAGCATTTGCCACATATTTGCAAGCCAAGAGGATTGTGAAATTCATTACAGATGTAGCTGCCACTGTAAATAATGATCCTGAAATAGGCGATCTTTTGAAGGTACAGTTCACTGTTTTGTTTATTTATTATTCTCATCATTTATTGGTATTGTCCATTGAGCATACGTAGTGTCATTATAATGGACATAATTCTCGAAGTATGCTTGATTTAATTTTCACACAAGTACTAGATCGTCCAAGTAAAATTGTTAAGTTTGGTATTAGTTAGTGAAATTGGCTTGTATGCTACGTCGTCCAAGGTCAGAGTTATTTATGGCTCATTAAATTGTCTGTGCTTCTCATTACTGTAAAGCCGTAGATGGTCATTGGTTATCGGTGATAGTAAATATATATAAAATGTTCAATTTATTTACTAAATCGGATTAAGGGTAAATGAGAAATAGTCTTGAGGTTATTGCAGGATAAAGTTATGTATATCTTACCCTTCCCTACCCTGCCCAAGGCAAGGAGCCTCTTTAGAGGCATTGGGAACTGGGTTAATATTAGATGTAAGATCTTGCCTATTGGCGCACTTGCACTTTGTTCACTCAGGTTCTTCATCTCTTCTGATGTTCTGTTTGGTAAGTGATCAACTTGATATATATCATGATACTCAACTTATCTTGCCTATTGGCGCACTTGCACTTTGTTCACTCAGGTTCTTCATCTCTTCTGATGTTCTGTTTGGTAAGTGATCAACTTGATATATATCATGATACTCAACTTATCTTTGAAGGTTCACAGACAACATTGTGTCAATTTTTTGCTTGATTCTGATAGCTTCACCTTTTCTTTCCTCTCTTTTCTCTTTAACTTTGTGTACGACTGGCGACTGCATAATCCTCTTCCCTTCCTCTTTAGGTTGTATTTGTCCCCGATTACAATGTTAGTGTTGCTGAAGTGCTTATTCCTGGCAGTGAGCTCTCGCAGCATATAAGGTAATTTGCTTTCATACAGGCTTAGGTGATATATGAAGCTCTTAGTTATGTTCATTATATTTACTCCAGAATATGTACACAATTTAAAGAAGCACATCCATAAGCAAACCACACCACTCTTTTCGAGACATGTTTATGATCTTCATTTTTTATTCAAAGGCTTGGTTTTCATAGAAGTAAAGAGTCTGACCTTAAGCCTCCACCACCACCCACCTTAACCCAATATAATGATAATAATAATAAATCTTTAAAGGGAGACCATATAAATATCATAAATATATTGGCTGAACAAATTTTTTATTGGCTGTCAAAATCATTTTGTTGTTGTTGGGGGGAAGGGAAGCTTCTATGGGTCGCCTTAACTTTGCCTGCATGATTGGAAGATCTGCGTTAGCTTATAGTTTATATTTAGAATATCCCACTTCTGTAACAATTTATTGAAATTATTACACCCACTTATTCCCTGAAGCACAATTTCTTACAGAAGTAGTTTCTGAAAATAAATACTTTTTCTTGATCCTATTATGCTGTGGCAATGTGAACCTTCTTCATTCTGAACTTTGGCGGGACCAAATAGCCATGTATTTTTCTTGGCTGTAGTGCCCCTCCCACCTTATTCTCTATCAATATACTAATTGAACTCTGTTGATGTTTAACCCATCAGTACTGCTGGAATGGAGGCCAGTGGAACCAGCAATATGAAGTTTGCAATGAATGGCTGTCTGTTGATTGGTACTCTGGATGGGGCTAATGTTGAAATAAGGGAAGAAGTGGGAGAGGAGAACTTTTTTCTTTTTGGCGTTGAAGCTCCTGAAGTTGCTGGCCTTAGGAAAGAAAGAGCCGAGGGGAAGGTAAAGTAGTGCATATACGAGTAGTATTTTTCTGTTTTTGCTCATACATGTCGATTCCCATCCACATTCAATATTAAACGTTGACTTCAAGTATTCCTTGCTGACTAAGCAATGTTAACCTGGAAAAGGGAGACAGACAGAATAATAGCTATGTTTCTTTGTTTGCAGTTTGTGCCTGATTCACGGTTTGAAGAAGTAAAGGAATATGTTAGAAGCGGGGTATTTGGTCCGTACAATTACAATGAGTTGATGGGTTCACTTGAAGGAAACGAAGGCTATGGTCGAGCTGACTACTTCCTTGTTGGCAAGGACTTCCCCAGTTACATAGAATGCCAGGAGAAGGTTGACGAGGCATACCGGGATCAGAATGTAAGTTTCTTCAACTGTGTAATTTACTTGACTTCGGATTTAGCAGATCTTTTCTAACAGCCTTCATAGTTCATAGTTCATAGTTGATAGATGCTTATTCTTTTAACAAAATCTATAAAGAACCAGAGACCCAAAAACAATATTCCCTCCCTGATCAAGTCATAGAATTTCTCCATATAATACCCATAAGAAAAGTGCAGAAATGTCTTTGACACTTACCTGGACTTGTTATATCGTTGGCGCAAACATGCCACTACTAAATTAAGTAATGGGGAGAGGATAGAATTGACTTAACTATTGCAAAAGGCCTTAGATAAAATCTTATATGTTATATTCTTAATTATGAGAAGTTGAGATAATGTGACAACAAATTATGCATGCAAGGAGTTTCATGCTGGTGCCTTGGATGGTTGCGCTGCTGTATTTTTTATCATGGTGACTGGTGTACCAGAAACTCTGGTGGTACAATGTCTTTAGTAGTAGGGATATACTATGAACTTTGGTTCCTCGAGAGAAAACTGTCAATGTCAAGGCTTTACCTTCATCAATTGCTGATATGATGCTGCTGTTGCTACTTTCTAACGTCAACTTCATGATAGTACTAATCAGTAGGAATTACTAGTATCAAAATTTATAGTTATCTCACACCACCTGTAATGATATTTGATTGGCATCAGACATGGACTAGAATGTCAATTTTGAACACAGCTGGTTCATCAAAGTTCAGCAGCGACAGAACCATTCACCAGTATGCCAGAGACATATGGGGGATTGAACCTGGTATCGTACCATAGACAGCATCCTCAACTGTCGTGAAGCCCCATGTTTATTGAATCGCTAGTAGTAGGGGGTACCGTGTACATGCCAGAAGTTCATATTCATGCTCATGTAGATAGTAGAAATACAAATAACATTAGCCTTGTAATATAGTTGTAAAGCTAGAATTCTAGGAAGGTTAATTGTATTCAAAATATATTGGAGCGGACGTAAACTAATGTTTCTGATGAATTTAATGTTTTTACACCATTGGAGGACTTAAGGAGAGGCGGGGGAAGTTTTGTATTTTATTCATAAATACCCTACGAGTTCAGCTCTTTAGGGCAATATCTGTAATTTTTCTCAAGCGATGCTCAAGTTCGTTAAACAACATATACTTTGGGTGTATCCTTTTTAAGTCAAAAACATCTTTTGTACAAAATTGTCAAGTTAGTCTCTCAAATAATACAAATCGTTATTTTAATAAAAAATTACAACTGATCAACTATGTTTCTCTTGAGTTTGATCAATTTGGCTTTATGTCACATCTTCACGTAGGGGCTCTTGTGATGAGTTGTAATAAAATAATAATTATGGAGACTTTCCTGTGTCATCCAATCGTTCTAACTCTAGTATTTCCACATGTCTCGTAGTCGTCTCTTCCATCCCTTCGCACCGTCACTATCTATTAGGGGTGTAAGTTGATTTGCGAAAAGTCAGGAAGTCCGTCCACCAGGTCCCAAACTCGTTTGACCTGACTGACCAAATTTTTAGGACGGACTCGGACTCAAATTTTCGAGTCCAAATATTTTGGATTTGGATTTGGACTCATCCTTTGGAGTCAATAAGTCAGTCAGGTCCAAAAATATTTATATATATATATATATATATATATATAAGATGTATGTGACTTATCTTATGGAATGGATATAATGAGCTTAATTTTTCAAATTCAATTATGAGAAAATGTTGAAAATCATTGAATCTAAATCGGGGAAAAAAATAATACTTCCTCCGTTTTTTTTTACATGTTACATTTTGACATTTTCACTATTCACAAATTTCACTTTGATTATCGTTTGTGATTTATACGTGAATAAAAATATTGTCATGTGGGATCTTGTTAGATTTGTTTTAATATGTATTTTTTTAATGTGTACTTTTTATAGTTTTTACAAATACAAAATTAGAGATATATGTCCTCAAACATTTGCATTGGCATGCATGAAAAGTGAAAGTGTAACATGTAAATTAAACGGAGGAAGTATAATAATCGGACTTGAGTTGGATTCGGACTCAAAAAAAATTATCGGTTTGGGTCTGGCTGAACAAAAAATATTTGGATCGGACGATTTCAATTTCTCGAGTCCAAAAACTTTGGACTGGATTTGGATTTGGCAAAGTCCAATCCAGTCCAATCCACTTACACCCCTACTATCTATGGTCATGCTTTAGTTTTAGGCGTTTTAGTCGGATTTGGTATAATCTTTTTGAATTAGTCTAATTTTTTTCTACTCTAATCTGGTTTCATCGGAATCTTTTTTGATATCGTCTGAGTTAAAGTTAATAATAATAGTTGTAAAATAGAACATATGATCACATTATTTGGGTGAATGATAAATGCACTCATAATATTGGGGATTTGACGAAGAGTGAGGAATTTTCTTTACATCATATCCTACTTCGTAACAAATTAACAAAAGCATGAGGATGATATTGTCCAAGAAAATTACCCAAAACTTTGTTTGAATATAACCCATAAGGGTTTTTTTTTTAATGCTAATTAACGGCATTTTACTGTAGGTATTGACTAAACACAATAAACCAGTTTATTGGTCACAACGGCCCACGCGTATTTAATCTATATAAATTGCCTTTTTGCCAAATTTAAGCACTCTTCATGACTTTGAACTTTATATAAAAGGCAATGAAATGGAGCCATTGTTTAATATAAACTTATCCTCTCCCGACAAAACCACATTTTTTTTAATAAGGTAAGGAGAAACCTTGACAAGATGGGGAGAATAATGGGAATCCCAATTTGCCTAGGGTGAGAATCGATCCCAGGCACTCTTGGACCAGGGAGGAAGACCAATATGTTGTTGTAAGAGTCGAACACGCGCAGTACTTCCCCGCCAAAAGCCACATATCTTTTCCCATGTGATGGATCCTATATTCCTATACATGCGACAGTTAGACTTTTTATACTTCCTCCGTCCCATAATATAGTGCTTGTTAGTTGTTACTCTCTCTTGAAGTCAAACTTTAAAATCTTTGACCAAATATTCTCATTAATATATACAAAAAAACATACTCATATAGGATCTTGTTAGGTTCGCCTCAACGTATACTTTCATAATATCAACTTTTTATATTTTTTTATTAATACGGAATTGAAGATATTGAATGTCAAAGGTATATCATGGAGACCGTACAAAAAAGAAACAAGCACTATATTATGGGACAGAGGGAGTATTATTTATTTATTTATTTATTTATTTTGACTACTGTTTTTAACTTAATGTCTATTATATAATCTAACTCTTGAGAAGTTTGACGTTCATTTAAGATACTTTAAATGCTCTTTATTTATTTTTACGAAAATTTAATGTTAATATTCTATGACTATTGTATATGTTATTATAACTTGAAGCACGCATTGCATGCATTTGAATCTAGTTTATATAAGTTAATGTTACTACCTCTATTCCATAAAGTTCTACACATTTACTGTAACCCCAAAAAAGAAAAAGAAAAAAAAGATAGAGAGAGAATATGCAATCTATTATTTATTAAATATGAGACGGTTAACCACACATGAACACCCCGAAATGACATAGAGAAGAGTACTAGCTTTAGCAATTTGTTCAGCACTTACTGACTTTTTGTTTTTTTACAGAGAAATTACATATATGCTAATTGTCTAACTTATTAACTGCATTTAGTAAAAACTAATACTTAATTAATCTAATTATTATATAGATTGAATAATAATAAAATAAAATAAATATATTCGATTTTCCGGTTAACCGCTTTATAAAAAATCATAACCATAACTAATCTATCCTTTATTGCTTTCTAGTGTAGATTTTATTTCTTTTGTAGGATGTTGCACGGTTTGTACCGCTCTCTAGGAGCGGGAGTTTACGTGTAACCAAAAAAAATTGTACTGCTTTCTTAGTTGCATTAGCATATTTCATTTCTTATTAGATTTCATCTCATTTTAGTTGCATCTATGGGACTACTGATAACACTTTTTGAGAACCTTATTGAGATCTTACTACAATTCATAAGCGTCACTCATCTTGTTCATGATACTTTATAGCACGATTGTTTCACAATTGATTGTTTGTGGTAAGATTGATTGATCTCTCTCTGACTCGATTTAACTTATTGTGCAGACACCTTAAACTAAGTGAGCTTCTGTGCCTATAAACTGACGTATCTGTGTCAGTTATGTTTTTTCATGTGTGATTAGTTCCTTAGTTGTCACATTGATCTTGATTTGGACTTGATACTCTTTGATATTTGATAGTGCATATATTTTGATATGATTGAGGCGTTTCATTTCATGATCTTAGCTCCAGAGTTATTCTTCTTTTTTCACATTATCCTTTCTCTCACTAGTAGAATAAATGCTTATTGCTGCGGTCATTAAGTGGCCTATTGCGGCAGTTTTGACTGCGCAGCAATTAACGGCGCAGCAATAGGTAATTAAACTATTGCTGCGGTTTGTAACCGCAGTAATATTGCAATGTATTGCTGCGGTTTATGGGGAAACCCGCAGCAATATATATATTTTTTATTAGATTAATACAGTATATTGCTGCGGTTTATGGAGAAAACCGCTAACAATATATGGTATTTTTATAATAAAAAATATATATTCTTGCGGTTTTTCCCCATAAACCGCAAAGAATATATATATTTTTTATTATAAAAATACAAAATATTGCTGCGGTTTATGGGGAAAACCGCAGACAATATATATATTTATTATTATAAAAATACGGTATATTCTTTGCGGTTTTCCCCATAAAACGCAAAGCAATATACTTGTCTTTTTTTAAAAAAATTATTTTTATGCACGTATGTTCCATCCAACCTCCTCATGCAAGAAGCAGGATGCATCAAGCGTAATGCAAGACTGCAACAATATTTTTTGCATAAATTTCGCGGAGAGCTCCGTTTGTAAATTGGATAAACCCATAATTGGGAATTAAGCCGTACAATATTATATGCAACAACCAACATCCATCATCCAAAATTTATCCAACAACCAACATCTAATCCAAAATTCATCCAACAACCAACATCCATCATCCTCTAAGAACCAATTTTCCTCCAACTTCCACAATCCAAATTCCAAGTTCAACAAGAAATAAATACGATTCAATCCAACATAGATATCATGTGAATCCAACATATATACATATATATATATATATATATATATATATATATATATATATATATATATATATATATATATATATATATATATATATATATATATATATATATATATAGGCAAGATCATGTGAGAAGGGAAATTAGGTGAGAAATGAGAAAGAATCACTGCCCTTAGATTAGATCCTATCAACGGCCAAGATTTAAAAACTAATATTAACTTTAAACTACCTTTAATCATCCCTTCAAACCTAATTTTCTCTCTCCTCTTTTCTCCTTCAACTGTATGTGGAAAAATAAATCACTGTATTCATAGTGTCTAGCCAACTCTACTAGAAATCTAAATTCAAGAATGTCTTTGTTAATCAAGTACTAAGTGAGAAAGTTTGTGCTCCCTTTATGCAAATGATGTGAGGACATATTACTACTATATAATAATAAAATGAAATTATATACTGGATCATCTTCTACCATTTATATTCTAGGAAATAATAATAATTGTTTTCTAACATTCCATATGTCAACTCATTTTAGATTCGTGCAGCAATTCATGGGTAGAATAATTCCATCTACCTACTAATCAAATCAACAGAATATACTACACAGTCTAATTACATCAAAAGAATGGACGGATAGGATAATTACATCAATAGTTTTAATTAGAGTTATAGGAGTATTTGATTAGAGTTATATGAATTATTAATTGGAGTTATAGGAGTATTTGACTAATCATAAGAGTTGTAATTAGAGTTATAGGAGTATTTGATTAGAGTTATATGAATTACTAATTAGAGTTATAGGAGGATTTGACTAGTCATGAGAGTTATAATTATAGTTACGACATTACTTGTTATGTACGTTCTAATTAGAGTTATAGGAGTATTTGATTAGAGTTATATGAATTACTCATTAGAGTTATACGAGTATTTGACTAGTCATGAGAGTTGTACTTAGAGTTATAGGAGTATTTGATTAGAGTTATATCAATTACTAATTAGAGTTATAGGAGTATTTGACTAGTCATGAGAGATCTAATTATAGTTACGACATTACTTGTTATGTACGTTCTAATTAGAGTTATAGGAGTATTTGATTAGAGTTATATAAATTACTAATTAGAGTTACACTAGTGCTAGGCCACTAATTGGATTTATGAGAGATCTAATTATAGTTACGGCATTACTTGTTATGTACGTTCTAATTAGAGTTATAGGACTATTTGATTAGAGTTATATAAATTACTAATTAGAGTTACACTAGTGCTAGGCCATTAATTGGATTTATCATTTTAGAAAATATGTGTTTGGAGTTATAACATTGCTTGTTCAGAGTTATGCCAACTCTTTTTAGAGTTATACAAACTAGCCATAAGTTTGCTTTTCACTCACCATAAGTTAACTAGAAAAAAAATAACTGATTACAAATTGATTTAATCTCAACTTCAATAAGAAGGAACAAAAAGAACAAAATAATTAAACGTAAAATTATACATCAGTTTGTCAAAAATCCTTTCTTCATCTTTATTACTCTGTAAAACCACAAGGAGCAATAATCCCATCTTCCTCCAAGTCACCCCAATCACTCGCCAACAAATAGAAAAGGGGATATGTGCGTTGGGATTCGAGGGGGTTGATTGGATATCTTGAATCAACTAAGGATACCACAAACGTACGCTTTCAATATGATAACAGCAATATCATCAATCAAATTGATCAGAGGGGGTATGATATGCAGATGAAGAGCATTGTTGGAAAGTATGTTTCTACTACTTGGCTACTCTGCAGTGACTATTTATTACTAACCTTCTTCTCCCATATTGTGTGCGTCCATTGAACTAATCTTGAGTGTCGAATTTCACTGATAATTAGGGGGTACTCTCGCTGAATTGAAATTGAAAAAAAAAAAAAATATAACGCCTCTTGAAGCAGAGAACCGAAATAAGAGAGAGAGAGGAGAGAGGAGAGAGAAAGTATGTTATGAGTTATGACGTGAGAAGTGGTTTCAAATGTAGGGTTTTACCTTTTTTTTTTTTTTAATCTTGGCCATTAAATGAGACATGATCCAAGGGTTAGAATTACTTCTCACTTCTCATATAAAACTCTCTTCTCACATGAACTCAATTCTATATATATATATATCATGAAATCCAAGTCAATACGATAATGTTGGTTGGTACAAGTTGCACTAAATTATATTCGTTGTAAGGATGAGAGAAACAAAGAAAATTAACATTAACTAACCTACTCAATGCAATTATCAATAAAGTATCTTGCCCACTTATTTTTCACCTCATTGATTTGATCTTCCGTATAAGGATCGCGGGTAAAGGTACGAGCAACCTGAAAATCATTCACCAAAGTTAGCCTTAAATAGGTAAATATATAAAATATGAAATGAATAATAAGTGAACAAAAACTTCATCGAAATCCTCCGAACCAGAATATAAAGTGAGTACGTCAAAAATGTTGCGCATGACAAAATAACCGCACTCCGTGCCTCCTTGTTGTTGTGGGCACTTTATCAAAAGTTTTAAGGAAATGAGGAAATTTATCGTATAATGAGAATGACATAGGCTTTTAATTGAATAAAATAAGTCTATTATACCTGAACACAGTTCCAAAGATGCTTGTTCCGACGAACTTCGTTGCCGCTCATCCGAAACCTCCTAAAAGCACTACATAAAACAACATCAAATGATATACACTTTATTTACTTTATATTATAATTTAAATTCATTTAAAATATATCAAACCGATCAACTTACGCTATCATAGGCGTTCTAATCTTTAACTTCCGCTCGTTGTGATAGCTAGCGGAATCAAAGACATTAATTATCCCGAGCATGGGATGTATGACAAGGAGCATCCAATGACGGCTATGGCAAGATTGAATAACAATAGTTACTTAAAAAATTCACATGTCATGATACAATCAATATTTGTAAAACTATTAAGATAGAATATTACTCTTGAAAGATTGGCGCGAAATTGATACTAGCACCAGCAACGACGGATCCAGTCAAAGCACACTGAATGTAAGTCGTTACATTCTCCAATGCATTCACATCCGCGGTAATCTCCGGGGACATCCAACAAACTCGAACAGCAGCCCCAAATCCATCCAAGTCAGACTGCGTTGCCCTAAAAAAATAGACAAATGTAAATTTTATGTGGAAAATACAACTATCATACACTCAAATGTAAAAAAAAATCATAACTTTGATTATTGTTACCTCATGTACACCTGGATAATAGATTTATTAAGCATCTCCCCTTTCAGGAACTGAGCAATATCTTCCTTGGTCAGATAAGCGGTGGCATCTTCTGAATAATGGAACAAATGAGCTCGACAAGGTTACAACAATCGTATCATCGTCTGCGACGGGCAAGGGCAATCGTATCACGCTAACTCCTTGCGGTCTTCAGTGAGGGATTCCCGAACGATACATCATCGACAACCGGACTATAACGAGTAGCCGAACCTGCCAAAAGCTGCTGGCTAGGACATCTAACATCCTCCCTCAAAATCCCCTTTTGTTTTTTAGGTGTCTGTGTAACCTAATAATAATTTTTGAGAACGCGCATAAGATTATGTAATTTTTAAATTTAATGCTATTATTTTTAAAAATGGATAAAATTTGAACAATTACCTCATCACCTAATATTTGCACTAAATTTTTTGGCCATTGCACCCACGTACCCAAAGCAGTTTATGTAGTGTCGATTTCATATGCAAGGACGGGAACAGGTAGTAGCAAATGACCATACATCTCTACAAAACGATGAATTTTCACTCGAAGGTGATCATTCATCATTCTAGACCCATGAACTGTAGTGGTCTCATCAAAAGCATAAGAATGTGCATCTGCCACTAGACAAGTCTTTCCACTAGTTGGATCTATCAAATACAATCGACATGGAGTCTCGTCCTAACAATAACGTAAAGTTCTAATTATGTAAGATAATTATTTGTATAAAGCACATGTATATATGATAATTATTTGTATAAAGCACATGTATATATGATAAATATATGTACCTTCAACTGAGGAGAATGAGTGTAGGAAAATCCAGATAGTGGAGTACGTAGCTGAGTGGGCTGTGAAGTAGATGGCCCAGCAGATGGTGAAGCAGCTGATGGAACAAATGGTACAATAGTTCCTAGGAGGTGGACGACCAAAAGCCTTCCTATAGCCAACATTGTAGCCTCCAAAATCATAACAACGACCCGAATGATCTGGCTTCTCTCCAAGAGCCATAAAAAAGGGCGTATTTGTCACGTGCACGGAGTGAACTCACCCTTGGCTTGCTTCTCCTTGTACTCCAACCGCCCAAAAAACAAGTTACAAATAATAATGTATTTAATAAAGAAAAAACATATATATGTCAAACTAAAAGTTATAGTGATATACATACGTATTTGTCAGCTGCAATCTTTGTTTCCTCAACTGAAATAAATCGTTGTTTAGTGACTGGATCTTTCTTATGCATCGCGCACCACCAGTCATCACCCAGATTAACATGAGAGGACATCGAGGAGGATGGTGTACTAGATGACGATCCAGAATCAAAACTAGGTGGACATAAGTTCTCTTGCTTCCACAACTCTCTAGCATCCCCATAGTTTCTTTGACCTAAGTGGTGATGATGTGTATTCTTTTTGCACTCTCGAGCGCCCTTTTCTCGCTTTTTTCGCAATAAAAAACACATTAAGTTAGTAGAATATAATTTAAGTTAATAAAAGCAAGTTAATTTGATTATAAGCTTACTACAGCCTCATTTGACGTCATAGCCTCTTTGAAGGTAAGCCAATCCTCCATCTTGATTTGCTTGCATACATCTGGTGGAGTATCACCTAGCTTCTCTTTCTTTGATCTGACTCTGGTCATTGTGATCCAACCAGATACCAATTTTCTCTTAAAATCCCTCCATCTAGAGTTCACAATGAGTAAGTAGTGCCTCCTATAGCTTATCTCGTCGGAAGGTGAAACATATTCGTTTTCCATCATAAACAAATAAATAAGCACGTTAGCTCGGCATTAAAACAATAAATCCCAAAATTGTAAATGAAACATATCTTACCATAGTGTCTCGTCCACATCAAATCCAACAGGGCGGGAAAAAATGTTTTTCCATTTCCAATTGATGTTAAGTCTGCGTATAGAAAGACCGACCCAAATACCATACTTGGCTCGCCATATACCTAATAGAAAAAACAATTAGAAATTCAAACATTAAATCGTAAGCATGATAAATTATAACTATCTTACAATCAATAATTACCTGTTGGTCTCCCAAATTCATCAAACAGTAAATACATATCTTATGTGTTGTGGAGATTCATCGTAGGACCTCTTTTACTATTTCTAGATGCATTTGTCTTCTCACCGACTTCTTCCCCTCCCCTCCCCCCTCCCTTGTGCACCATAATATGCATCGGTCGACGAGGATCTAAGAATCAAAATAAGGAAACTAAATTAGAGAACGAACAAATAAATGACATATTCAATATTACAATAATCAAATAAGCGCAAACCCGAGGGGGGTGGGCGACGTGGATCGGGATGTCACCTCAATGTCACGTAAAGCATTCATATCAACTTCTAGTTCCATTGTTTCCATCCAAGCATCAAACGCATCCGCATCACGATCACTTTGTCCTCCCCCCTAGTCGGCCTCCTTTTTCGGGTGAAATGGTGCATCGAATCCGATGATCGATCGCCCGAGCCGTCACTAGCCATATCCGTAGCATATACATAGAAACAACAAAAGTGTTAACAAAATTTAAAGCAATATATATCAACACATTATTGTAATGAAATCTATTATAAGTACATCAATTTATAATTCAAATTACTCATATAGAACATTTTTTACCTTTAATTTTGGTCAATAGGTTGCTCGATGACCGTTATACCTTCTTGGTGATCCATTCGCATGTAACTATTTTCATGTCGGACACATCCATCATATCATCACTTGGGATTGAAAAAGGGGGGATATCATCAAACTTATCATATTCTTCTTCATCGTCAACATCACCTACTCCTAAAATTCGCCTTTTACCATTAACAACAATGCACTACCGAGTGTCTACGGGATCGGATACATAAAACACTTGTTTTGCTTGTGATGCGAGGATAAAAGGTTCTTCAGGTGTCACGCGGGACGACTCATATCGGCTAGAGTAAAACCACACTCATCCGTTCGCAAACCACGTCTATTATCCAGCCCACTTGCATTGAAAAATAGGCATAGTGAAGTCACAATAATCGAGCTCCCATATTTCCGAATGATCCCATAATATGATTGTTTAGCATCAATCGGAGTTTTATCCTTTGCACTCGCATACTCCCTAGATGATGCAACCATTGAAACCCCACAATTTTGTACCACCTTTGATTTCTTGTCTCCGACGTTCGATTAGCAAAAGGTATATCCATTGATATCATACCCTCATACGGTTTAAAAGCCGTCACGTGGACCGTGTGCCAAACCCACTTAACCGTATCGGGTACATGATGGTTGTTTGCGAGACAATTCACCAATTACTTTATTGTGGAACCAATCAATGAATTCATCAACACTCTTCTCCCCTTTTGACGGGTTTTTGTGGCGCAATTCACGCATATGTCTCTCTAAGTATGGATTAACTTCGGTAACATGGTGCAACATGAAAAGATGAACCATAATGTCGCATTCCGACCCCCCCCTTGCCCTTCTAACCTTCCCTCGTGTGCGGACTTTGGAAGACCTATCGTCATGACCTTAGCCAAATGAGAAGAACAATATCCTCCAACCTCTTCGGCAATTGTTCCTTGAATAATACTCGCCTCTGGTCTTGCTGGGTTCCTCACTTTCTTTTTCAAAGAACCCATATGTCTCTCAAAGGGTATGCCCATCTTAAAAACACGGGGCCACACAGGTTTAATCTCTCTTACCAAATGAAGGACTAAGTGAACCATAATGTCAAAAAAGGTGGAAAATACATCTCAAATTGACAAAGTGTTATCACCACCTCATTTTGCAAAGCATCCAACTTATCGGGGTCAAGTACCTTGTTGCATATGGTATTGAAAAATGAACACAACCTCGTGATGGCAAGCTGACAGTGTTTTGGAAGAATCCCGCGTATTGCGATCGGCAAATATACTTGCATCAACACATGGCAGTCATGGGACTTCAGCCCAATTAATTTCAGATCAGTCATAGAAACAAGTCTTCTCATGTTAGATGAGTATCCAGTGGGAACCTTAATACCGTATAAACACTCACAGAACAATCGTTTCTCTTGCCTAGACAATGTATAACAAGCTGGAGGCAAATATGTTGTTGTTCCCTTTCCTTTCTTAGCTTTTTCCTTAACCTTTGGCCATAAATTAGGTCGAATCTTTCAATTTCTCCATATCTCTGCGAACCTTCGGACCATCCTTAGTCTTTCAGGCATATTGACGAGTACCAATAATTGCATCACAAACATTTTTTTCAATATGCATTACGTCGAGACAATGTCTAAGCTGGTAAGTATTTCCAATAAGGAAGTCTCCGGAATATAGACTCTTTTTTCCAAATGACACCATCGTCTTAGAAGGTTTAACCCCCTTACCAAATATTGTGCCCATCCCCTTAACACGATTATAAACTTCTTTCCGGTCCAACGGTCTAGGAGCTGGAGCATTTTCAACTAACCCGTTAAATGGTGCTTTTTTCTTTCGATATGGATGAGAATTATGTAGGAATTGCCTATTAATGATATAGACATGTTTCCCACAATGTGGCAAATGTGTAGCCTCCATAGCATTCTCACAAATGGGACATGTATTTTTTCCTTTGACCTTATACCCCGACAAATTGCCATAAGCAGGATAATCATTTATAGTACGAGAATAGCATAGCACGAAGCCTGAAATCTTCATTGGAATACGCATCCAAACACCATAACACCTTCGTCCCACATCTTTTTGAGATCTTCGATGAGAGGTGCAAGATAGATGTCTATATCATTTCAATTGCTTAGGCCCCGAAATTAAGAGAGACAACATAATATACTTCCGCTTCATGCCTAACCATGGAGGAAGATTGTATATCACTAAAAGAACAGGCCAAGTACTATGTTGACTACTCAAAGTGCAGTAAGGGTTCATTTCGTCATTACACAATGCAAGTTCCTAGCTTCCGACCAAATTCCCTATATCTGGAATCTATAGCCTTCCATTGAGGATAATCTGGCTGGATGCCTAAGCATCCCATCTTTCTTTCTCCGTCAGACATGCCATCTTAGGTTCTTTGCATCTTCTTTGATAGAAAAGAGCCTCTTGAACAGGCGGGGGTGGAAGATACCACAACACTTTCGCGAAGGACCCGTATTGCCGGCCCGGGCTCAACCCCATCCGACAATTTATAGCGGGACTTACCACACCTCGGGCATTCATAAAGGTTCGCATACTCATTTCGATACATCACGCAATCATTCGGACATGCATCAATCCGCTCATATTCTAAACCCCAAAGGACACATTAAATTTTTGGCATAGTAGGTGGATTTTGGTAATAAATTACCCTCGGGAAACATATCTTGTAAAGCTTCTAAGGGTTACGTGAAGCCTACATCGGTCAAATTATGTTTCACTTTGATGTTGAAAAGGGTTAAAACCCCACTCAATTGAGTGTATTTTGTACACCACGGATAAAGGGGTTTCCCGGCGGCTTGGACAATGCGTCAAACACTCGTGGCCGCTCATTAAAATGGTCACGAACGCCTTCCAACATCCCACCTAATCGATCATCACCAAACTCTTCATCCTCGGTGTCACTATTATCTCAAGTGGTCATTTTCATTACCTACTACATCATCACCTTCAATCCTAACATGATCTTCAATCACAACTTCATTCTCAACCTAACATTCGACATATCAATCTCTAATGAGTTACTAGTGCCAACATCAACAATAACCCTATTCTAAGTATATTTTCCCTTCTCACCATGCCATAACCAAATATAATACTCAACCCTAAATCCTCGACGAATAATATGATCTCTTATGGTCCTAATATCATAAATCATATTCACATTGTAGCAATCAACACATGGACAATAAATCTCATCCTCGCAAGTAAGTTGTTGATGCTCTACAGCACGTTTACAAAACTCATTCACACCATACGAACTCCAACGTATTCCGCTTTCCATACATCCAACTTCGATCCATTTCTAAAAACCCCCACACATACATACATACATAAAAAATTATTATCAATTAAAAAATTCTCATAAATATAACACAACAAGCTAATATTCAATGCATGCTTCCATTGGGTCCTTATCACTCGACCTAACCCATCCTTAAATTTCCAATCCCACTAGTAAATGCATGTATCATCTTTGATTCTAAGTAAAATTCGGCAGCATTTCCCTTCAGTTCTCCAAGTACACGATGAAGATAATTGCTTATCTTATATGCACCCAGAGAACAAATTAGGGAAATGATTAACCGTATTTCACTTAGAATCAAAGAATCAACACACATTCACTACCTAAGTGAGATGTGACGTTTAAGAAACAGTCCCAAAACGGGACTATTCAAGACTTACTCCGAATGAGTAAGTCTTGAACGGTATCTAGGCATTATGATGTACATAAAAACAATCGCATTCAAGCGATTCCCAAGTCATCACCAAACAACAATCGCATTCAAAAGCGACTTCAAGTTATCACCAAACAACAAGTACCAAACCATTCCTTATATTTCCCTTCTCCTCCCATTGGTCGGGTCTATCAATATGAAGGCATATCACTTGAAATATAACAAGAACTTATTAAGCAAAAACAATCCCGTATAACATTTTTAGGGCATACAAAAACTTAAGCAAAATCATCACAAAATCAGTTTTTTAATCCTCGGATCTTATAACTAATCATATATATACTTTATACTAAGCATTTTAAACTACTATTTAAGCCAAATTATCCATTAAAACGCTATTAATTAAGAAAACAACAAAATTTAAAAAAAATTATGAAAAACTAACCTAATATGACAAGGAA